>CM031617.1:47355433-47375433 GCA_018398815.1 Conus ventricosus | reverse complement strand
TTCGTGTCAATCTGGTTAAGATCATAAAGCATCAATGAGAAGAGGATTGGAGAAATTACACTTCCTTGAGGGACACCCATGTTAACATATCTTGTACTTGACAGCACACCATTTAGTTTTACTTGTAGCGTTCTTTCAGATAAAAATGATTGTAAAAACATGTGGAAACGACCTTTAATCCCAATTTCATGAGCCTTGGACAATAATTTGAAATGCCAAACGGAATCGTACGCTCTATGAATATCAAAAAACGTGGCTAAAGTGGAGTGTCGCTTAGCCAAGGCTTTTTTGATGTGTGAAGCTAAAAGACTAACATGATCAGTGACACCCCTCCCTTTCCTGAAACCAGCTTGAAATATTGGCAAATCCCATTCTTTTCAAGGAAATGTTCTAATCTGAATTTCATTATCCTCTCAAAAAGTTTTCCAATGTGAAGAGTCAAAGAAATGGGTCGAAAATTAGAAGATTTTCTTTTTGATTTTCCTTGTTTATGGATAGGTACAACTGTTGCTTTCTTCCAAGCCATTGGCAGCTTTCCAGAATTCCAGCATAATTCCACACACACACACACACACACACACACACATACACACACACACACACACACAACTTTAAAAGGCTGCATGAAATACTTAAAAACTTCCTGTCAGAGAGCGGTGAAGACTCTACGAGTTGCGATGCATTCAGATCGGGGAGCTGATGAGAAAACTCTTTATATGTACAGAGCTTAAATATGCTGAAACTATCTCTTCTGTCGTACAGCATCTGACTCCTTGTAATGTTTATGCTTGAGCAGTTAGCAAACGAAGCGTCGTTGCGTTGTCACGGAGTTCGTGCAGAGCTGCCTACAAAGTTCAGAGTAGTTCCGTATGTTACATCTCCCTTTCATAAAAGAAACCGAAACTTGAGTGAACACAAAAAATTAAACAATGAATAGAGTACACACATCAACAATGAACAGCAGGATTTCTTGCGATGAAATCAGACTCGATGAGTTCAGAACTCAGTGTCACAGGTCAAGTCGTTGAGGTGGGCGAACTTCACGTCCAGAGCGTGTTCGGTAAGTAGTGTCACGGTGACGATCTGGCGTCAATTGTTGATGAGGGTGCTCAGGTAAGTTTGACGTCCCTCTAGGTTCCTCTGGCGCTGAATCGACTTCAGGTACAGCTGACAGTTCTGGTAGAGCTGGAGGTCCATCGTTTGCTCTCAGCGTTGAACGGTGTAAGTGTCGTCTGTTGCGTCGATACACACCTCCTTCAGACTGGACTAGATAGGATCTTGGCGATGTATGGTGTTCTACCACCACAGCTGGTTTCCATTTCTTGGTGCCTGGGAGTGGAGCCATGCGAACTTGATCCCCAGGGCGAAGAGTAGAATGTTCTGAAGTAGTGTGCTTGTCGTGGTAGAATTTCTGCTTGGTCTTTTCAATCCTCATGCGCTGCTTGATGTCTTTGTTGTCGTATGCAGGGGTAAGGATACTTCTGGGGGTTGGAAGTTTGTTCCTTGGTCGCCGTCCCATCAAGAGCTGTGCAGGAAAAAGATTGATGCCATCCAATGGTGTGGTTCTATAATTCAGCAAGGCTAAGTATTTGTCTTCATTCTTTGCCCACAGTCGCTTGACAGTTTGAACTGCTCGTTCAGCTTCCCCGTTGGAACTTTGAATGCGAGGGCTGGATGCTTTGTGACAGATTCCGTAGCTTTTGCAGAAGTTTGAAAACTGTTGACTGGTGAACTGTGTCCCACAGTCACTTCTCAAGGTGGATGGAATCCCATGACGGCCAAATTGATTTTTTTAGCTTCTCAGTCACTGATTCTGTGCTCATGCTCTTGAGTTCATCTACTTCAATGAATTTTGAGGAGTAATCCACCGTCACACGGTAGTTTCTGCCTTGAAAATCAAAGATGTCAGTTCCAACTTGTGCGTATGGGAGATCAGGGAGTAGGCAGTAGTGGTTCAGCGGGAGGTTTCCTTTTGTAGTCTGCACACTTGCTGCAGTTCTTGATTTTGTCTTCAATTTCCGAGTTCATTGATGGCCAGTACATCACTTCACGTGCTCGCTGTTTGCATTTCGTGATACCCAAGTGGGATTCATGGACAAGAGTCAGCATTCGTTTCCTCAGACTGGGTGGTATGACAATTCTGGATCCTTTGAAGACGATGCCATCAGAGACGGCTAGTTCGTCTCTCGAGTCCCAAAACTGTCGAATTTCTATGGGCACATCATTTCTTCTGTCTGGCCAACCACTCATAATCAATGTTTGTAACTGCCTAAGTTCTTGTTGTGAGCATTCCTGAAGTTGTTCGTACATTTCTTTTGCAATAGGTGCATATGCGTTCTCTGTATCTATGTATGCTATTTCAGCAATCTCTCCATGGAGATATGCACGTGCGAGAGTGTCTGGAAGCTGCATTTGGCTGCCTTTTCGGTACTTCACTTGCAGAGTGTACCACTGTACATGAAGTAGCATGCGCTGTAATCGCATTGGTGCTGACAAAAGTGGCTTGGAAAAAATCTGCTCTAATGGTTTGTGGTCGTTATAAACAGTTGCCTCTTTCCCAAAGATGTAGCAATGGAATTTTTTGCAGGCATGCACGATGGACAGCATTTCCTTTTCTATTTGTGCATAACGCTTTTCTGCGTCAGTCATGGACCGTGAGCTATATGCAACAGGTCTTCCATCCTGGATTAGAACTGCTCCAAGTCCGTGCTGACTGGCATCACAGTGTATTTCAACCGGTGCTTTGACGTCATAGTACTTCAGGACTGGATGATGACAGCAGAGACTTTTCAACTTTGCGAAGGCTTGTTCATGACTTTGTTGCCAATCAAACAGGGCATCCTCTTTCAGAAGATCACGCAGAGGAGCACTTTCTTCACTCAAATTTGGAATGAACTTGCCAAGGTATGTGACAAAACCCAGGAAGCGTCGGACATCATCTTTGTTTTGTGGGGTTGGCATATCTTGAACAGCTTTCACTTTGTCCGGGTCAGGCTTCAGTCCTTGGGCTGTGAGAAGATGTCCAATGTATGGCACGCTGGACTGTCTGATGATCAGCTTCTCAGGGTTCAGTTTCAGATTGTACTTTGTAGCTCTCTCCACTACTTTTCTCAGTATCTGGTCATGGTGTTCAGTGTCACGGCCTGCAACCAGAATATCATCCATTGATGCGTATGCTCCTTTTATGCCTTCTAGCATTTGGTCCATGATCTTTTGAAACACTTCCGGGGCACAGGAGATACCACATGGAAGGCGTAGCCACCGGTACCTTCCAATTGGGGTGTTAAAGGTAGTCAGGAACGATGACTTTTCATCCAACTTTATCTGTTGGAAACCACTTTTTGCATCCAGCTTTGAAAATACTTTTGCATCAGGAATGTCTGCTATGATCTCTTCTACTGTGCGCATTGGATAATGTTCACGTTGTATGGCAGCGTTCAAGTCTTTGGGATCGATACAAATGCGGATTTTGTCATTTCTGACTGATACAGTCATTGAACTGACCCATTCAGTGGGCTCTTCAACTTTGATAATGTGTCCACCTGCTTCCATCTCATGGAGCTTTTCGACAATTTTATCACGCAGAGCTACAGGCTGACGACGTGCTGGGTGGACAACTCCTTTTGCACCTGGTTTCAGCTTGATGCCGTATTCTCCTGGCAGAGTTCCAGTCGTGTGCTCCGGCTCAAGAAACTCATCTAAGCTCGAGGTTGACTGGCTGTTCGCTGTAGACTCTATTGTTGAGAGACGAGCGATGAGACCAAGATTTTCTGCAGTTGTTCCAGAAATTACATTTTCTTGATCAATATTGAGGATTTCAAACCGAGTGTTTATGGTTTGATCTGCCGTGCCAATGGGCTTGATGTTGTGATTGGAGTAGGTGCGTAGACTTTTATCAGAGGAACGAATCTCACAGCAGTGAGATATTTTCTGGTAGTCTCGTACTGTGAGAGTATTACACCTGGCTCCAGTATCAATCTTGATTTTAATGTTTTTGCCATGAATTGACACGATCTGGTTCCATTTGTCACTGTTGTTTGAGTCGTTGAACTTCGTATTGTGGATCATCAGGACTTCTGGTTCTGATTCTGAGTCTGTTGCTACAGTGTGTACGTCCCGGCGTCTTCTGCACACTTTCCTCCAGTGGTTGGGCCTTCTGCAATGTGCACATGTAGTCCCAATAGCTAAACAGCTCCCTTTTGTCGGTGTGTGTTTCAGATCTCCACCTCAACGAAAACACAACTTTGTGTTTTCGTTTCCTGTATTTTGGTGTTTTGATTGCTTCTTTCTGATTACGCTAACAGCAGGTTTAGTTTCTTCATCAGTAACACAAAATTCTTCTTTTTTTATCTTGACGTTCTGTTTCTTGCGTCGGACAACATTTACATCTACGTCTGACTCATCACGAACAATGCGGAGTTGTTTCTGTGATAGCTCAAAGTGTTGACCGATTTCTATGGCTTGGACAAGAGTTAGAGCTTCTCCTTTCTCAAGCAGTCTCGCCTGTAGTTTCTTTTCATGTACACCGTCAATAATGTAGTCTACCATTATATTATCATTGTCTCTATAGTCACAGTCCATCATGATAAGTTTCAGATCCTTTACAAAGTTGTCGAAGGACTCACCTTGGTCCTGCTTTCTTTGCTTTAGTCTGTGTCTTGCCACACGTTTGTTTCTTTCTTGGACGAACATAGGTTTCAAACTTGGTTAAAACTGCATTAGGATTGTCTTTTCACCATCAGCCCACTGTAAAGTGCGGTAGATTTGCCTACCTTGGGCACCGATCCAAGTTCCGATCCATCCAGCTTTTTGTTTGTCAGTCAACGTTGCCAGCGGGCCATCGAGCACGAAACCAACGTGATCTTTGAAGCGAGTAAACTCCTGGAAAAAGTCTGTCGCATCCCAATCGATAGAGGGATGTTCAAAGTTCATGTTCGTCATAATTCACTCTTTCAATGTTTTATCGGACAAGTGGGCGAGCTTCTGACACCATGTAATGTTTATGCTTCAGCAGTTAGCAAACGAAGCGTCGTTGCGTTGTCAGGGAGTTCGTGCAGAGCTGCCTACAAAGTTCTGAGTTGACTGTTTCGTATTAGTTCCGTATGTTACACTCCTCTTCCCTCCTCAAAGTTACGCAATAATCGTCGTCTTAAATATGCTGAAACTATCTTTTCTGTCATATAGCATGTGACTTCTCTTCCCTCCTCTTCCTACAGCTCCCCCCCTCCCCCCCCATCAAGTCCCACTGTCTCTCTATCTCTATCTTCTCTCTCCCTCTCTCTCTCTCTCTCTCTCTCTCTCTCTCTCTCTCTCTCTCTCTGGACTGTGGCCTATGCTGAATAAAACATTTTTTGTATTCTCTCTCTCTCTCTCTCTCTCTCTCTCTCTCTCTCTCTCTGGTCTGAATTGACAAAGCTCAGGTCTGTTAGCGTGGGCCAGTTGGGTTATCTATACAGTGCCTTTGAACTTTGAGCATCGTAGAAGATGAGAAACTCATCTAATTCAAAATATATTGGACAATATAGGTGCATTAATCTAATGGCGCTGACATTGTCACGACAAAGAATCTCCCTGTCCGGACACGCAGATTATTCTAGCGCTGACCTTGACCTGTGACCAAGGTAACACCGGAAGGAACACAGATTTGAAAGTTCCGACACTTCATTTTGCATGTCCTTGCTCTTCACAGTCAGACACACAGCTATAAAGCTTTGCCAACAACATGTAGAACCGATTCCTTGACCTCACCGCCATGAAGCATTGTCAAGCTTTCTGGCAGTCAGTCGATGATGATGGTGACAAAACAGGCCTGCTATTGAATGTGCCGACCATTAGCTGTATAAGGCTGGTGGAGCGAGTGGCACAAGCAACAACAGCAGCAATAACCAAAACATGCACACTGGTGTGTTGACCCATCAAGTTCAAATTCTGAGTTTTTAGCGGCTTTAGCGATTTTCCTTTTTCCTTCCTTCCTACCTTCGTTGTTCCTTTACCGGAGCTCGGGGGTTTACTATTGGTGGGATCTTTATTTATGAAGCCGTTTTTGCTCCCGCCATTATGGTTGCCACTTTCCGGCTTGCCGATGTTGTCTATACAAGAGCGTGCATGTTTTGGTTTTCGTTGTTGTGTGCGTGTTATCCATCACACTAGCATAATGGCCTACTCTTCTGCAAAGAATGGGCATGTAAGGAATATTATTTCAGTGTTTTGTCATATTCCGTTTATCTAAGGGCAGGTGAAGACAGTGCTTCTCTGGGTCCTCCCCAGCACCTTCGGGTGTTTCTTTTTCTTCTTTGCCTTAACTAGGCTGACCCTGGAGAAAGGTCCAGTGGCGGTGAGGAAAGACCCACTGACCACAGGGAAAGTCCCGTTGACAGTGGGAAAGACTACAACTTTGGATTCTCTCTTGAGGGCACATAAGACCGTATGGCGAAAGCTTGGCTGTGTCTGGAGTGGCACTGTCTTCATCTGTCCGTGGGCAGGGGTGGTTGGGTCTGTGGGGTGTGCTCGGCAGCTGGGGGGTGGTGTTTTTCGCCGGTGGGCTCTGCAGTCATGAAATACGGGCTGGTACACCCATGGGGGATGCTACTTTGAGGCTGTTATGAGCTGCATCCTGTAGTCTAATTTACCTCTGTTCAGGAGCAGTTATGTCCCCTTGATATCTTAATGGAGTGTCCTGCGCTGCCTGTACCCATCGTCAACACAGCGCAGGCCTCCAGGGGTGGTACAGGACTGCTCTAAGGGCAGGTGAAGACAGTGCTTCCTGCTGGGTCTCCCAGACCTTCGGGTGTTTCTTTTTCTTCTTGCCTTACTAGGCTGACCTGGGAAAGGTCCAGTGGCGGTGAAGACCCACTGACACAGGGAAAGTCTGTTGACAGTGGGAAAGACTACAACTTTGGATTCTCTCTTGGGGCACATAGACCGTATGGCGAAAGCTTGGCTGTGTCTGGAGTGGCACTGTCTTCATCTGTCCGTGGGCAGGGTGGTGGTCTGTGGGTGTGCTCGCAGTGGGGGTGGTGTTTTTCGCGGTGGCTCTGCAGTCATGAATACGGGTGGTACACCCAGGGGATGCTACTTTGAGGCTGTTATGAGCTGCATCTGTAGTCTAATTTACCTTGTTCAGGACAGTTATGTCCCTGATATCTTAATGGAGTGTCCTGCGCGTGCCTGTACCTCGTCAACACCGCAGGCCTCCAGGGTGGTACAGGACTGCTCTAAGGGCAGGTGAAGACAGTGCTTCTCTGGGTCCTCCCAGCACCTTCGGGTGTTTCTTTTTCTTTTTCTTGGTGGGATCTTTATTTATGAAGCCGTTTTTGCTCCGCCCATTATGGTTGCCACTTTCCGGCTTGCCGATGTTGTCTATACAAGAGCGTGCATGTTTTGGTTTTCGTTGTTGTGTGCGTGTTATCCATCACACTAGCATAATGGCCTACTCTTCTGCAAAGAATGGGCATGTAAGGAATATTATTTCAGTGTTTTGTCATATTCCGTTTATTTTTCAGTTTTAATGGTCATACCCTCCGCCAGTGCTCCTATCACCACGAGCTGGGAGCATCTGTGGTTTGATGATTAAGTCCACATGGCATGTACAGAAGATCTTTTAAGAACTCATACGATGCGTATGCAGCTTTTGAGTCTTCCGTGTGTGTGCAGACTTCGAGTCTTCCCTGTGTATGCACACTTTAAGTCTTTCACAGCCATTCACGCTCAGCAAACGCCGAGGCCCTCCATACGCCTTATCATTGAAAAATCAGTTTCATACTCTCAAGCCAGTCTCTTGACCGTGAATTTGAACAATTCCTGCAGAGCTGAAGCAAGCATACAGGCTATTCTAAACAGCTGACCTTATATTGTAATGAGAATACATGTGTGCCCACCCACACCCCCTTCTCTCTCTCTCTCTCTCTCTCTCTCTGGAGTGTGTGCTGACAACTCATCGGGGGTCAGACGTGTTTTTTTACAACGTGTCTCCGTAGTGCACGTGCTGACGCATCAATTTTGAACCCGTTTGCGCAGCGCAGGCTTACAGGCGGATAGATATTGGTCAAGTTCCCTTCTGTCTTCCTCTGCTATTGCTGTAAGCCTGCACGTTTTTTTCGAACATTGCCGACAGCGTCAACTCCTTTCAAATCCAGCTGTGGGGCATTCTTGCCTGTGTTAGTAATCTTTATGATCCTCTCCGGGTCGAGCAAAACGTCATGCTTTGTGTACGACTTTTGACTATGCGTGGTCACTTCCTTGGCCTTCTTTGTGATGTCACTCTCTGCTACTTGTTCTGGGGGAGCATCCTCTTGTTGTGCTGTGCTGATGTGGAGCGCAGCCCTGGACTAAGCCACACTGTGAAGACGAAGCAGACCAGACTGTGCCAGACTGTGTCTGAGGGTGGCAAGAGTGACGGCAGCGCTAAACGAACCTCTCTGCCTCTTGTCGGGTCATCGACTGAAGCTACTTTGGGTGAGATGACGGCTACACTGACACAGATGGACACCTCCACGAACTGGTAAGCTTGATGGTGTGAAAGAGGATGTGCAGGCTGTGAGGGTGCAATTTGGAAAACTTCAGCTGGAGGAGGAGAGTTGAGGGGGAAAGACCGGAACGCTATGAGTAGAGAACAGCTCGGTGAAAAAAAAAAAAGAAGAAGAAGAGAAAACAGTGTTCTTGGGGGGAAAAGTGGAACCGCTGGAAAATACAATGGACGACTTAGAGCCGCGTTCAAAGAGAAACAATTTAATGTTGTGTGGGCTAACCAGACAGCCGAATGAAACTAACACGGATTGTAGGACGAAGGTTTTTTTTTTCCATTAATGTTCAGCGGTCATAACTTTGACCATTACTAACATTTATGTATGTATGACCGGTTTTTTTTTTTATCCCGCCATTAAGGCAGCCATACTCCAACTTCGGGGAAGGTGCATGCTATGTGTAACGTGTCACCCATACCTACGGCCAAACTGGCCTTCTCTTCCGAAAGTTGGTGATGGGATTTTACGTGTGTGCAAGGTGTTGTGCGTGCGTTCACACACGGAACCTCGGTTTATAGTCTCATTCGAAGGACTGTATGGGGAATGGAGTCGGAACCACTGTTAACTCCGAGAGGAAAATCCCCCTGTACCGAAATTCGAACCCGTAACCTCAGGATCACGAGTGCGGCGCTCTACCAACTGAGCTATTCCAGCCCTAGTTGAAGGGCTTCGTGGCTGGTAAACTAGGACTGCCCCATAGTGGTTAATTTGACCATGTCCACCGCCTCAATGGTAAACCGAACTCGCCCTAATTGCTTGCTGTTCATCCTACAAAAGATGAAGAAGCCATTCTGAAATCTAAGCAGAAACTCGAAAAAACAAATAGCTTCATTAGAGAAGACTTCTCTATACTTGTGAGGCTGGGGGAGGGGGGTGGGGGTGACGAGGGGGAAGAACAAAAACTCTGAGTTTATGAGAAAAAAAAAAGGAACAGGGAGGGGGAGGGATGTGGCCATGGTTGTTTTATCATTTGATTGTTGATGGTCAGAAGTATTTTCTGTCTACTGAATCTTGTTAGAGGGGATAAGGACTATGGCCGCCTGATTTGCATCGAACAGTTCATGGATCACCGGTCCCTGTCGAACGTACAATCTGTAGGAGACAGCATGCAAAAAGAGAATGTGTACAATGGTGTTTAAACAAACATGGTGAGGATGTGAGGAAGCCGAGTGTTGACGTGTGTGACACGATCAAGGTCACGATCAAACTGATTGTTGAAGGGGGCAAAACTTTGTAATCCTGAACTAAGGTCACGATCAAACCGATTGGTGAAGGGGACAAAACTTTGTAATCCTGAACTAAGGTCGCGATCAAACCGATTGGTGAAGGGGACAAAACTTTGTAATCCTGAACTAAGGTCACGATCAAACTGATCGGTGAAGGGGACAAAACTTTGTAATCTTGAACTAAGGTCACGATCAAGCTGATTGTTGAAGGGGACAAAACTTTGTAATCCTGAACTAAGGTCGATCAAACTGATTGGTGAAGGGGACAAAAGTTTGTAATGTTGGCCGAAGGTCACCGTTAAACTGATTCATGATTTTCAACATATCGAGTCACAGGTAGGTAGGTAGGTAAGTAGGTAAGTAGGAGCTATTATAGCCTCGCGGCTTTCATGTGCTCCATCAATTGAAGTGTCAGTACTTTTCCCAGTGTTTAGCGCAGCGTGATTACAGTTGCATATAATTTTGTATAAATTGGGATGAGAACAATTTCAGTCATCAAAATCATATACTATATCTTTGAAATTTGCATCTACATCAAGGAGGCTCTTAAAACTGTTGATATTGTTAGTTAGTTTGATGTAACTCGGAAGAGAATTCCACCTGCCTACTACTCTATTAGCAAATGAATTTCTCCTCAGATTAGTGCGAGAATATTGAACAAATAATTTGCCAGCATTGCCTCTTGTGATGTTAGATTTGCTTAACTGGAATAGTGAGTTGAAATCGATGTCATCAACATGGTGGAATATCTTGTAGGTTTGAATCAGGTCACCCCTCACCCTCCTGGCCTTCAGGGATGTTAATCCAAAATATCTAAGTCTTTCACCATAAGGCATATTTTTGCATTCTGGCAGTATTTTGGTCGCTCTTCTTTGAACCTTTTCTATTGATGAGGATTGCCTTTTAAGTAAAGGGTACCAGATGACATTACCGTATTCCACATGTGGTCGGATGAGTGATTTGTATAGCTTTATAAACATATCTTTGTCAATGAACGAGAAAGATCGTCTTATCAACCCAATCATTTGGTTGGCTTTACTAATAGCTTTCTGTATGTGTGGGTCAAAACTAAGATCACAATCAAATATAACTCCAAGGTCCTTTTCCTCTACACATTTTTGGATCATTTGATTTGAATCACCCATTTTCATTGTGTAATCATTTTGGGGGTTCTTCTTACCAATGTGCAGCACTTTACATTTTTGAACATTGAAATACAGGTTCCATTTGTGAGACCAATCCTGCACATTGTTAAGGTCCCTTTGAATGACAGAGTGATTACTTGAATCCCGTAAATCTTTGTATCATCGGCAAAAATCTTACATGTATTTGTTATGACATCCGGTAAGTCATTTATGAATATCGTAAAAAGGACCGGGCCCAAGATGCTCCCCTGTGGAATACCACTCAAAACTGGTTTGTCTGAAGAGTATACTGACCCCACCCTCACTCTTTGTCTTCTGTCAGTCAGGAAGTCTGTAATCCAGTCAAGAAGAGATCCATGAATTCCATAATTCTGTAACTTAATCAATAGTCTTTTGTGCGGTACAGAGTCGAAGGCTTTACGGAAGTCTAAATACACTATATCTATTGGTTTTTTGTCATCAGTAAGTACAGTTAAGTCGTCCATAACTTGAATCAGTTGTGTCATGCATGATCTTTTATTACGGAAGCCATGTTGACAGTCCGCAAAGAGTTTAAAATCATTAAAATATGATACTGTGACATCCCTTACAATTGACTCTAGCACTTTACACATTATGCAAGTGAGGCTGACCGGTCTGTAGTTAACAACATCAACAACAACATCAGCTGATTTCCAGTCATCTGGGATCTTTCCTGTCTCTAAAGATTTATTAAACAAAATACTGAAGGGGATTGATAGTTCCTTACAAAGCTCTTTCAATATTTTAGCTGGAATTTTATCTGGTCCCTGAGCCTTCGAGGGGTCAAGATTTTTAAGTTTAGTCTCCACAACCGTTGGGGTAACTCTAATCTCACAATGTATAAGGCTTATTGAAACCGGTTAAGGGGTAGGTACGGAACCAAAACTAAGACTGTCTCTCTCTCTCTCTCTCTCTCTCTCTCTCTCTCTCTCTCTCTCTCTCTCTCTCTCTCTCTCTTTCGTACATGTTTAATAGTGTTTCCCTTTGGTAATCTTTCCCTTCAAGTTTCTGCGTCGAAGGATGGAATAGTGAGGGAGAGTGGAAGGGGGCTGAGGAGGCGGGGGGGGGGGGGGGGGGGGGGGGGGGGGGTGGAGAAAGAGAGCGGGTTATACGACAAAGCGTTCACGTATACCCGCCAAGAGCTTTGTTATAGAAATAACACGAGTGAATGAACAGTGAAAGAACGAACGAAAAATGAATAAATTACACACACACACACACACACACACACACACACACACACACACACACACACACTTGCAGCCTACAGAATTACGAAGATACAACCTGTGAGGGGGTTTGGGGGGGGGGGGGGAAGAAATGCATGTTCTTGCGTGTGAGTAATAAGGTGAAGGAAGGATCTTCTTGATGACTGTGTAAGGCACGTGTCCACAGCTCTCTGGACGCCTATCCCATTCATAGGCATGAGAGTGGGTGGGCGGGAGCGCGGGCGTGGGCGTGCTTTCCTGCTTCACTGTGGAAAAAATGACCTTGGCCACAATGCCAGCAATAAATATTTTGGGATATGACAGACGCTGAGCCATTATGCATGCACATAAGTGTGCGTGCATGCGTACGTGCGTATGCTAACTGGAGGTGCTGGCTTATTATGCTCGGGAGAGGGAACATCGCAAGGGGGATGGGGGAGGGAGTTAGAGTGTGTGGTGTGTGTGTGTGGGGGGGGGGGGGGCGATCTCTCATCATTCAGAAGTTGCATGCTGACGATATGCGATGTTGTGGCACCAAGTATTCCCGCAGCCAGAGGGAGGGCGCTGGTCCTTTGTCAGAGCTCAACAAACATGCCACCCCGTCCCGCCCACGCGTACGCCCGCTCTTATCATCTACGAGAATAGGTAAAGAACTGTCTGTGGCACGTCCGGGATTGGGTGGAGATTGGTGCATGCGTCATGACCCACCCAATCCTAGCTGTCTTCTGTACCCTAACCCTCCCCTCTCTCCTCCATCTCCTCGCCCTTCTTGCTTCCTCCCCCACCCCCACCCCCCTCCCACAATTCTCCTCCCCCACCAACTTAGCTCTGAATGAAAAAAAAAAGAAAGGTTGCTCGAGAGATGAGCACATACTGTCAGGTCGTTTTGTTTAGGACTTAACTGGAAATTGGTGTGGAAGAAGGAATTCGATGATCTTGTGCGATTCTTCTCTCGTGCAAGCGTTCTTTCTGGCAAAGACTACGGTCAGAAAGTATAGAGTATATTCTAATAATTATACAAAAAAGAGCATTTAATGTCTTTAGATTTCAATAGCTTAACATTCTGCGGGATGAAGCTCTAGTACGCCAAAGAAAGGGAGAATTTGACGAGGGTAGGTAAGGAAATCTTTCCAGATTCTGAGACGAGAAACAGCTGTTAAAGAAACTTAACAACAAAAGAAAAATTCAATTTATAAATGATCAAATTCGTAACAGATAACGAGAAAGGGGCGCAACTCCTGCCCACTTATAGCCATTTCCTCTACAGACGCAAATTGTGTATTCTCTCGGAAGCTACTTCTCTTCATTTCCGAACGGTTTTCCGTCTCGGCATCATGTCAGTTATGAACCAAGGGCCCTGCAGTTTGAAGTCATGCGGATGTCGACTCCAACAAACCCGCTAAAATGTGACGGAGCTACACACAGATTTGTTGGTTGGTTGGTTATCGAAATCATATGCAGGTCATTTCCTTTGTGTGTGTGTGTGTGCTTTATTTCTTTCTTTCTTTCTTTTCTTCCTTTTTTTTTTTTTTTGCTCTCTCTTTCACAGCCTTTTTGTGTGGGATGGGATGGGATGGGGTGGGGAGGTGAGCGCCAGTCAGTGCATGCATTCACACAAGGCACCTGGGATTGAGGACTCGCCTAAAGGATTCAGAGGGGAGTGGGAATGGGGAAGGTGGTGATGGTGGTGGTGGTGGGTGGGTGGTGGTAAGTCTGCGCAGATGTTGAGAAAAATCCCCTTTAAGAGTGGGCTGCTGGAAGTGGAGACTGACCCGTGGGAGCCTTGGATCAAGGGAACTCTTGGGGCCACCTAGGCCCCACTATGAACCTTAAAACAATAGTATCCTACCACGTGGGCCACATCTAGGTGCAGGGCTAAAGACAAAAAGGCGGGAGTGGTGGGAGAGGGAGGGTTGAGATCGGGGCAGCGTGAATGAAAGGACGGATGGAACAGGGACGGGGAGCGTGGGGGGTGGGTGGGTGGGGAGGGGGAGGGGGGGAACAGAGAGGAAGACCACGACTACGGAGACCCAACTATGAATTCTTTCCTCCCCCCCCCCTCCCCCTTACTTTCCGTTTTCCTTCCTTTCATTGTTTAGTTCGTATACATTCATGTGTTTGGCTGCTGTTAATCTAATGATTTTTTTTTTCATTTTTTTTTAAAATCACGTATTGATGGAGTATTTTAACCATTATTCAGTTATGTGACAGTTGCCCAAACTTGTATGATCTTCTTGTTTAGTTGTTTTCTTCGTTTCATGTGGGCTGATCGCTTATGTTATTAATACTGATTTATTGTCATATATTTATCCATCGATGAATTTCTTTCAAATATGATTTATTCGCTTCACGACTGACATGAGCGATGCTTTTATTTCACTGTATTTATGTCCAACACGGTGCAGATTCGTCTTTCCAGGTCGCAGAGGACAAATCTACCCGTAAATTAACCACGATATGATTTTTTCCTTAATAATTTCTATCTCAGTTGACTATAACAACCTGACCCCCCCCCCCCCCCCCCCCCCCCTTACCCCATTATTTTACTAGTTGTTCAGTTGATCATTTGGACACACGCGCATTTACACTTGAAAGAAAACCGACGTGTGCGAAATTACAACAGATCAGTATGTAAATCAATTGATGTAATTAAATGAATAAATAAATAAATAAATAAATAAATAAATAAATAAAACAAAACAAATACATGTACAAACCAGAATAGCTGTCGGCTTAGGAGAAGACCAGCCTACGCAAAGGTCTCACACAAATGTTTGCATACAAACGTACACAGAGATCAAATAATGAAGTCTCAAATCGGTTTCTCGTCGTCTTTTTAAGAGTACACAGAAATCAAATAATGAAGTCTCAAAACGATTTCTCGTCTTTTTAAGCGTACACAGAGATCAAATAATGAAGTCTCAAAACGGTGTCTCGTCGTCTTTTTAAGCTTGAAAGCACAAACAAAAGTCCTTCCCTCCCCCGTCCTAACCCCACTGACCTCCGCCACCTCCCCCGCCTTCCTCATCCCCCCCCCCCCCTACCAATAGAGAGAGATCGATAGATAGATGGATAGATAGATATACATAGACAGATATCTATTTATATAATGTATATATATATACAGGGTCGAACTTTAGTTAAGGACCACTTATACACAGTCTCACAAAACATAGAAAGAAAAACCGACAAACGACAGAAACTTTATAAATGTTTACTTTCATTATCAGTGAACAACATTTTGTCACTTTCATCGAAAAAAATCATTCTTTCTGATTAGACAGGGGAGCCTGAATGAGACTACCCCCCAAAATGACATTCACAAAAAGAGTTTCTTTACAGTCTGATCAAAACCGAGTGTGCCCCCCTCGCGCTGCAACACAATCCACACAGCGCTGCCTCATGGTGTTGACTGTTCTTGTAATGAGTGCCTGGGGGAGGTTTGCCCACTCCTGCTGCAGGTAGTGCAGCAGCTCCTGTCGATTTGCCGGAACAGGGTGATTTTCTTGAACTCTCCTCCCAAGCTCGCCCCAGATGTTCGCAATAGGGTTCATGTCCGGGCTGTTTGCCGGCCATGGCATCCTGGTGATGCCAGCTTGCACCACAAAGGTGTTCACGGCTCGACAACGATGTGGGGTGGAATTATCGTCCATGAACACAGCCTGAGCCCCAATCTGCTGGAGTGCTGGGACAACCAAAGGCCGTAAAATCTCCTGCAGGTAGCGTTGGCCTTTCAGGTTGCCATCCACATGGTACAGGGGAGTCTTGTGGTGACTGCTGATGCCCCCCCCCCCCCCCCCCCCCATACCATGACGGAGCCACCACCAAAAGCGACGACCTCCTGGATGACGTCATCTGCCAGCTGCTCCCTGGGACGCCTCCACACCCAAATGCGTCCATCTCGTGGCTTCAACTGGAACTTGGACTCATCGGTGAAAAGCACCATCCGCAACTGAGCCCGAGTCCATGTTCGATGAGTTGTGCACCAGCCCAGGCGACGTGCCCGGTGGGCCGCAGTCAGTTTTGGTTTCCGGACTGGGCGCCTTGCTCGAAGGTTGGCAGCATTGAGGCGCCGCCGTATGGTCATCTCGCACACTGCTGTGTTAGTGGCAGCTTGGAGCCGACGCCTGATGGTGTTGGAGGTGGTGGTCCTGGTCCGAAGAGCATGTCTGCGGATGAACCTGTCATCTCTTGCAGTGGTCTTCTTTGGCTGGCCTGGACGGGGTCTCTCTTTGACAGTTCCAGTGGCTTGAAAACGTTCTCTCAGCCGAATGATGACGGAGTGGGACACTTGTAGTCTTCTGGCCACTTCTCGAACGCCAACTCGATCCTACAGCCATGCAATCGCCCGGGTCCGGTCAAAATCAGACAGCTTGCGTCTTGGAGGCATTTTTGTGTTATGAAGAATTATGCACGTTGGGCTGCTTTTAGGGGCATTCCAGTCAGTAAAATGCTCTGCAATGCATTGGTTTTTGCACGTGCATTTGGAATTTCAGTGCAAAACGTTTGAAGCAGTGTTCACTCTTGCTTAAAAAACAAGCAATTTTGACAACAATCTGCAACTTTCAACCCCCTCTGCATGCCGCACGTGACAATAAGACAGCTTTCGCAAGCTTTGTGGAATACTCTGTTAACCCTTAAACCTTTCCCTGTCGAATCCTTCGACAAAATGCATTGCTTGTATTTTTGGCCAATTTAAAAAGAAAGGGCCTTTTTTCGGGGTGGTCCTTAATTAAAGTTCGACCCTGTATATATTTATATATATATTATATATATATATATTATATATTATATAAAATATATATATATATATCACGAACAGTATAAAAATGTCTTTTAAAAATCCAAAAGAGCTCAACCGTCTAGGGAGCAACATCTGTTAAAAATATTTCTAAAATGAAGTGCTAAAATCAACAAGCTTATTTCGAGCCTCTTGCTCTCTTCTGAAGAGAGCAAGAGGCAAAGGGCTCGAAACAAGCTTGTTGATTTTAGCACTTCATTTTAGAAATATTTTTAACAAAAAAAAAAAAAAATATATATATATTATATATATATATATTATATATATATATATATATATGAGAGACAGACAGACAGACAGAGATTCGAGTTACAGTAGGAAGCCGTTTAGGAATGAATACTGAAAGTCAACTGACTATCCGACGTGATGCAATGCCAAATAAACCGATTTAATGAACCTTCAGTTCCATGGACGATGTGACAAATTACGCTATAAAATAACTATGAAGTGAACCATTTTACGCCATCGGTATCGTGAAATCTGTGGAAACTGTGTCAAAGTAACATGGTAAAGCAGGATATAATATACACTAAAAGCTAACGAGTCCAGGATTCGCCGTTTGATTCAGATGTGCACTATGGATCCGTCTTCACATTTACTGGATCCGTCCGTAGGCCACATTTCATCTTTTGGCGAAGTTTGGTTTTAAAAGAAGAGGGTTTTTTTGTTGTTCTTTAGCAGTCCAGCTAAAGGACAAAGAGAAAAAGAAGCAGATGCATATGGAAAACATGATCTCCTATAATTTAAGGTTGATATATGATATGATAGCTTATCTAGACAAACATAATCTACCCGGATTGCTTTTGAATATAGATTTTGAAAAGGCTTTCGATTCGATAAACTGGAACTTTATGTTTAAAGTACTGAAAGCATTTGGTTTTCAAAATGATATATGTAGATGGATAGGTACGTTCTATAAAAATATTAAATCATGTGTAATTAATGGTCAGGTTTCGGATTGGTTTAAAATTAAAAGAGGCTGCAGACAAGGAGACCCTCTATCTCCTTATATATTTGTGCTATCCGTAGAAATATTGGCTATTATGGTCAGACAGAATTCCAATATCCATGGGATCTCTGTGAACAATGTTGAACACAAGATTTCTCAGTACGCTGATGATATAGAATTCTTACTTGCAGGAGATAGGAGTTCTTTTGAAAACTGTAGAGATGTTCTTGATTGGTTTGGTTCTGTGTCAGGCCTTCATATGAATGTAGGAAAAACTAATGTCGTTTGGCTGGGAAGTGAGAAAAATTTTGAAATCCGTTATATGGAACATTTAGGTATGGAATGGAATTCATCTAAATTCCGAGTTTTAGGAATGTTGTTCACTAATGACCTGAAAGAATGTGTAGATACAAATTACTCGGAAAGACTAGCAGATGTCAAACACTTATTCAAAATATGGGTAAAACGACAGTTAACACCTCGGTAGGGTAGCAATATTAAAATCTCTTATCCTCTCAAAATTGACACACCTCTGGTTACTATTACCAAACCCACCAGACATATTTTTTCAAACATGTCACAGGCTTGTTGCAAATTTGTTTGGAATAAGAAACCAGATAAGATTAACCGAAAAACTGCACATAAAAGTATCAAAGATGGCGGCATTAGTCTTCCTGAACTAAAAACTTTTGTTTTACCTCTGAAGCTGTCCTGGATACATAAAGCTGAGATGTCAACTCATAGATGGCGAAATATTGTGTTTAACTTCCCTAAGTGGTCGCTTATAAAAATATGGTCCAGAATTCGTTTCCAAATTCACTAAGTATAATCAGTTTTGGGCTGAAGTTCTTGATGCGTATAAAGTTTTTTTTATTATAAGTGTTCCCCAAAAACTCCACTGAACTTCTTGCCGAACCATTATGCATAATAAGCGATTTCAAATCGGAAAGAAGTGCATTGTATCGAAAAAACTAAGTAGCAAAGATATCAACTGTCTCGCCCACTTTTTTTATGACAAAGGAAAGTTTTTGCCACATGCACTTTTTAAAGAAAAATATAATGTAAATATTGATTTTGTCACTTTTGCTGGCTATAAATCGACTATACTACGCACAAAAAGTTAAGGATCGGTATGTGAAAACAGGTGCGTAATAAACTCGGTTCGCTACTGTTATTTATTTCTTAGTCCAGCCAAATTGTCATAAATTCTTGTTCAGCTGTAAGTGGGCGATGTTGTGTTAGTGCGAAAATTGCACGGGATTCTCTACTACTGAGCAGGGCCGCAAACGGAAAAGCGGAAACTTGCGAAAAATGACCTTGTTTGGACCGTTCTGCCTCAACACATTGCACTTGCCAGATGGAAAAACCATTATGCACGTGCAAGCACTGCTGTTTATGTGTGAGATGCTGTCGCTCGCTTGGCTTTATAAGAAGACATTCCACAGTAGTAGGCCTGATCTGACAATGCCTCCACGACGAAAATTAAGCGAGTTGGATAGGGGACGAGCTGTTGCATGGTTCCAAGATGGTGTTCCCAAGTGAGAAGTGGCCAGGCGACTTCATGTGTCCATCTCAGTCATTGTCCGACTGATTCAAACGCTTCACAGCCACTGGGATTGTCCATGAAAGACGCAGATCTGGTCGACCGAAGAAGACAACCCCACGTGACGATCGCGTATCGTCTCATTGAACGACAAGCCCTGCAGACAAGAACAGCCTCTTCCAGCATCATTCAAAGGCAGTTCAGGGTGGTTACTAACATCAACATCAGCCAGAAGACCATACGGAACCGCCTACATGGGTTTAATCTCCGTTCTCGTCGCCCAGCAGTACGGCCACGCTTAACTGCAGCCCATAGGGCAGCACGCCGCGCCTTCTGCGCACGTCACGTGAGGTGGACACGTCAGCAATGGTCCCAGGTCCTGTTCAGTGATGAATCACGCTTCACCCTTCACCACAACAACGGCCGACTGAGGGTCTGGAGGCGCCCAGGGCAACGCTATATTGACGCCACTGTCCAAGAAAAGGTGGCCTTTGGTGGAGGTTCTGTAATGGTCTGGGGGGGCCTTCAGCCTTCACCACAGAACACCCTTGTATCATGTACAGGTAACTTGACTGGCATCCGATA
>CM031617.1:47337933-47347933 GCA_018398815.1 Conus ventricosus | reverse complement strand
CCAGAAAGTTGTGGATGAGTGGACGTCTCAGAGCGTTACCTTTCCAGACGGGTGTCTTACCTACCAAACCGCTATTCGTTAGGAAATGTAAACCTTTTTAAACATCCTATTATAAATCTTTTTGCTGAACACACAACACACACACACACACACACACACACACACACATATATATATATATATATATATATATATATATATATATATATATATATATATATATATATATATATATACAACAAACTAATAAATTCCAAGGATAAGTACCGAGCACCGTTCCAGCAACTTACAGAGCAGCTTGGTGTTGCAATGACTGCAAGAAATATTGAATTATAAATATTGAATTATATATTGAATTATATTGCTCGGTACTTATCCTTGGAATTTATTAGTTTGTTGTATTTTAGTCCCTTGCGGATTCATTCCAAGAACTGGCCCTCAGCACTTGTGTCTTAGAGGATATCTTTTATATTTTCTACTTTTCACAAGAAAATGTAGCTTGTTTTGCTCTTTCATGATTTTCTTTTGCTTCTTAGATGGCACCTTTGGTTGGTTTTTTGAAAACTCAACAAACATACTACGGTATTGCGCACCAGCCTTTTCTGGGATTGCATCTTCTTAAAACTGAAAAGGCAGAGGAGTCAAATTACCACTTTCCGCGGTCACTGAGGAGAAACAACCAAGTTTCGAAATACCGGTATATGACCAGGAGTTATATGTTAGTGAGTTTCCCTGCCTATTGGAGGATGTCTCCCCCTTGGAGAATATAAGCTTGCTGAAGGCTCATTTTGAGAAGCATTTATTTTATTTTTTCCCCTTTCACCCACTCAAGCACATACTGTTAGTTAGGCAGAATCATACAGATCTACCACTGCAGATATGAATGCATATCTCCCCCTATTTCTTCAATCTAAGACATAAGAGCAAGCTTTGTTAATAATTCAAAATATATATTTATATATATATAAATATAAACAGACAGATGGAGAGAGAGAGATTGTGTGTGTATGTTCTAGCTATCTGAATACTGAATTACTGGCTCAGAGTAGGGTAACTATTTTACTTAAAAATCATAGTAATTCATTTCTGTCATTTCATGTCCTTCCCACTCGTGTCTTTGTTAGTATTCATTCATGTTCGCTGGAAGCATAGACGTTTACTTGGTTAACCCTGCATTTGTGCACGAAAATCAAAACATTCGCTCGTAGAACAATTGAGACGAAAATGTCATCAGTAGTTATTTATTAATCAGTGCCAAACAAAATGAGTTCGTCATTGAGTTACCTTTTTTTCTGGTGTTTACATTTTTCTCTCCAGTGATTCTCTAAATCTTGAAGAAAAAAATAGGAATCTGGACAAAACCAAAGATAGTGCAGCACAGTATTTTTTTTTAAATCCGAATTACAAAAGCTGCATACGTCGTTAACAACCACCCATATTCGTTTTAATACAATATTTGATACTAGGCCCCCGTGACGCAGTCTTCACTGTAATCTCTTTGAAATTCTTCACTGCTCTTCATCATTTATCAAAACTATCTCCTAGGCAATTGGTGTACTCAGATTGGTTTCCCACGTCATAGATGTTTTTATTGAGTCGAGTATTTCAATCTTTCCCCCCCTAAAGCAGATTATGATCGTTTTTTTTACACCCCTCCTCCACAAGTTTGCATTCCATATACTTTGTAGAGCTTTGTTGTTGTACTGCTCTGTGTGTGTGCGTGTGCGTGTGTGCGTGTGCGTGTGTGTGTGTGTGTGTGTGTGTCCTTCAAATTCTATCCTTTTTTTCTAAAGAGTTAGCAGAATTTAGCCAGTGTGTATTTGTATGTGACTTCCAAATTCTGTAACGCTTTTCTTTTAGTCTTTCGTTTCACGTATGGTTCCCGGAAGATGTCCGGGCCTTTCTTCTTTTATATATTTTTTATTTTTATTTTGTTTATTTTTTTTATCGTTTTTTTTTCCTATAACCTTTGTATCTGTTTGTTACACACAGTGTGAAAGCGTCACAACACTAAACACTAGCACAAAACCAAACCCTGACGAGCTGTAACAAAAGCCAAAACATTAAAATCAGCAATCTGTTGTCCATCAATAGCAATAAAACATACAGACCCACATGGTGCGTGAGAGTTGAAGGGTTTAAAAAAAAAAAGCCTCTTTTCTTAAAAGGTTGCAGAATTTAGCCAGTCTTGAAACCCCGGGATGTGTTTTAAGAAGACCGGGTTAAAAAACAAATGTGAAACAACCCAGTCTCTGATTTGGCTTCTTGCTGTTAACATTTCAGAAAATTTCAAGACAAACAAGAAATATACTACTCAAAAGAATTTAAGGGCCACACAGTTCATCACTCCCCAATAATAACTCATAAGTCCGACAGCTGAAATCAACCAACAAACATTTAATTCAATCATTTTATCATCGATTGGACACAATTTCATCAAGAAGTGCAAATCAATTATCGCGAAATTCATTGACATGGACACGCCCCCATTTTGCAAATTCAGAACAACCGACTGTCAGAATGTCAAGAGTCAATATCGTGTGTGACCGCCATTGGCGTTGATGCACTCAAGGCAGCGCTGTCTCATGGATCTGACCAAAGTCTGGAGCGTGTTCTAGGGGATCGCCTGCCACTCCTGCTCCAGATTCCTGAACAGGACGTCGAGATTGTGTGCAGGAGGGCGGTTGTTGCGTATACGACGGCCCAGAACATCCCAAAGATGTTCGATGGGGTTTAGATCGGGTGAGCGGGCAGGCTAGTCCATCCTGGTGACTTGCTGCTGCTGGAGAAAGTTCTGTACGACCCGAGCTCTGTGCGGCCTGGCGTTATCGTCCTGCAGTATGGCTCCTGGTCCCATGGCCTTCAAAGCTGGTACAGCGATTGGCTCCAGAATGTCGTCCCTGTAGGCTACGCCGGTCAGGTAGCCTTGGACACTGTGCAGGGGTGTCCTGTGATAAAGACTGAAGCCACCCCACACAGGGACCCACCACCACAGTGGTCGTGCTCCGCAACAGTGGCGTCAATGAAACGCTCTCCAACACGCTTCCAGCCGTCGTTGAAGGACAGGGTGTAGCGGGATTCATCAGAAAAGAGCACCCTGGACCACTGCTGCCTTGTCCAGGCCAGGTGTCGTTGAGCCCAAGCCAGACGAGCAGCACGGTGAGCTCTGGTCAGTGGAGGTCGCAATGCTCGACGCCTTGACCGCATGTTGGCCTCACGCAGGCGGTTGCGAACCGTCTGGTCGCTGACGAGGACGTTGCTGGCTGCTCTCAGCTGCCCCCTGAGCACGTTGGCGGTGGCGGTTCTATTGCGTAGTGCCGCCAGGGTGATGAAGCGATCCTGTCGTCTGTTGGTCGCTCTGGGGCGTCCAGGTCTGAGTGCTTCTTGAACTCTCCCATAGTTGTTGTACCGGTCACTCAGTCTTTGAATGACAGAATGTGTTACTCTAAGTCGTCTGCCAACTTCTCGGACCGCCACGCCTTCTTGTAGCCAGGCCACAGCCATCCCTCTCTCAGCGTCACTAAGTTTGCGTTTTGGTGGCGTGATTGAACACACCCCCAGAAGAGGCCCTTAATAAAGCCACTGGTCAGCGAATCAGGTTGACAAGTGTTCATTAGAGGTCCGGCTTGCATGTGCAATGCAGTTTTCAGACAGCCGAACACTGCTGCGCCAGCTAGGCGCACTCAAATTGCAACCTTTTTCTCGTGGTTTTTGAGCTTCTTTTGCGGACCAGTGTAGCACCTTTGATACAGATTCGACTGAACAATTGCCAAAACCAGTTTTCTGTGAAGCACTTGTCACACTTTGAGTGAATAAACTGGCCATAAACAGTTCATGTTTTATGCTACGCTGTATTATGTAAACCATATCAAAAATGGATGCGGCCCTTAAATTCTTTTGAGTAGTATATGTTGTCATACAGGACTAGGGCATTGTCGCTGTTTTTTCGTCCCATGCGACATGACTAGAACGTGACGACTCTTTCTGCCCACCCAGTAGTCAATGGGTACCTGATTCGGATCATGTAAGGCTGCTGCCGTGGAGGTAGCAGAATGGGCGCCGCCTGGTAAAATGCCGAAACCTGGGCACGCTAAGCCTCTTAAGTCACTGTCCCTGCTGCCTTCAGACTGTGAGGTGTTAACTTTTAACCTGTACTGAATCTAAATTATAGTCTTCTTTGATTGGTAGGCATTCTGTGCGGCATTCATGGTCTCATTCCATTGGCCATTGCGGTCTGTGCATGCCTGCCGACACTTTCATTTGGTTACCAGCAGCTGATGCATGGAATTGTGCTGGAGAGATAAGGAGACCTTGTTTTATGCCTCCTCGTTGAATTCCAATAGACTGGTAAACAAGAAAATGAACCAGGTGGCTAAACCAGCTCAATACGTAGTTTCCAGATTTATGAACGCTAGTCCGGTACTCGGCAACAAAGCTTGCAGTGATGTCGGAGCTCCCCACAGATCCGCTTACATCTTACACGTGCCTTGCCTCCCATCTCTTTCCACCGGCAACTTCTCACCCTCTTACTAGCCGCCGTGGCGAAGTGGTTAGCGTTGCGGACTCCCGGCTGGGAGGTCGTGGGTTCGAATCCCATCAGAGCCATGCGGGTTTTTCTGCCCCGACCGGCTCCTACCCAGAGTTGAGTTTGCTGCGGACTCAGTCGGGAAGACTGGGACCACACAGTCGAGTTTCATCCACTTAATGGATGCGTTTCTGAGAGTGTTGCTCAAATTTTCTGACCAACACTGCAGGTGCCTGTAACTCTCGGGCCTGGTTGACGCCGGGATATATTGTGAAAGGAAGCGTAGAGTACAGCCCTGACATGTAGTCTCAGACCGAAATGGAAATCCGTAGCATCATCTTAATCATCCTCATTCTCATCGATCAGCATCTTAAAAAAAAAAAAAAAAAAAAAAAAAACTTCTCACCCTCTTCAACAGCCATTCTTGCACTCCCCGCCCTCCAAATAAATGCTCGTATGCACACGCACATCACGCACGCACTTTCGCACTCACGCACGCACGCTCTAAACGCACGCACAGGAAATGGCGGAGACTGCCAGCAGTTAACTTTTCTTTCGCGAGGTACAAAGTTTTTTGCAAGTGGCTAAGACATGAAATCCAGAAGTAACGGCACTCCTGCGTGCAAACGTATAACTCGGGCTTCCCAACGACGTCAACTTCAAACGCAAACAGCCCGCCCGTTCGAGAGTCATCAACGCGACCCACGAAACGAGAAGCCGTCCACTGATCCTACACCAACGACAGTGATTCTTCGAACGCCTTCAGTGTGCAGCGGCGTCATCTCGACACCTGTGCTGTGCGCAACATCCGACCCAACGCCTGACTTACGGCAAGTCATTTTAAATCTTTGCGCCGAATATCCTCCCTAAAAAAGCAGTGGAGTTTCAAAACGGCATGATTCAGAACATCGCCAAGCCGAAAGTTTCCATGACGACCACGGAAACACAAACAGACGCCCTGCCCTCCAGCTGGACCCACCTACGCTGAAGTGGCGGGAAGCCGATTGTCGTCAGGCGTTGCGAGTTACCTGCACAGCACAAGACGTCTGCTGCAGAAAAACCATCGAAGAAAGGTGGGACTAACAAAAAGGTGTCCTGGCCCTACCTTATCGAAGACAAATGACGCCAAACCCTCCAAGGCTGACACGTCAAGAGATGACGTCAAGTACAAATCTCGTCATCTGTAGATTCCAAAAAGAAACCGAATACTAGTTCCAATCTAACCGAATGTACTTATCTTCACGACTCTGTTATTAACGGAGTACAAGAAACACGCCTTGGTCGGTCTTACCACTTCAAACCTTCAAAACAACGAAGCAACCACTTTGAAAATAACGCAAGATCACTTGCAGGAGATAGCTTCAAAAGAACCTCTACTTGATGCTGTGGTTATCCACTGTGGGATTAACGACCTGAAGACAACAGAGCCAAATAAGCTGTGGCAACAACTTCGTTAAATCACTTAAAGACGCATCAAGAAAGAATCCTAACACCAGATTCGTCGTCAGCAAAGTTTCCACTGTGAAAGACCTGAAGATGGAGGTAAATCGGCAGTTATTTAATGCCATCCTTACCTCCGAGCTGCTCGACGTGAACAACATCACGCTCGTCGATCGTCATAACATAAGGCCTTACCATCTCAAGGACAACTGCCACCTGTCACAGAGGGGGACCAGTCTGCTGGCAGGGAACGTGGGGCGACACGTCAGGATCTTCTGTGGGAAACGCCCAGGAAGCCATCCCGCTATGCCCGACCCTTCCTACGTCCCACCCTACCTCGACCGCAGCTGGTTCAACCCATTTGACGTCCTAGGAGACTGGCCAATATTCTAAGAATTGTCACATGCGTCTGCACACATGCAAATTCACTTACCTCTGTCCCTTAGACTGCGTTGCGCGCAAATAACTGCTGTGATTTTTGTCGGCTAATTTTGACTGCACGTGCAATTTTTTCCCCCTTAGATAATAGTTACGTTATCTTATCATAATTATTATTTTATTTCCTGTTAACTTATCAGATTGTGAAAGAATTTGTTGATGTCTGCGGAAAGTAACTTCAGCGTATTCCAATGGAACTGTCGCTCCATCAGTACGAACTTGATCACCTCGTGCAACACCTGTCGCACCATGAATACCAACTTTTAGCTCTTCAGTCTCTAAACGTTAAAAGAGACAAGTTACCTAAATTAAAAAACTACTATTTTCCCCCTATACATCAGAAGATAGATACCGATGGGAAATCAGTACAGCTATATATATTCATGAAGGGGTAAAGTACACTTCATGCCCTAACCCTATTCCACCAAATATTCCCAATCTTAATTCTTGTGCCGTGACAGTTCAGTTGAACTCTTCACTCTAACAGTCATATCTGTTTACCTACCACAGGGTCCAAATGATTCTAACACAGAGTGGATTCGAACACTCCAGACGGACCAAGGTAAAAAATTCCTCATTTGCAGGAGATTTCAATGCACATTCACCATTTTGGAGAAGGACTGTCAATCAATTACAAGTAATCGTTTCGTTGAAAATATTGTTGATGCTTCCTTCTATCTCTTAATGATGGTCGAATAACTCGTATCCTGATAATCCAGTCACAGAGCGAGTGCCATCGATCTAACTTTAGTGTCCCCAGATGTGGCACCGGTCTGCAGCTGGAATACACTTGATGACAACCTACATAGTGATCATTTACCTATTGTCACTTGTTTTGAAACATAAAAAATTTCAATCAACAGATCCAACCAAGGACAAAGTACTAAGTATAACTATAGACTTGCAAATTGGGATACATTTTCAAGTTTACTTTCTACATTTGAAGTTAATGACGCAAACAACAAAGATGTCAATAGCTTATATACTTTATTTACAAATGCGGTCCTAGATGCTGCAAATGAATCTATCCCGCGGTGCAAGTCAGTAAGATCTCACAAGCATTCGGGTAATATTTGGTGGAATCAAGCTGTGAAGAAGCAAAGGAGGAAAAGATATCAAAATTTAGAATATATTTAAGAGATAAGTCTGTCCCAAATCTTTTAGAGATGAAAAAAGCAAAAACAAAGCCAATATGGTAATGCACAAGCAAAAAGGCAATATTTGTCTATTTTTTGCGTAAATGAAGTATCAAATCACAAGGACATGCAAAAAGTCTGGGAAAAACTAAAAACTATGAAGAATGGAATTAACTTGCCACAGTGTCCTATCAAACTGGACAACACAGATATACCTACAATCTAGAAAAAGCTGAAGAATTTGCTGAAATGTTGCAAATTATAGTAGAAATACTGGACTCTCAGGAAAAGGCAGGAGATATAGAGAAAATCAAGAAAAAAATAGAACACATAGAGAAACAAATAATATAGATGGATCGTATATAAATGCTGATATAACATTGTACGAAGTAAAAGAATGTATTTCAAGTCTTAAGAAGAAAGCATCCGTTGGTTTTATACGGAATCTCAAAATGAAATGCTGGAACACTTGCCAGATAATGTTATAGAATTTCTTTCGTTTTCTTCTACAGAAATGCTGGTCTGATGGTAATATCCCTCTCGTCTGGAAACACTCAATCATTATTCCAATACACAAACAAGGAAAGCCCAGAGCAGATAAAAACAGCTATCGTCCCAATCGCCTTAACATCCCACACATGCAAACTAATGGAAAAAGATTGTTTTTAAATAGACATTCATTACTGCGAAAAATATAAAGTAATACCTGTCAACCAAGCTGGATTCGAAAAGGCAGATCTACAACTGAACATCTCGTTAAATTAACAACCCAAGTAAAGCGGCAGTTCGCAAGGCGAAAAAATATACTAGCAACATTTTATGATGTCCGAAAAGCATACGATCAAGTTTGGCACACTCGCGCCTTCTCTATAAACTTAAACACATAGCATAACAGTAACACGTACAATTACATTGCCAGCTTTCTATCATAATAGGTTTATACAGGTAAAGCTTGGAAATTCATATTCAAACCCCAGACAGCTAAGTATTGGGTCTGCCTCAAGGATCAGTTATTTCTCCCAATTTTGTTTAACATCCTTTTAGCTGATCTTCCGAAAGACTTGTCCAAAGATACCACTTAGCTCAGTTTGCTGATGATATTTGTTTGTGGATGAAGGTGACAATGAAACGTAGAACTCCAGTTAGGCTTTGAACTAATACAAAGAAAGTGTATCAGCGTGAACTATAATAAAATCAACAACTTTATGATAGAAAATGGACTTACATTATCATTGGAAAAAACAAAAATCATGCTGTTTAATTCAGGCTATGACCCTAATAAATTACCTGAATTCACGATTAATGGTGCAATCATAAAATATACACAAATTGTCAAATTTCTTGGCGTCTACCTCACTTCAAAACTTTCGTGGAATTACCACATCGACTACATAACAAACAAAGCTAGAAAAAGTCTTAACTTTTTGAAGGTAATAAGCAGACAGCACTGGGGACAGGACACAAAGGCATTAATATCTCTCGCTACCTCCCTTGTACGTTCACGGTGACGTATGGCCAGGAGGTTTTTTTCAGCGCTTCAGCGCACTTGTTAAAGAAACTGCAGAGCATAGATTCTAAAGCTTACAAACTTGCTCTGGGTGTACCAATACACGCGTCAATTTTAGGAACTTACACAGAAGCAGGTATTCTAACCCCTCGATGACAAAGAAAAGCCTCAGCTGCGAAATTTTATCCTTAAAACTTCTGCTTATGAAACATTTTCACAAAAAAACAAATCTTAATTCAGAAACTGACTTTGCAAAAAGAGCTAGAACAATACAGTCGTTGAAGTCCATCAATACATTTGCCTCAGATATTATCTGTAATACAGAGCTGAACGGAAAAATGTTGCAATTAAACTTCTTTTCTCCACTTCCAGAATGGAACAAAATCAACCAATATTTGACATTGATCACACAGATTTATCAAAAACCATTCCCCTAACCTATTAAAATGTTTAGTTGATTCCCACTTGGAAAGTAAGTATACAACTATCTAAAGATATACACCGATGGATCAGTTCTTGATGATGGAAATACTGGTGCAGCTTTTGTAATACCCTCATTAAAAGCAGAAAAACGATACTACATTGTAAACATTATTCCATTTTACTGCTGAACTTGTAGCCATACTTATGGCATTAAATTACATTGTAGATCTTTCGACGGATACATGCAAAATCTTATTCTGTGTGGACTCAAAGTCTGTTTTACAAGCCATTAAATCCCGAGGCAATAAAAAAACGACTAGAAATGACTATTGAAATAAAACATATATTCAATGAGTTGTCTCAAAAGGTACCAGTATTACCTTTTGCTGGATTCCCTCTCACTCCGGAATTACCCCAAACGAGTGGGCAGATCATGCGGCTAAAAGGGCAGCAAAAAATAAAGAAGGGTCACAGCATCTCGACATTCGACTATAGATCTGCATGAATTTAAATCAGCGCATAGAAAAAGTG
>CM031617.1:47330433-47332933 GCA_018398815.1 Conus ventricosus | reverse complement strand
GACGGTTGTAATTCTGCCGGTTTTTTGGCTTGCTTGTTTGTTTGTTTTGCTGTGGAGCCCCATTACTACATTCTTCACGTCTCATCATTATGTAGCCTGTTGTAAGGAAAGTGGAAAACTTCAAATCAGAAGGGAATTGTTGGACCAATGTGGAGTGAGCAACAACACGCATGCGCTTCCACCACTCCGTATGTATACCCTCTGCAACATTGCATTCATCTTCCTTCTCCGTCTCCACGTAGAGAGCTGGTTTATGGAGATCTTATTTCTGGAGAGGTGGTTCGTTGACAGCTGGTTCATGGACCGCTAATTTGTAGAGAGATCATTCGTGGGGAGCATACTGGTGAAAAGCTGGTTCGTGGAGACTCACACGTAGAGTGAATTTGTGAAGAATTGGTTCATGGAGGGCTGGTTGCTGGAGGGTTAATTTGTGGTGGGCTGGCTCGAGATCTTATTCGTTGAAAGCTGATTCGAGGTAATCTTATCTGTGGATAGGTGGTGGTTCGAGGAGATCTCATTGTGGAGAGCTGCTTCGTGAAGAACTTGCTCGTGGGGATCTGCTTCATTGAGATCTCATTCGTGGAGAGATGGTTCAAGGGGAGCTGTTCGCGGGGAGCTGGTTTGTGCAGAGCTCATTCGTTGAGCTGGTTCGTGGAAGGCTGATTATTGAAGAATTGGTTCGTGGACAACTGATTTCGTGAATAGCTGATTCGTGTAGAGTTGGTAAATAGATGATTCCTGGCGAGTTCGCTCGTGGAGAAGTCATTCGCGAAGAGTTGATTCGCGGACGTTTGGTTCGCGGAGAACTCGTTCCCGAGAAGTTGATTCGAGGAGAGTTTGTTCCTGGAGAGCTCATTCGTGAAGAGCTGATTAGTGGAAAGTTTGTTCCTGGAAAGCTCATTCGTGAAGAGCTGATTAGTGGAAAGTTTGTTCCTGGAGAGCTCATTCGTAAAGAGCTGATTAGTGGAAAGTTTGTTCCTGGAAAGCTCATTCGTAAAGAGCTGATTTGTGGAAAGTTTGTTCCTGGAGAGCTCATTCGTAAAGAGCTGATTTGTGGAAAGTTTGTTCCTGGAGAGCTCATTCGTAAAGAGCTGATTTGTGGAAAGTTTGTTCCTGGAAAGCTCGTTCGCGAAGAGCTGATTTGTGGAAAGTTTGTTCCTGGAAAGCTCATTCGTGAAGAGCTGATTTGTGGAAAGTTTGTTCCTGGAGAGCTCATTCGTAAAGAGCTGATTTGTGGAAAGTTTGTTCCTGGAGACCTCATTCGTGAAGAGCTGATTCGTGGGTATTTGGTTCACGGAGAGTTTGGTTCACAGAGTTGCTTCTTGGTTCGTGGACAGTTGATTCGTAGAACGTTGGTGTATAGAGATTCGGTTCACGGACAGCTGGCTCGTTAAGAGATGGTAAGTGGAGATTAGATTCGTAGAAAACAGTTTAATTGAGACTCATTCATGGAGAGCTCACTCGAAGAGGATTGGTTCGTAGGGATTCGGGCCATAGGCAGCTGACTCACGGAGAGATCGTTCGTATAGAGCTGGTTTGAGGAGAGCTGATTCGTGGAAAGATGGTTTGTAGAGAGCTGGTTTGAGGAGAGCTGATTCGTGGAAAGATCGTTCGTAGAGAGCTGGTTTGAGGTGAGCTGATTCGTGGAAAATCGTTCGTGGACAGTTGCTTTATGTTTTATGGAGGACTCTTTATACTTAGGGAGCTAGTTGGTGGACAGCTAGTACGTGAACAGTTAGTTTGTAGACAGCTAGGTCTTGAAGAACATAATGGCGGTGATTGGGTTCCTTTACCGCTGATTCGTGGACTGCAGATTAACAAAGAGCTGACTCATACAGAACTGATGTGTGGAAAGCTAGGTCGTGGAGTGCCAGCCTGGCTTCAGACTCTTTCTTTTCTCAATCATTCGCTCCGTTTTTTCTTTTTTTTAGTGTCATGTTTTACCTTCTAAATCCTTTGTACAGTTCGCAACTGTTCACTCTCCTGACAACTCCATTCTGGTGTCTTATTTTGCTCCGTCATTTGTTTCTTTCATTTTCATGATTTGAGTATTCAGGAGTGTAAGTTCGGTTTGGTTATCAATGTGTGTTATCACAGAACAAGTTTGACACTGAACATCGCCAAAAATGACAACAACGATGCTGGATTTTCCTGGGTGGGTGACCCGATAGTGGGTTGACATTACCTAGCGAGCTCTCTGTGACCTGCTGTATATTGTGCTGCGAGAGAATTTGCCCGAGTCTGGATGTGCATGGAGGAGACATCGGGACCACAGATAGGCTGTAACGAAATCTTAAAAAGATAAAGAACGAAAAGTCGACAATAAATGAAGACACCAAATTAAAAAAGGCAAATTCTTATCTAAAACAAAGTCTATAAACAAAACTTAAGTCAGATCAAATGAAAAATACTGATTCCCGATAAAATTACTAAAAGAGTCACATCAGGTGGAACATCTCAGAACGTTTTCGTAGACTCTGCCGTCCCACATTTGCACTTG
>CM031617.1:47322933-47325433 GCA_018398815.1 Conus ventricosus | reverse complement strand
AACCTTGCGTATTAAAGACCAGCCCTCTCTCTCTCTCTCTCTCTCTCTCTGTCTCTGTCTCTGTCTCTGTCTCTGTCTCTCTCTCTCTCTGTCTCTCTCTCTCTCTCTCTCTCTCTCTCTCTCTCTCTCTCTCTCTCTCTGTCTCTCTCTGTCTCTCTCTCTTTCTCTCTCTGTGGTGTATGTGTGTGGTGCGGGAGGGGTGGGGGGGGGGGGTAGGTGGGTGGTTACGTGGATTCGAAGGCGGTGTTTATTTAGTTCGTGCTGGATCTTGTAACGGGCACCAATGAACGCCACCAAACACCAGCATCATCATCGTCTCAGTAATGCAGCGTCTCCTCTGGTAGAGTGACTTCCAGAAAATGGTAGCTGCCTGAAAACTGCCTGAGCTGTAGGCATGGAAATAAAACATGACGTTTACCATATCGGGTTTTGTTTGTTCCTTCTTTTTTTGATTTGTTTGTTGTGCAATAGAGGTTTATTTTTCACTTTTCTTTGTCTTTGTCAAAGCACACTATGTTTTATGGTTATCGTCATCATCATCGTCAAAAACATCATCTCTAGAACCAGAGTAAGCTCTCTTTATTCCAGCCCACCGAAAAATTCTAATCTTGCTCCCAATTCATGGCTGTCTCTTGACTAGATTATTCTGTCTCAATGTTTTTCATTATCTTCTTGAAGAAAAAAAAATTGCATCTCTGAACCTTTATTTATAGTTTTTGTTTGGTTTTGGTTGTTGTTGATGCTGTTGTTTTTCATTTATCATCAATCGTAAATTGAAATAAACGAAATAACAGAGAGGGCTGCATTTGTAAGATTATTAAAGAGAATGTAAAAGGGGGGGGGGGGGGGGGACTCACAGATCCAAACTGACCATCCGGGGACACTCCTCCGATGCAAATGTGGGAAATGGAGTGGAGGCAAGCAGCTGGGAAAGACGTGTGGGTGTGGAATCTTGTGGGGAGGGGGAGTGGGGGGCGGATGGGGGGGGGGGGAGAGAAGCATATCAACCCTCTCTAAGGTCGACGTGGGCCAAACCTCGACCCGCGAAGACTTATTTTCTCAAAATGACGACCGAACGAACACCACGACCTTGAGAACAAAAACGGCCAGCCTTGGCTCATCAGCTATTCCACCCCCGCAACTCATTTCTTCATTCCGCGACTCCCACGTCGGTTACTGCCGCAAACGAAGACGAAATCCCCCCCCCCCCCCCCCCCCCCCCCCCCCCCCGCTCCATTGGAGGCAGGGCCTTTCGCGATCGAATATTCATACCCATCGATGGTCTGATCCCTGGAGTTCCTGCGATCGGATGAAGACAGTAAACAGACCGTTTAGAGGATGCTTGATGTGGAAGATAAGCTGTTGTTGCAAGAGGCAGACGACAGAAGGGCGCGCTGGGGAAATCAAAAGCGGGATAAATGAAAAGGCAAAAAAGTGAAGGCCTCTGACATGACTTTTCTTTTCTTCCATCCTGCAAGGAATCGGATCTTTTTTTATTTCTCTCAGAAAGATCAGGGGAAGGGGCGATAGGGGTAGGGAGGTGGGGGGGGGGGGGGGGGAGACGGCGGGGCGAGTATACACTATTTTTAGTTTTCATCGTTATTGTTGGATATCATGTCTGCGGTCAGATGAGTTTCTTTCACGATGGATTGAACTCCTGAAAGATTGCCGGAATGGTGAAGATCCACCTCCACAATGAAGCTTAAGACGGCGTGCAGCTGCCTCCCCCTCCTTTGTAAACTGGAGCTTGAGAGAGAGAGAGAGAGAGAGAGAGAGAGAGAGAGAGAGAGAGAGAGAGAGAGAGAAGACAAGACGAGACAAAATTCTATATTTACGAGGATAATAGATAAGCACTGATGTGCTTTTTTACATCCAGTTCTTGCCCTGAGTCGGGTCAACATTAAAACGATGCAAAATAAAACGAGGCAATAAAAGAAGCATGCAAAAAGTGGCTAGAACAAAAATTCGATACGGAATTTAAAAAAAAATAATAATAAAAAATAAAAGATAAAAGTAAATGAGAGAGAGTGGGGGGGGGGGGGGGGGGGAGATAGACGCAGGAGCGAAAGGAGTGCAGGGAAGGGCGAGAGAGAGAGAGAGGGAGGGAGGGAGAGTGAGAAAGAGGCGAGAGTGGGGTGCGGGAAAGAGCATGTTTAGAACAATCTGACAATCAAAAGATACCAAGGAGATGCGAGAGAGAGAGAGAGAGAGAGAGAGGAGAGAGAGAGAGAGAGAGAGAGAGAGAGAGAGAGAGAGAGAGAGTTAAGTTTAAGATTCTGCAAGATCGATTTCCGATTTAGGAGCTTCCTAGACTATATTATATCCTTTTTTAATATCTGTGTAAATTTGTCGGTTCTATTGTTGCTTTAGAGCATACTTTGATAAACCTATTCTTATTTTTCACTTGTGGCTTAACTTTTTTTATTTCATCATTTAACAGAATTTTTTTTTTTTTTTTGGATAAAAGAATTGACAGTCCCATCAGCTTGGGATTAAATTG
>CM031617.1:47270433-47317933 GCA_018398815.1 Conus ventricosus | reverse complement strand
TCACATCAAATGCTTTTTTGAAATCAATGAATAGGACACTATAATATCTGTTGTTAATGCTATTCAGCCAGACATCAACCAGGTTGATTAGAGCTGTGTGACATGAATGGTTTTGTCAGAACCCGGACTGTCTTGGATGAAGCAAGTGGTTAGCTTATGTATTAAGGTGGTGTAATGTGTGTGTGTTTATGTGTTTTTTCAAAAGTTTGCAAATAGTGGAAATGGTTTAGATTGGTCTGTAGTTTGCAGGGTCCGAGTTGTCACCTGCTTTGTAGATAGGAATGACTTCCGCTTCTTTGAAACTATTGGGGAAATGATTTTTGTCGAGAGAGAGAGAGAGAGAGAGAGAGAGTGCGTGCGTGCGTGCGTGTGTGCGTGCGTGTGTGTGAAAATCATCCATTGCAGTACGCAAGGGGCAGGGGAGGTAAATATGCCAGACCATAGTCATTTTTTTTTATTCCATAAATAGTCTCCCCTTGCACACGGCAATTATGGCGAACGAATAGCGCACGAACTAGTAGAACGCACTGATTTAGAGTGCATGGAACTAGGTGGCAGGGAGTGGGTTGGAGGGAGGTAGTTATGTGCGTGCGTGTGTGTGTGTATGTGGGGGGGGGGGGGGGGGGGGGGGGGGGGGGGGGGGGGGGCACTTTAACTCGTTTGTTTCAAAGATTAGGTGCATGTGCGGTTCATACAAAAAGAATCTGATACAGGCACTAAACTTCGTCGTTGTTGGTGTTTGCTTGTTTTTGCCTCTGTCTCTTTTGTTTCTGTGAATCAGACACTAAACTTTGTTGTTGTTGTTAAGTCGTGCCTCTTTTGTTCCTGAGTATTAACATACGTGACTGGCAACGCGATTTGCCGAATTCTGTCAATCTTCTCACGATTTGTAAGAGTAGGTATGGGGCTTACAGTATCTTCAGCATGTGGAGTACGAAACCCTCAGATCCCCCAACAGGGGCACTGCCCCAGGACCCTAGAGTAGATATACAGTATCTTCAGCATCAGGAGTAGGAACCCCCCCCCCCCCCCCCCCCCCCCCCCCAGGTCCCCCTGCACCCTAGAGTAGATAGTATCTTCAGCATCTGGTGTTAGGAACCCCCTCAGATCCCCCTGGACCCAAGAGGAGCCCCGAAGGGGCCTGACAGTTTGGGAACATCCCCTCCCCCATTTCTCCAGCAGTACTTGACCTGCCATTCTTCTGACTTACCTGGCATAAACATTCTGCTCTATCTTTTCGGAAAGAAAACAATATCTAGTCCAATGTTGTGGACAGATTCTAATTTCTTAAATTCCGAAGTTTTATTTCAGCCACACTATGTGTATGATAGCACAAATGGTTGAAGAGTATTCTCTTTATGCATGTCGCACATATCATGCACATACCGTCGGAGCTAAGTTGTTTCATACTGTGACAAGTAATCTACTTGAAGAAAAAGCTGGAATTGCACAACACATGGAGCCACCCCCATGAGAGTTTCTGTCTGTTACAGATCACACAATCTGATTTTTTAAAAAGAAGAAGAAGAAAAAAATAAAAGAAAAGAAACTAATAAAGAAAGAAAATGCTAGAAATAAGTCACTTTGAAATTGAGTTTGACGGGAACAAAGTCGTCCCTTCATATGGATCTGTTGTCAGTGGTGTCTAATATGGGATACCTACATGTGTGACGCAAACAAGTGAGCGACTGGCTCCAGTCAGCAACAGATGAACTTGCAGAGACTTCTGTAGCTTTTTTTCTGACCAAAAGAGAGAAATAAAGAAACAAGAGAAGCAATATGCATGTTTTATCCCGCATTATAAATTGAAACGACTATGGCAAGTGTCTTGGACATAACATTCTTTCTTTCTTTCTTTTGGACATAGAGGATTCATCAATAACAGGAATCCTAAGGAAGATACCCTACCTTGCCATTTTTGCAATACATTTGATGGGGGGGGGGGGGGGGGGGGGAAGACCAACTCGCGTACACTCCGAGGGTCCATACATTATTCACACACGCACACACAGACTCACATTCTCTCTCTCTCTGTCTCTCTCTCCCTGCCACAGAACCCATCTTTCCACCCTTCCAACCTTACACACACATACACACACACACACACAACTCTCCATAACCTGTACATGTGCACTGGCCGTAATGATAAACAGTGAATGAAAGACTTGGTGAGTTGATTTTAACGTGGTGACAGCCCTGATATGGCCCTTTGCCGGTCGGCTGGGCTATAAACAACATTATTATCTTAATTAAACAATGGCTCCTTCCTCTCCCATTCTGATAGAGGCAGATTCCTTCTACACTGTTGCCGAGCATTTTCACCCTGGGGTTCAGCACCCAACTTCTCTCTCTCTCTCTGTCTGTCTCCCCACCCCTAGCTTTGTCAGTGGAAAACGTTGCTCAAAGAGAATGGGGTAGGGAGCAGGGAAAAAGGGACGGTGGTGGTCTGTTCATGCAGAGCTGGTTCGTGGCAGGTGTATTTTGTGACGGAAAAGGTTAAGCAGGCACTTTACTTCCCTTAAGGTACAGCTGCCACCCTTCTGTGGTCATATTTCAGGAACCAGTGGATGAAGGGAATGATGGGTGGAGTGAAGAGAAGGCACGGCCGAAAAGCATATCTAACCAGTTTGTGAGTTAGTTGATTAGCATGGGGTTTAAAAAGAAAATGCATATTCCGTACTTGTAGTTGCTAGCATCTACATAACATCATTCTGGGCTTTATCCTGCAATACTTTATTATCCCTTTTCAAAAATGACCCCGAACCACACGTTTGAAAACAAAATTTTGAAACAATTTTTTTCACTCAATTTGTTTTGCAAGCAATTTCTATATTAAGAAAATTCCAGAAAAAGAGAAAAAAATTCGTGTGGACTGGCACAATACTCCACTATTTTTTTCTTGACCACTATCTTGGGTCAAGGGCTGCAGTAAATGACATATGTGACGTCTTAAGTAAATGACATATGTGACGTCTTATTTTATTTGATGCCAGCAGATGTTTTTCATGGTTGGCACTAATTTTCTGTCATTTTGTCCATAACATAAGAATAGTGATGCATTGTCAAAGTGTTTGAAAAAAAAAATCACTATCTGCTGTGCTAGTTTCACTTGCTCAATTCAGCACAAGTGATAGACGTTTAGTTTTCCTTAACAAGCTATATCCATAATAAGCCTATATTACTGCTACATTTAACAAGAAATTTATTTATCTATGATTGCTCCTCTTATTGATATCAATCATATTTAGCATATATTACTGCTACATCTAAAAAGAAATGTATTTATCAATGATTGCTCCTCTGATTGATATGTCATATTTAGCCTATATTACTGCTACATTTAAAAAGAAATTTATTTATGATTGCTCCTCTGATTGACATCAATCATATTTAGCCTATATTACTGCCACATTTAAAAAGAAATTTATTCATTCATGATTGCTCCTCCGAATGGTTTCAATCATATTAAAAGGCTGGATCTTGATGCTATACCACCTAGTATTTGTTGTTTTCAAACATTTTATTTCCTTCTTCAACATAAGCATTTGTTATATCACATTATCAGTCATGATCCATTCACAATGATTTTAAATTCAAGAATTTAGTTGTACGTATTGGTAAATGAATGGGATTCGGTTGAAGAGGTTTCTTTTTTTTTATACATCAGACAAAGACCAATCAAGGCAAAAGGGGACAAGGGTAAAGTAATAACATAGTATATTCATAACTTTACATATATAAAATTGAAGGGAAAAAAAAGAAAAGAAAAAAAAAAAGCAAGCCCAGACATCCTCACACACCACAGACACAGACACACCCACACACAGTTCTTTATGTCACAGATTTACGAGTATACCTAGTATTTGTTACAATATTTGTATATAACATGATGTAATAAATCATTTATCAGAGTGCAAAGGATTAACTCTGCATATCAGAATTTAAGAGAAAATGTAAATTTAATTACGTTGAAAATCTTGCTGAAAATGATACTCACAGATTTACAGTCATTACCAGTCACTGACGTCTGTTGGCAGCAGAAGGCTGAAAAGGTCTGATTTAAAAAAAATCATTCTGCACAATGTGATCCTGCAAGCACTTGTAATTGCTGAGAAAATGCCGAAAGTGGAGGAATTTCGTGCCTTGTAAAGAATTAGACAAAAGAGACAGAAGAGTGGATGAGAAAAGCAGGAAACAAAGTTCACAACAATAATAACAAACAGATAAACACAGTTGCAGAAATGGACAAATTTACTAGCACAGAAGGCGAGGATATAATTTATTCTAAAGGACCATCTCAACAGACAGAAATTAAAAAATACAGGACGAAAATCTCGGGATGCAACATAACATCACACACACACACACACACACACACACACACACACACACACACACACACACACACACACAACCAGATATACTTCATGCTTGATATATAAATGCCCAAAGCAATCCCAGTTTGTACGAATTCACATTTTATTATCACATCAAGGATGTTTCCAACAAGGGCTGGTCTTTTCATCAGTGTCATCAATAGAGATATAACAGCTGTTTCATTGGAGACCTGAATGACCATCATTCACACAGTTCCATCATCGCCATTATGAGCATTTCGACGACTGCTCCATTAAAGTGGACATCATGAAAACATCCTTGAAAATCTACAGGGTGTAGTTTTCTTTTTTTTTTCTTTCAATGATTACATTCTCAGCAAACCTTTTCTTTCTTTTTTTTTAACAAGACCACACAAAAAAAATTACCATCTTCAAAAACTCTTTAGAAAACTCAATTGTTACTATTTTCATTCCATTTTTATTCTCAGCAGAGCAACTGAATCCATTAGTTCACTCCACTGAGCAAACTTACTTTCAGATTTATACCACGGGTTCTCCCTAAGGAGCAAACTCCGTTTCAGACTAAAACCATTGGTTCATTCTTTCTCTACGTTCAGCTGACCAGATGAGGTGCCGCCTCAGGCAGACCACCTGCAGCAGGGCATTTAAGTTTTTCTCTCATCTCAATGACTAGAAAACAAAATACTTGATGGGGAATCACCCACCTGAATGACTTCACATACTCTTGAAACAAATTCATTCCGCTGACTGTAGTAGACAAGTGACCCCTAAGTGTATCTGAAGAAAATGAGAAGATCCGTGCGACTCACGTTTATCGCAAGGCCTGACCAGCACGTTACATTGATGCAAAGGTCAGATACTTGCTGTGTCTCATTCATGAGGTCCTCTTTCCCTTTTCATATCAATCGTTTTTTTTTTTGTTTTGTTTTTTCAACTGTCTTGTCTTGCATTTCATCTACGCCACTCATTCCAGCTCTCTGTCCACAGCCACAGCCTGAGTTGTCCCACCACAGGTCTGGCACTGGCAATCCACAACGAGCAGTCAACGTAAAATTGTCAACAGGCAACCCACCAGAAAAGGCAATGCACCACTGCTGACTCACTTCGGTGGAGTTCAGTAGTGCCTCTTCTGATCGAACATATGCAGGACACCACCTACTAAGCCCCCTACTGACAACAATAATTGCTTAGTCACTGAGCCAGCTCTCCCTCTAGAATGCACCACCATATGATGTCCATCTAACGACAGTCCCATGACCTCACAGCTACCATCAGACTCGACACAAACTTCACCAAGGGCACTGACATGGCAAGGAAATTGAAACTGAGGTCACCATGACAGCATAGCATGAAGGGCCACAGAGTCTGAGACATTTATCTTTTATGCTGACAGACGAGGATGGTGAAGATGATGTGGTAGAATTCCATTCTGGTCTGAGACTGCATGACACACTGTGTCCTAATTTACTTCTGTGCTTACTTTCGTGATATACCCCAGCATCAACCATGCCTGAGGGATACAGACACCTGCTGTGTTAGACAGGGAATTTGAGCTACACCTCTGTAAGTGGATGAAACTCGACTGTGTTGGTCAGTCCAGTCTTCCCAACTGAGCCCATAGCAAACTCAGCTCTGGGTAGGACCTGGTCGGGGCAGAAAAATCCCAAATCCCACAAATCAATGGCTCTGATGGGAATTGAACCACAACCTCCCAGTCTGGTGTCTATGATGCTAACCACTGCACCATGGTGACTGGTGTTTGTCAACTTTTCAAGGTATTTGTTTATCCAGCTATGGCCCCTGCCTCAAGGTCTAGATGTGGTTCAGTGAATATGTCGGCAGACAACAAAATTTCCTTGATGAAACTGAAACTTTATGATAGAAATGACTGTCTCATATTTACATTCTTAAAATTTTGTTGTTGTAGTTTTGGTGGGTGTGGATTTTCTTTATTTCAACAGCAAACAAAAAATACAAATCATTGAAATGTAATATAAGATCATTATTCAGCATAAAATTCAAATGCCATAAACAAAAACTAGCATCCGGTTTTTGAGAACACAGATGTTTTTTTTTTTTCCAGCCATTGAACATTTTACAGTTTCCTGGGTATACATAATTGCAGTAACATGTAAGAATGTATAATGATACACAGCGGAATTGCCAACAGTGAGTAAATCAAGCACCAAACAACACCTTTTCTCATACATCTGAACCGCCTCGCCTTTCATGCATAAATATGGAACAAACTATTTCAATTGTTTATCAAACCAACATGTTAATCTGCATCCTATGAAGTAATTAAGTACATCTCTAACTCTGGATTTAACTGAATTTTTTTTTTAAGATGCTGGAACCTGTAACTGCTTTATTTATTTTTAATATTTTTTTCATCCATCCTTACAAAAAACAAAAAAAAATGTGCAATTTTTGTACCCAATACCATCAGAGTTATAAAATGATCAGGATCTGTAACAATAATAATCTCTTGTTGACCACAAAGCTCTGCTGATGGACAATTTTTTCCCCAAGGGCTATTCTTTCATACAAACTCTTGTTTACAGATTTGTGCATGCAGTTTGGTACCCAAGACATAGTGTGTGGTTGTTTTTCTCCCCCTCTCCCCCTCATTTTGAGGATGACAAGACAGAAAAAGGGTAGGGTGGGTAGGTGGAAGGGGAAGGAAAGGAGGGGGAATGGATTGGTGGGTTAAGGGTGGGGGGAGAGGAGGAAGTGGAGGAGGTGGTTAGATGGGAAGGTGGGAGTGAACAGAGAGGGAGATATACAGACTGTCGGATGGGAAGGTGGGAGTGAACAGAGAGGAAGATATACACACTGTTAGATGGGAAGGTGGGAGTGAACAGAGAGGAAGATATACACACTGTTAGATGGGAAGGTGGGAGTGAACAGAGAGGAAGATATACACAGTTAGATGGGAAGGTGGGAGTGAACAGAGAGGAAGATATACACACTGTTAGATGGGAAGGTGGGAGTGCACAGAGAGGAAGATATACAGACTGTTAGATGGGAAGGTGGGAGTGCACAGAGAGGAAGATATACACACTGTTAGATGGGAAGGTGGGAGTGCACAGAGAGGAAGATATACAGACTGTTAGATGGGAAGGTGGGAGTGCACAGAGAGGAAGATATACACACTGTTAGATGGGAAAGTGGGAGTGCACAGAGAGGAAGATATACAGACTGTCAGATGGGAAGGTGGGAGTGCACAGAGAGGAAGATATACACACTGTTAGATGGGAAGGTGGGAGTGCACAGAGAGGAAGATATACAGACTGTCAGATGGGAAGGTGGGAGTGCACAGAGAGGAAGATATACAGACTGTCAGATGGGAAGGTGGGAGTGCACAGAGAGGAAGATATACAGACTGTCAGATGGGAAGGTGGGAGTGCACAGAGAGGAAGATATACAGACTGTCAGATGGGAAGGTGGGAGTGAACAGAGAGGAAGGGAGATATACAGACTGTTAGATGGGAAGGTGGGAGTGAACAGAGAGGAAGGGAGATATACAGACTGTCAGATGGGAAGGTGGGATGTGAACAGAGAGGAAGATATACAGACTGTCAGATGGGAAGGTGGGAGTGCACAGAGAGGAAGATATACAGACTGTCAGATGGGAAGGTGTGAGTGAACAGAGGAAGATATACACACTGTTAGATGGGAAGGTGGGAGTGCACAGAGAGGAAGATATACAGACTGTCAGATGGGAAGGTGGGAGTGCACAGAGAGGAAGATATACAGACTGTCAGATGGGAAGGTGGGAGTGAACAGAGAGGAAGATATACAGACTGTCAGATGGGAAGGTGGGAGTGCACAGAGAGGAAGGGAGATATACAGACTGTCAGATGGGAAGGTGGGAGTGAACAGAGAGGAAGGGAGATATACAGACTGTCAGATGGGAAGGTGGGAGTGAACAGAGAGGAAGATATACAGACTGTCAGATGGGAAGGTGGGAGTGAACAGAGAGGAAGGAAGATATACAGACTGTCAGATGGGAAGGTGGGAGTGCACAGAGAGGAAGGAAGATATACAGACTGTCAGATGGGAAGGTGGGAGTGAACAGAGAGGAAGGGAGATATACAGACTGTCAGATGGGAAGGTGGGAGTGAACAGAGAGGAAGATATACAGACTGTCAGATGGGAAGGTGGGAGTGAACAGAGAGGAAGATATACAGACTGTCAGATGGGAAGGTGGGAGTGAACAGAGAGGAAGGAAGATAAACAGACTGTCAGATGGGAAGGTGGGAGTGAACAGAGAGGAAGGGAGATATACAGACTGTCAGATGGGAAGGTGGGAGTGAACAGAGAGGGAGATATACAGACTGTCAGATGGGAAGGTGGTAGTGAACAGAGAGGAAGGGAGACATACAGACTGTCAGATGGGAAGGTGGGTGTGAACAGAGAGGAAGATATACAGACTGTTAGATGGGAAGGTGGGAGTGAACAGAGAGGGAGATATACAGACTGTCAGATGGGAAGGTGGTAGTGAACAGAGAGGAAGGGAGATATACAGACTGTCAGATGGGAAGGTGGTAGTGAACAGAGGGGAAGATATACAGACTGTCAGATGGGAAGGTGGGAGTGAACAGAGAGGAAGATATACAATACAATTTTTTTTAAAAGGAAAAAAAAGTTCAGTGCTCACTCTTTCACTATGCATGCATGAAATTCATTCTGGCACACTTTCCAAAAGGAGGGGGGGGGGGGGGGGGGGGGGGGGGGCGATGGCAAGAGGAAGGAGCAAAAAGAGATGAATCTTTTCCTTAACATCTTTCACTAAACCAAAGCTGAACATGGGCCAGTTTCTGACGAGATGTGACCAACAATGGCAGACGTAAGTAAAGCTAATGTAAAGCGTTAACATGAGTAGTCAAAACTGTAACAGTGTACAGGAATGAATCTATCCATACTGTCTCGCACAGAAAACGATTCTTCTCACGAAAAGGCAGTGCGCAGCCTTGACACCAAACAAGCAGCAGGAACAGCCTAAAATGTTGTCATAAAAGGAACAAACAAACGGGAAAAAATTCTCTGCAGAAAACAAGGGGGAATGATACTGAATGTTTTCTCTTGAAAACCAACCTGTCTGGGTCTTGCTTGCTTTCAGCGCTTCAAAAATGTAATCAAACTATATGCACCCCTGGATTTTGATACTGTCACATCACAGAGCAAATGTCCAACAAGGAAAATAATACTTGTAATGAGGTCATCATGATTCATAACTTCCAAGCTAATCTCCAGAAGTCTGAGTGAATTGAACATAACGGTCAATACACACGAAGAAGCAGCAGTGATTTTTTTTATCACAAACATGATTTCAACACAAGAAATAAACATCGTAAAAATAAAAGAACGTTCAATTTACAAACATAAGCCAAACACAATTTAAGGCAAGATTGCAAGTCGCCATCTACTGGCAGTATCAACAATGTTTCATGCGTAGTTTCAGGCCTGCACATATGCCTGCTTCTGTTCCTTTTTGAGATTTTGATCTAGCCACCACACACTGAATGTTCTTGATTTACATAAGCCGACTGACATACATACAAAGAGTACGTCGTTGATAGGAGAAAATGGCCCTAACATTTGTGAGACAATCTATCTCGTAAATTCAGGTATGAATGGTGCAAAAATCAATGCCCACTCAAACTTCCGTGACCTTTTCCAGGCTTTTGTGAGCTTTCAGGGGGAGTATAGGTCCAAATCATTATCGTCTCCCTGTATTATATGCTACCCACAAAAACACCCAACCCACCTGAAATCGGTTCAATTGTTATGACAATTGTAAAAAAGGATTTCTTTATTCAGTAAATCAGCAATTTATGACTGAAGAATTCCGTTACAAATAAAGGCAAGTTTCACTCATGAAAACTTAAAAACAGCCTTACTCGTACCAAAATATCATCTTACTTATTGTGTAAAATTAAAATCTATGCAGTCAGTTCAACTCGATTAAAACCCTGGATCCCAACAGGGTTCCTTTCAATTTCTGAAAACATTTCACTGGAACGATTATTTACAACAATTTATCACTGGCAGCAATGTCGTGCGAAACAACTGTGGTAATGCATCTATGGATAATTCTGTGCATCAATTTCCCTCCACATACATCAAGAAAGCCTTGTGCATGGATGCACTGGTCAGTTGCAAGGCGTGCACACTGATCAAGAAATGCAATGGACGTGCAGCTATGCTTACCAGTTATGGCTAAATATTGACCCGACTAAATATTGACCTGACACCATTTTCTTCAACAGTTTGTTACTCTTCTATTTGAATTGAAGAGATGCAAGTTTGAGGTGGTGGTGGTGGGAGGAGGAGGCTAAAAAGGGTGAGAGGGAGGTTCCAGGGATGATGATCATGACATGGGAGAAAGAGTGTATATTCATGAAAAGAAATTAGAGAGAGAATGAGCAAATCAGTGCATGCCTGTCTGATTTAAGGCAAAATCGCAATACCCCACTCCACTGAAGAAGTGTTTGTCGGTCATCCACATCTGTTCTAATTCCCAGTCTCCAGGGCAATATGGCACATGTAGCATGTTCCCTGACAGAGTTCATAGGACATCCAGAGACTAGAGACGTTAATACTTCCTCCACAGACACAAAAATAATGCTTACACATGACTGCCATAGTCTTGCACCTGAACAAAGTGACAAGCAGCTGAGAATCATGGTGAATGGAGAGAACAAAAACAAACAAAAAATACCACACACACACACACACAGAGGCAAGCTGGGTATAACAGCACAGCCATACAAAGTTATCTGTTGGGAGCTGGCTTTAGAGTATAGGCTCGTCTGATATAATCAGCAGTGTGACTTTGTCGTTTTGTTTATTTTTAGTTAATTTGTTGTTGTAGCTCTGTGTGTGTACATGTGCGTGCGCTCGCGCGTCTGTATGTGTGTGCGTGCGTGCCTGCGTGCGGTGGGTTTCAGTCTGACATGATCCTAGCTACAACGAAAACCAATTGTCTGCCCAATCAAAATGAAAATCTGCATGTATGAGAAAAAACATCTACACTCATGCGCACACACAAACATGCACACATATGTACGTACATACACAGACATCCGAGATGATCAAAAAGGGGGAGATAATTTCAGCAAATTACCTTGGCCAGTAATTAGTCTCTATCTAAAACCAAATAAACAAGCACACACACACACCACCACATCAGTAAACTTTTCTTTTCAAATTTTCTCCAAAGTTCCCTTCACATACCTTTCACTTTTACCTGCGACAATGAAAGGGAGAGAAACGGGCTTGGAAGAAAAAGGTGGTGTTCTGGATTTGATCAGTCTACTCCAACAACTGCGTAACATTTTACACTTTGAAAATTGTTAAAAACTATAAAGTTTAAAAGATGAAGAAAAGGTGGTATGACAACATCGGGGAGCAGGCCGGCCTGTCCTTTACTAGTTCTCAAAGCGCTGCAGAGAACAGAGGGAGAGGGAGAGAGAATCAAGAACTCTGCAGTGGTGCCTCTTCAGCTTCTGCTCAGTTTCCTGGCAGACGATAGCAATACTAAAAGCATTCTAAAAATGACTGTGACCCTTTACACGGATGGGTCCCTTCTGGCTTCTTGAAATTTCCTCCCCCTTCCTCCTCCTCGCATTCACACACACACACAATGTAGATAATGCATGCTTGTAAAAGCATATATCCCTACCTGCCACAACTTAACCAACATATTGTGAGAGCATTTTCTTCAGCGTCTGACCAACTTCTGGCACTCGAAAACAACAATGTCCTGTCCAGCAGCAAAGGTAACAACGATACAAAATGCCAAAAACTCCACAATTTCAGCACAAATATGCACACACAAAAATGGATAAGAAACGTAGGCTACAATACGAAAAATCAATCGGCAAATGCATTGTAAGTTAAGTTAAAAAAAAAAATGTAGAACTGCAGAAAAGATTGCAAGTTCATCGGATTTGAGGGTCGGAAGAACTTGGTCTCTATGTGTTGCGTAGTCCTAAAGCCTGCTCCAATTCCAGTCGTCGCTGGTTTACCTGAAAGACAAAGTTTTCATGAAAATTAGGCTTAAAGTTCAGGCATACTACAAGAAAGGGAAAAAAAAAAGGAAGTTTTGTAAAATGAAGGTAGGGAGGGGGGATCATTTTCCAAAATTTTTTGTAAAAGAAAGTGATAATGAGCTTGGGGAGTAGGTAGGGGCAGAAAGGCATAACATCACATATTCATAATACAGTGTTGTGAATATTTCAATGAACTATTTCCATGCCGTCTTGCAACATTTTTTTTTTTCAGCAGATCAATTTCAGTTTCAGCAACTGGCACTAATAATATCTGGCAGACTTTCCACTGAATGTAGAGGCAGTTCACTCCTGATGTGGGTGGCTTTTTTTTTTCTTTTTCTGAAAGTACATCTGCATACATCGGTATCCCTTGCCTTGCAATTCATGTTCATGTCAACCCTCACTAACACATGTAAAGCTTGTTGCTCACTCAGAGGCCAAACTGACCTATTTAGAGGAACAGAACCACAACACGCAAATAAGAATAACCCTGATGTTGATTCTATGTCTCTTGTGTTTAATCTTCATGACACATAGTCCTGTGGATGGATTACACCCCTCTCTCATCAGTCTCCCTTGCCCTATAATTCATGTTCACGTCAACCCTCGCTAACACATTAAAGCTTGTGTGTCTCCCTGATGAGTTCTGACCCAGCAGACGAAAGGCCTCGGAGCAGGCAATACAAATATATCTGCCTTCAAAAGGGATTGCGACGGTTCCCTTATGCAGCTAGTGAAGATAATATCTGTAATATATTTTCTTATTTCATGTTCCCAGTTTCTCCATCTTCAAACTCCCCCCCCCCCTTAAGTCCAAATCTTTGCCAAGTCATTACTATGAAGACAGTTCAGTTGTTGGCCTGCGCTTGGTTCTTCCCCCACTATTAGATTGTTCGTCTATGTATTTGTCCGACTTTATTCAAATTTAAAAGGCTGTGCCAGTCTTGAATAAAAGTTACTGTGTTAGGTTTTCTTATGGGAGCAAACGTTACCCCAGTTGTTTACTGTTCATTAAAGCTTGTTGCTCACTCAGAGGCCAAACTGACCTGCTTAGAGGAACAGAACCACAAAACACAAATAAGAATAACCCTGATTTTGATTCTGTGTCTCTTGTGTTCAATCTTCATGACATATAGTCCTGTGGATGGATTACACCCCTCTAAACAAAAAAGTCAACAGTTAGTAATGGTTGCTTGACTTGAGGTGACACTCCTCCAGTCCTCTGATGCTCATCTCTAATTCTTTCCACGATTCTGAACTTCTAGTTGTGGGTTTAGATCTCTTGAAACGGATTTGAAAAAATATTGAAAATGAAGTGATCTGCGCCTGACTCTTTCACAGGCATACTTATTTTACACATAATATACACTAAAACACACTCTTGCTGACTCGTGTGCATGGGTACACACACACACATACACGCGCGCGCGCACACACACACACACACACACACAACAAATGTGTAGCAAAAATCTGGATCCACTTTATGCAGGCTAGATTTGAATAAATTAAAACTGAAAATTAGCTCAATAACAAAACAAATGGAAAACAAAAAAATTCTAAATGATTCAATGACTGTGCAGAGAGAGCCAACCAGACCACTCAGTCCAATCTGAGGCACCATCCTGCGCAAACTGATGTCACTGGACCAACAATCCAACATACTCTGTACCTACACCAAACAATTTGCTCTGTATCTAAACAAACAATAAACCAACGTCACCTTAAACAACCACCCAACATGCTTTGCACCTAAACTGATGTCACTGGACCAACAACCCAACACGCTCTGTACCTAAACCACCCAACATGCTCTGTACCTAAACCAAACAACAAATCCACATCACCATAACAACCCAACACCTTCTGCACCTAAATCAAACAACAAACTGTAATCACCTAAAGAACCTAACACCTCCTGTATCTAAACCAAACAACAAATCCACATCACCATAACAACCCAATGCCTTCTGTACATAAACCAAGCAACAAGCTGTCGCCTAAACACCACCACCACCACCTTCTGTACCTAAACCAAACAACGAACTGTTGTCACCTAAACAACACCACCACCTTCTGTACCTAAACCAAACAACGAACTGTCATCACCTAAACAACAACACCACCACCTTCTGTACCTAAACCAAACAATGAACTGCCATCAGCAAAACAACACCACCACCTTCTGTACCTAAACCAAACAACGAACTGCCATCAGCTAAACAAACACCACCACCTTCTGTACCTAAACCAAACAACGAACTGCCGTCAGCTAAACAACAACCCAACACCTTCTGTACCTTAAACAAACAACAAACTGTCATCTCCTAAACAACAACCCAACATCTTCTGCACCTAAACCAAACTATCTCCTAAACAAAAACCCAACATCTTCTGGACCTAAACCAAACGACAAACTGACATCACCTAAACAACAACCCAACACCTTCTGGACCTAAACCAAACAACAGACATCGCCTAAACAACAACACACCACCTGTACCTAAACAAACAACAAACTGACGTCACCTAAACAACAACCCAACACCTTCTGTATCTACACCAAACAATACACTAACATCACCTTAACAACAACACAACACCTTCTGTACCTACACCAAATAAGAAACTGACATCACAAAACACCACCACCTTCTGTACCTAAACCAGACAATGAACTGACATCACCTAATCAACAACACAACGCCACATGTACCTAAACGTAACAAAACAGAGGTCACATGACCAACACGTTCCTAAACTCAACACCAGTCGTTGACCCAGCCACTGACCTTGCCGTAGAAGTAGCGGCACACAGCTTCTTGTGCCCAGGGCTGGAAGAAGAAATCGGCGCGCCGCTCCTCTTCCGGATTCCCCACAACGTCCGTCATTGTCTGTACAACAAAGAGCATTCTCTGACCAGGTGAGTCAAGACAAAAAAAAAAAAGAGCAAAAAAAAACTTACGATCAAGAGTTTCACAATTCATCCACTCTCTTACCCCCCCCCCCCCCCCTCCTCCTCCTCGTGTGACAACTAATGACGTTGCAGAGTCACAATCATCAGTGACGCACAGACATGATCAGTCACGATCATCTGACACAGACAGACATGATCAGTCACAATCATCAGTGACGTACACAGACATGATCAGTCGCAATCATTAGTGACACACAGACGGTCATGATCAGTCGCAATCATCAGTGACACGCAGACATGATCAGTCACAATCATCAGTGACACACACACAGACATGATCAGTCACAATCATCAGTGACGCACAGACATGATCAGTCACAATCATCGGTGACACAGACAGACATGATCAGTCACAATCATCGGTGACACAGACATGATCAGTCATAATCATCTGGCACAGAGACAGACATGATAGGTCACAATCATCAATGACGCACAGAAATGATCGGTCACAATCATCGGCGACACACAGACATGATCAGTCACAATCATCAGTGACACAGACATGATCAGTCGCAATCATCAGTGACACAGACATGATCAGTCACAATCATCAGCGACGCACAGACATGATCAGTGACGCACAGACAGACATGATCAGTCACAATCATCGGCGACACACAGACAGACATGATCAGTCACAATCATCGGTGACACACAGACAGACATGATCAGTCACAATCATCAGTGACACACACAGACATGATCAGTCACAATCATCAGTGACACACACACGGACATGATCAGTCATACAGTGACACGCGGACATGATCATTCACAATCATCGGTGACACAGACAGACATGATCAGTCACAATCATCGGTGACAGACAGACATGATCAGTCACAATCATCGGTGACACAGACAGACATGATCAGTCACAATCATCAGTGACACAGACAGACATGATCAGTCACAATCATCAGTGACACACAGACAGACATGATCAGTCACAATCATCAGTGACACACAGACAGACATGATCAGTCACAATCATCAGTGACACAGACAGACATGATCAGTCACAATCATCAGTGACACACAGACAGACATGATCAGTCACAATCATCAGTGACACACAGACAGACATGATCACATCAGTCACAATCATCAGTGACACACAGACATGATCAGTCACAATCATCAGTGACACAGACATGATCAGTCACAATCATCAGTGACACACAGACAGACATGATCAGTCACAATCATCAGTGACACACAGACAGACATGATCAGTCACAATCATCAGTGACACACAGACAGACATGATCAGTCACAATCATCAGTGACACACAGACAGACATGATCAGTCACAATCATCACTGACACACAGACATGATCAGTCACAATCATCACTGACACACAGACAATGATCAGTCACAATCATCACCGACACAGACAATGATCAGTCACAATCATCAGTGACACACAGACAGACATGATCAGTCACAATCATCAGTGACACACAGACAGACATGATCAGTCACAATCATCAGTGACACACAGACAGACATGATCAGTCACAATCATCAGTGACACACAGACATGATCAGTCACAATCATCAGTGACACACAGACATGATCAGTCACAATCATCAGTGACACACACAGACATGATCAGTCACAATCATCAGTGACACACAGACAGACATGATCAGTCACAATCATCAGTGACACACAGACAGACATGATCAGTCACAATCACCAGTGACACACAGACACATGATCAGTCACAATCACCAGTGACACACAGACAGACATGATCAGTCACAATCACCAGTGACACACAGACGGACCCATGCACTTTAACCTCCATCTACTGCCAGACTTTCTCACAAACATAGGTGCGACTCCGAATTGCTGTTTTTCATGGACAGTCTTTTCCTTCTAACAGTATCCCAAGTTATCTAACCCCTAGAAAATTAGTATAGCAGTCTCTGAAACTTAACACATAAAAATGGTAGTTTAATTGTCGATGAAGCACCTAATGCAGGGTTATTGCATAAAAAGCGTTCACCAAAGGAAAAAGGGGAAAACCAAAGACCATATCCATCACAGACATCAGTCTAAACTTGTTTCTTAACACGCTGATTAACCAGAATAACAGTTAATGTACGTCAGATTAAGCTCTCTCAAATACAACTCCCCTCATAGAAAAAAAAATTATACAGAAGGATGCAGATACAGCATTTCTGGTAGGTTGTCGCTTCCTGTGAAAGATATTACAATTTTTTGACTGCCCATCAGCATCCTCTATTACATCATATGAATTCTTCATGCTCTCGAAACCTCGTACATTTAGAAATTGTCTTAAAAAGTCTGGAAATTTAAAACCAGATACTATGATAGGACAAAAATAATAGATAAAAAAAGAAGAAAGAAAAGCATCAGGACAAAAAGAACACACAAGAAAGAAAGCAAGAAAAGCATCAGTTGACATGTCTGGGTGATGATCCACACACACCACACCCATCTCTCCTACTGAGTCACCCTACAGTACCTTCAGATCCCCGATGATCCACACACACCACACCCATCTCTCCTACTGAGCCATCCTAGAGAACCTTTAGAGAACCTTCAGATCCCCGATGATCCACACACACCACACCCATCTCTCCAACTGCGTCATCCTCAAGTACTTCAGATCCCCGATGATCCACACACACCACACCATCTCTCCTACTGAGCCATCCTAGAGAACCTTCAGATCCCGATGATCCACACAAACCCACACCCATCCCTCCTACTGCGTCATCCTAGAGTACCTTCAGATCCCGATGATCCACACACACCACACCCATCTCTCCTACTGAGCCATCCTAGAGAACCTTCAGATCCCCGATGATCCACACACACCACACCCATCCCTCTACTGCGCCATCCTAGAACATCGTCAGATCCTCAGTGATCCACTCACACACCACACCCATCTCTCCTACTGTGTCATCCTAGAGTACCTTCAGATCCCCGATGATCCACACACACCACACCCATCTCTCCTACTGTGTCATCCTAGAGTACCTTCAGATCCCCGATGATCCACACACACCACACCCATCTCTCCTACTGCGTCATCCTAGAATATCATCAGATCCTCAATGATCCACACACACCACACCCATCTCTCCTACTGTGTCATCCTAGAGTACCTTCAGATCCTCAATAATCCACACACACACCACACCCATCTCTCCTACTGTGTCATCCTAGAGTACCTTCAGATCCCCGATGATCCACACACACCCACCCATCTCTCCTACTGTGTCATCCTAGAGTACCGTCAGATCCTCAATAATCCACACACACACCACACCCATCTCTCCTACTGTGTCATCCTAGAGTACCTTCAGATCCCGATGATCCACACACACCATCCCTCCTACTGCGCCATCCTAGAATATCATCAGATCCTCAATGATCCACACAAACACCACATCCATCTCTCCTGTGTCATCCTAGAGGACCTTCAGATCCCTGATGATCCACACACCACACACATCCCTCCTACTGCGCCATCCTAGAATATCATCAGATCCTCAATGATCCACTCACATACCACACCAATCTCTCCTACTGTGTCATCCTAGAGTACCTTCAGATCCTCAATGATCCACACACACCACACCATCCCTCCTACTGCACCATCCTAGAGTATCGTCAGATCCTCAATAATCCACACACACACCACACCCATCTCTCCTACTGTGTCATCCTAGAGTACCTTCAGATTCCCGATGATCCACACACACCACACCCATCTCTCCTACTGTGTCATCCTAGAGTACCTTCAGATCCTCAGTGATCCACACACACACACCACACCCATCTCTCCTACTGCGCCATCCAGAGTACCTTCAGATCCGTGTCTGGGAGATGAGCCAGTTGTTGAGGAAGGCCTTGGGGTCCCGTGCAAAGCTGAGGAAGAACTCGCGATTGGTCTTCAGCTGGTTGATCGTCTCCACCGTTTCATTGATCTGATGGCACAGAAAACAAGTGGTTTTTGTTTTCATTTTGGTTTAAGTTTTGTTTTTTTTAAAACGTTCTTCTGCACATTCCTTTTTTCTGGAGCTTTTTCTTTTTGCTCTTGTTTTCCATCACCCTCACTGGCACAGTTCTCTGCTCTTACAGTCATGCAAGTTGCATTTATAGATGAGTAAGTGTGACTGTAATCCAGGCTCTTGGTCACTACTGTAAAAAATAAGAGACAACTTGTATGGTGTGTATCACTGAAATCCACCCACATCCCAGTAGGACCAGAAAACCACTAACAAATCACAGAAAGTTAGAAATCATGACAATATAATCATGTCAAATGCAGAAGATCTTTTCTAGGAACAAAGCACGAATAAATCGGCCAAGTATAAGGCAGCATCACCCTATCATTCAAAACATACCACCTGCTGATCCATTTTCACATCCACTGTAGTTTTCATCTCACATACATCCCACTCCATTTTCCTTAAGAACTATCAAAAACAAATCCTCTTGACTTGGCTGGCACAACATTCCTCTTTGTCTCTATTTCACAAAGACATTGTTTCATGGACAACTGTTTATGATTTTCCTTGGATCCCACCTCACAATAATGTAGAGCTCCTGGTCTGCAAATTACCATAAAAACAATAACCAACCAAAACCCAAATGTAAACTAAAGCTTTCGTTGACAATTATTTTGATCTGGTTTATCTGGTTCATCAACCCACACTATACGCATTACCAATCATTTTTATGTGGTTTATCAACCCATACTGTGTGTCTTACCAATCATTTTTATCTGGTTTATCAACCCACACTATGTGTCTTACCAATAATTTTTATCTGGTTTATAAACCCACTCTATATAGTGTCTTACGACAGTCTAATGCTTTTGTTACCATTTTAATCTGGTTTATCAACCCACACTATGTGTCTTACAACAGTCTGATGCTTTTGTTAATCATTTTCACCTGGTTTATCAATCCACACTATGTGTCTTACGACAGTCTAATGCTTTTTTTAACAATCATTTTCACCTCATGGGTGAAACCTGGGAAAATTGAAAATCCTGAAAGGTGGGGGTCCAGGGGGCCGGAAGGCCCCCTGGCGGGGTAAAGGGGCAGAGCCCCTTGTCGGGGGTCAGGGGGCGAAGCCCCCTGAAGCTGAAGCATTTTTACATTTTCGTTATTAAAATCAGACCATTTTGAGGAAAAAACCCTTAAAAATCAATAAAACAAATGCCAACCTCCTGATTACGTAAGCATGTGCATCTCAGCCGTCAATGATGTACGGGCTATCAAATTTGAAGTAAAAAAAATCACCATCTAGCACACTATTTTGACAACCCCTCCCCCCCCCCCCCCCCACCCCCTCCCCCCCAAAAAAAAACCCACAATAAAAGCCGACCACCCACTCCTATTCTAAAAACTGTGTGTGTGTGTGTGTGTGTGTGTGTGTGTGTGTGTGTGTGTGTGAGAGAGAGAGAGAGAGAGAGAGGAGAGAGAGAGAGAGAGAGAGAGAGAGAGACTGATTGATCTTTAATACCCAAGGATGAAGATTTTAGGCCAAAGCCTTGTCTTACAATCTGTCCTTGTCAAGCATACATTATTTCAGCACATATCATTCAGACAATTCAACATAGCAACATGATAAGAGAGAGAGAGACCTACTCGTTTTTGAGTGAACCAGTATTTTAGGAAGAAGAAGAAGAAGAAGAAAGAGAGAGAGAGAGAGAGAGAGAGAGAGAGAGAGAGAGAGAGAGAGAGGAGCGTTGCCTACCTTTGCATTTTCCTGGTGTTTCTTGTATTTGACATGCTTTTTGAGTGCCGTTATGCCAGAGCTTATATACTTGATGTCCTGCAAGCAGACGATGCACCGGGCAACGCCAGCAGCTGTGGTTTTGCGGCACCAAGTCAGAAATGTGTCGCCCTTTCCCATTTCGCCATCATTGTCCGGACCTCTTTCGTCCAGCCATCGCCAAGACCATTTGTTGGGGACAGAAGCATCGATCAGCGACGTGTCTTCATTCACAGCCACAAACGGCATCGTGCTCAAAGAAGACAATGAAGTGCAGCAGATTCAGACTAGATCTAGGTCGACGGGATCGTTCCGACGTGAAGAAGATCGTTGCGACGTGAAGACATGCGACGGGAACACGCTGTAGGCTATCGTGAAAATGGCGCAAATCGGAAGACAAGTTTTGCAACAACTTGGACGGCGCATACGCGAGTTGTTCAAGAACGCAGCTTCACCGAAAACTACCCAAAAAAGGAAAATCGACCACAACGAACGCCGATGTCCGGATTTCCGGACAAACGACCAATACGAAATCCGGATTCCGGATTTTCCGGACGTGTGGTTTCACCCATGTCACCTGGTTTATCAACCCACATTATGTGTCTTACGACAGTCTGATGCTTTTTTTTAACAATCATTTTCACCTGGTTTATCAACCCACACTATGTGTCTTACGACAGTCTAATGCTTTTGTTAACAATCATTTTCACCTGGTTTATCAACCCACACTATGTGTCTTACGACAGTCTGATGCTTTTGTTAACAATCATTTTCACCTGGTTTATCAACCCACACTGTGTCTTACGACAGTCTGATGCTTTTGTTAACAATCATTTTCACCTGGTTTATCAACCCACACTATGTGTCTTACGACAGTCTGATGCTTTTGTTAACAATCATTTTCACCTGGTTTATCAACCACACTATGTGTCTTACGACAGTCTGATGCTTTTTTTAACAATCATTTTCACCTGGTTTATCAACCCACACTATGTGTCTTACGACAGTCTGATGCTTTTTTTAACAATCATTTTCACCTGGTTTATCAACCCACACTATGTGTCTTACGACAGTCAGATACTGTGGACAGGACAGACGAACACAACGTGAAGGAAAGTATTCACTCTGCACCACTTCCGTTTTCAAACCATCTCTTCAAGTACAGTCCTCTCGACTCAAACGACGACATCACAGGTGTCATCCCCCTTCAAACCCATTTCTTTCTCGAATGAAGTATCAGCAACATCTTTCTGTTCTGTAAGAATTTAAGGAACCTGTAATCTCTGGCGTTTCAAAGCACAGGGAAGAACGGAGCACTCTTTACATATTTCAGTGACGGCTTTAAGGAGTCATTTCTTGGTTCCAAGCACTATGGATTAACCTGTTTTCTGACAGTTTTTAATTTTTCCTTTTTGATTCTTTCAATGTTTCTTACCAATGACAGACCTGTTTACCCCAAATTTGTGTACCTGTAATATTTCGGACAAAAACCTGTAATTTGAAAAAAAAACACCCAAAAACGTAATCTTCATAACTGCAATACTTTCGCAACTTTTGAAGATTTGGAAGAGCTGGCCATTTGCGCATAAGACCGCTTCCACGCCATCTTTGACAAGGTAAAAGACGCAAGGCACGCTGGGAGATGTCTTTTTACTGCTCTTGACCAAAATGGTAGCAGATGAAACTTTGCGTTTAACAATTTTCTTTCTTTGATTTTTATCCTGTAATTTTTTTAATTTTTTTTTTTTTTGGGGGGGGGGGGGGGGGGAGACCATAATTCCCGTAATTTCTATTTTTCCCCATAAAAATTACGGCAAAATCGTAAAGCTAACAGGTCTGCAATGATCATATGCCATCTGTTCACAATGAAATGTTCTTTAGTCACATAATCGGAATTAAGAAACGCAAGAAATTCCGACTATAAAACAAAACAAAAAGGATTGGGAGGGATGGATGAAGGGAATACCTACTTCTTGAATTTACATTTTCTTTATATATATATATATATATAAAAAAAAGGGATATGGATAAAATGAGAAGGACTCTTACCTGGGATGTAACTCCAGCATAAACAAAGAGACAGACTGAGAAATTGATCTGTTTTTGAAAAAATAGGTTTAAAATAAGATGACACTGAACAAAATCATGAATCATGTTTGCATACACACACACACACATTATGGAGATTTAAACGGTTCTCAGAGGTGGGAGAATTTAGCTGATAATTCACCTTGGTTTCTAAGCTTGCAATTTCTTGTTGACTGTGGGCGGACAACAGAAAAGAATTCATCTGCTGCTTCAGCGTATCATCCTGAAGAAACAGGAATAAACAAATTATCAGCTGTCAGCAAAGTGTCTGTGAAGCACGGCGAGTACATGACAATACTGAGACAAGACGTCCTCCACCATCAACTTACAATACTGAGACACGACCTCAACTTACACAGTTACAATACTGAGACATCATCCATCATCAAATTACAATACTGAGATTCAACATCATCCACCATCAACTTACAATGCTGAGACCTCATCCACTATCAACTTACAATACTGAGACACAGCATCATTCACCATCCACTAACAACACTGACACATCATCCACCATCAACTTACAATACAGAGACACAGCATCATTCACCATCAACTTACAATACTAAGACACAGCATCATTCACCCTCAACTTACATTACTGTGACCAGCTGCCTTGGTGATGTGGTTAGCGTCACGGACTCCCGGCTGCCATGTTGTGAGTTCGATTCCCAGCAAGTTAGTCATGAGGGAGTTTTCTGTCCAGAACGGCTCCTACCCAGAATTCAGTTTGCTATGGGCTCAGTTGGGAAGACTGGGACCACACAGTCGAGTTTCATCCACTTAATGGATGCGCATCTGATAATGTTGCTCAAATTTTCTGACCAACACTGCAGGTGCATGTATCTCTCGGGCCTGACTGACGCCGGGATATATCATGAAAGGAAGCGTAGAGTACAGCCCTGTCATGCAGTCTCAGACCGGAATGGAAATCCGTAGCATCATCTTCATCATCCTCATTCTCATCGATCAGCATTAATCAGCATTAAAAAAAAACAAAAACAAACAAAAACAAAAAACCTCTCACAATACTGAGACACAATACTGAGACACAACATCAGCCACCACCATCAACTTAGTATATGGAGACACCACATCATCCACCATCAGCTTACAATACAGAGACGCAACATCATCCACAATCAACTTACAATACTGAGACACGCCATCATCCACCATCAACTTACAATACAGAGACACGCCATCATCCACCATCAACTTACAATACAGAGACACGCCATCATCCACAATCAACTTACAATACTGAGACACTCCACCATCCACCATCAACTTACAATACAGAGACACGACATCATCCACTATCAACTTACAATACTGAGACACAACATCATCCACCATCAAATTGCAATAGTGAGACACAACATCATCCATCATCAACTTACAATACTTGGACACAACATCATCCACCCTCAACATACAGTACTGAGACATGACATCATCCACCATCAAATTGCAATAGTGAGACACAACATCATCCATCATCAACTCACAATACTGAGACACATCATCATCCATCCTCAACTCACAATACTGAGACACGACATCATCCACCCTCAACTTACACTACTGAGACACAACATCATCCACCCTCAACTCACAATACTGAGACACGACATCATCCACCCTCAACTTACAATACTGAGACACAACATCATCCACCCTCAACTCACAATACTGAGACACGACATCATCCACCCTCAACTTACAATACTGAGACACAACATCATCCACTCTCAACTCACAATACTGAGACACAACATCATCCACCATCAACTTACAATACTGTGACACAACATCATCCACCATCAACTCACAACACTGAGACACAACATCATCCACCAATAACTCACAACACTGAGACACAACATCATCCACCCTCAACTTCAGTAAACATCCATGCCTGATCAAAACTAGCTTTTGCAAAGGGAAACAAGACAATGTGTTCAATTCCTAACAGACAGTCAATCTGATTTTTTTTTTCCTCTCTCAATTTCCTCTTTCGTCTTCTTTCAGATGCCCAACTCCTACTCTGCTGATTTTGGCTCCCTCACACCCGGCCACGCCCAGCCTTGCTCTGTCGCAGCCTCAGAACCAGCCACCCACAAGAAGTCATCCGCATCAGGTTTCCACCAGGCAACTCACCAGAGCAATCACAGCACTGCTGCCGACTCCTTTCAGTGACACTCAGAAGCCTCTTTCATCCAGCACATCCTCCACTACTGACAACAACTGCCTGGACACTGAGCCAGCATAGACAACAACTGCCTGGACACTGAGCCAGCATAGACAACAACTGCCTGGACACTGAGCCAGCATTCCAAGTGTCTCCCTTTGAGGGCACAGACTGTCCGTCTCACGCCAGCCCCCTTGACGTTCAGATGTGGACAGCTTTGACACAGCTTTGACCAGATTCCGCCAAGGGGCATGGACGCAGGATGGAAATCAGATCCAGGGCCATCAAGACAACAAGGCAGCGTTGTCGTAGATTTTCAAACTTTTTCTTTTTTAAATGATGATCAGTGAATATGATGAAGATGATGCAATGGTGTTCCCTTCTGATCTGAGACTACATGACAGGGCTGTACTCTTCATTTCTTTTCTGTGAACATGCTGGCATCGGTTAGGTCTGATAAATGCAGATACATGCGGTCGTGATCCAAGAAATTTGAGAACAGCCCTCAAAGATCAAAATTGACCTTGCGCTTCCAATCTTTCCATCTGAGCCTGGGTGATTATGATTTCCTGTAAATTATGGGGTCAGACTCTGCAAACAAAACTATTTTCAAATTCTCAAGTGTCTCCAGGATATTAAGAGGATCACTGTTTAACAGCTCTACTAAAATGTACTGAAAACATGAACACACACACACACACACACACACACACACACACACACACACACGCACACACACACTGACTGGCTCACATAAATATACACACAGAAAAAGAGACAGAGACAGATGAGTGGAACAACTGACCATCAACCCTTAAAACACCCCAGACTATTTAGGCTACACATTATTGTATCACAAACCTTAAAACACTCCACACTGTTCAGGCTACACATTACTGTATCACAAACATTAAAACACTCCACACTGTTTAGACTACACATTATTGTATCACAAACCTTAAAACACTCCACACTGTTTAGGCTACACATTACTGTATTACAAACCTTAAAACACTCTGGACTGTTTAGGCTACAAAGTATTGTATCACAAACCTTAAAATTTAACACTGTTTAGGCTACACATTATTGTATCACAAACCTTAAAACACTCCACACTACTTAGGCTACACATTATTGTATTACAAATATTAAAACACTCCAGACTCTTTATGGCTACACATTATTGTATCACAAACCTTACAACACTCCAGACTCTAGGCTACACATTATTGTATCACACGCTGATTCCAGACTAATGCTACACTGTTGGTTAACAAATGTTACAAAGTGGGTAAACATGAGGGCATACTAACACAATGATCAATATAACAGTAAAAAAAACACAGAGATGATTTTAACAGTAAAACTTAATGTTTGGGATGTCCTCTTGAGTCATCATCACAACTGCACCCATCAGAATGTCTAAACACTCAACCCTGAAAAAACAACCAGGATAGAAGCAAAAAGTAGACGGATCCCTCATATAAGGATGGATGGTAGTTGAAGAACAGTGAAGAACAGGCAGATATGAATGGATTGTTTTACAGGTTAACAGATTCACGAGAGAAGATGACATGCAGAATGTAACCTCTGTGACTGATTCGGATTCAGACTTTGAAGGGGAAGGGCAGGAGGGGGGAAAAGGATTTTTCTTTTTCTAAAATAGCACCCCAGTTTATCTAACCATCTAGAAAAGTGATCTCGTACACTGGCACACTTTTGCTCACGACCACTTGGTTGTTAAGAAACAAACTGTTCACTTACCACCTCGACGTCAATGTCATAGCAACAAGTTTTCTTGGCGTCTGGTCCGTCCAGTCTGAAATGACCACAGCAAGAAGTGAATGGCCAAGTTACTCGTGTCATGCATATATGTGTCATCACCACACCAAACACCATACATGTGACATCACCACTGCAAACGCCCCACATGTGTCATCACCACTACAAACACACACCACACATGTATGATCATCAAACACATGTGCCATCACCACTCCAAACACCACACATGTATCATCACCACTCCAAACACACACCACACATATATATCATCATCAAACACCACACATGTATCATCACAAACACCACATGTGTCATCACACTCCAAACTCCACACACATGTGTCATCACCACTCCAAACGCCACACATGTATCATCACCGCTCCAAACACCATACATACATAAATCACCACTCTGAACACCACACTTGTCATCACCACTCCACACACCACACAAGTATTATCACCACTCCAAATACCACACATGTATAACAGGGATGAGAACAGATTTTTAAAAAGCGGAGATTTTTCTGTTGGGGGTTTGGGGGCAGAGCCCCCAGTGTGGTCAAGGGGCAATGCCCCTGCGGGGGTCAGGGGGCAGCGCCCCCTGAAGCATTTTTTTAATATATAAAGAAAAATCCACATTTAAAACCATCAAAATATGTTTCTAGCCTTCAATTCAAACCTCAAATTCTGAGGGTTTTTTTTTCTTTTTTTTTTTGTTTTTTTTTTTGTCAAACATGCAAATGGATTTAATACAGGGCTCTCTGCGTTTGTGGCTGGTCAATTTACGTAAGAAATGGGTTTTTCTGAAAATTACCTGCCCTTGGCCCTGGTTCTATTATTAGTAACTAGACATCTAGGTTTTGTTTCACAACATAGTCAAATGACGAATGTTTCAGCTAACTGAGATAGTTTGACCATTGCAAATGAATGATAAAATATAACAAAGAAGAGAGCAAAATCACCAACAGCTTACTTTCCAAAGTTTAATTGTTCTTCAATGCAGCGACACGCTGCCTGTGAACCAGGCGTTTCATGTGGTCAGCAATCGTAATGAAGCCACGACTTCCGAAGCTGATTTTCTTGTTGCAAGCTAGACATAACGCCTGCTCGTCACTGCTTTTGCATATGCTATCCCTAACTCTACTCCCATACACTCCTCGAGCCAGTTTTCTTTCCAACGGTTGATTTTTTTTTTTTTTTTTTTGCGATTTCGTTTGACACCATGAATCACAGATGACACTCGGTCGATCAGCGCTGTAAGCGGATGTGCAGTGGTTGGCCGAGTCAACCGAATAAAAACCAGCCCATTTGGGTATAAGCCTAGAGTAATCTCGCCGGAGGCGTCTCGCCGAGATTGGGAGCAAAGAAAATCGCGATAGCTTTTTTTTTTTTTTTTCGGCGGAGATTTTTTCAAACGGCGGACATTTTTTTTTAAGACGGCGGAACGGCGGAGAACGGCGGAGCTGTTCTCATCCTTGGTATTCACCACTCCAAACACCACACATGTATCATCACCACTCCAAACACCACACATGTATCATCACCACTCCAAACACCACACATGTACCACCACAAACACTCCACATGTATCATCACAACTACAAACACCACACATGTATCATCACTACTACAAACACCACACATGTATCATCACTACTACAAACACCACACATGTATCATCACTACTACAAACACCACACATGTATCATCACCACTCCAAACACCACACATGTATCATCACTACTACAAACACCACACATCATGACATGTATCATCACCACTCCAAACACCAAACATGTATCATCACCACTGCAAACACCACACATGTATCATCACTACGTACTACAAACACCACACTTGTGTCATCACCACTCCAAACACCACACATGTATCATCACAACTCTAAAACACCACACACGTATCATCACCACTCTAAACACCACACATGTGTCATCACCACCTCCAAACACCACACATGTGTCATCACCACCTCCAAACACCACACATGTATCATCACAACTCTAAAACACCACACATGTATCATCACCATTCCAAACACCACACATGTGTCATCACCACTCCAAATACCACACATGTGTCATCACCATTCCAAACACCACACATGTATCATCACCACTCTAAACACCACGCATGTGTCATCATCACTCCAAACACCACGCATGTATCATCATCACTCCAAACACCACACATGTATCATCACAACTCTAAACACTACACATGCATCATCACCACTCCAAACACCACACATGTGTCATCACCACTCCAAACACCACACATGTATCATGACCACTCCAAACACCGCACGTGTCATCACCACTCCAAACACCACACATGTCATCACCACACCAAACATGTGTCATCACCACTCCAAACACCACACATGTATCATCACCACTCCAAACACCACACATGTGTCATCACCACTCCAAACACCACACGTGTCATCACCACTCCAAACACCACACATGTGTCATCACCACTCCAAACCTCACACATGTATCATCACCACTCCAAACACCACACATGTGTCATCACCACTCCAAACACCACACATGTATCATCACAACTCTAAACACCACACATGCATCATCACCACTCCAAACACCACACATGTATCATCACCACTCCAAACACCACACATGTGTCATCACCACTCCAAACACCACACATGTCATCACCACTCCAAACACCACACATGTGTCATCACCACTCCAAATACCACACATGTGTCATCACCACTCCAAACATATGCATCATCACCACTCCAAACATATGCATCATCACCACTCCAAACACCACACATGTATCATCAGACATCATGAGACAGGACGGTGCAAGAAACAAACAGACTGAAAGAAAGAGGGGATCGGGTGTGGGACAGCGCAACGTAACAAAAAACCGAATAAAAGGGAACAACATGCAGTCTTTTATCGATTAAAATGCAGCATTCTTAAACATAAGCTACACAGAAACATTCTGGCCACTGTACAGTCATAACTGTGATGTAGCTGTTTTCCTCCCTGCTTGAGCTTCATCTTCGCCATTTCCATTGTTAAAAGCAAGCCTGCTAAGATTTTAGTATTCATCAGGTTTAGCAGTCGCAGCAAAGGATCCTCTCCAATGAGAGATATATTATGAAAAAAGCCAGTCAAAATACAGAAGATTTCAGATATGTAACACTAATACATTTTTTAAAAAACAAACAAATATGCACACTGTCACACCTGGCAGAAATGTTTATAGTTGAGTGCAGAAGCAAAACAGCTTTTGGGAGAAAGAACAAAATGAAAGAGTGAGCGAAAGCAAGAGAGAGAGACCAAGCGAGAGAGAGAGAGAGAGAGAGAGAGAGAGAGAGAGCGAGAAGGAAAAAATGAGTATGTCCACACTTGACTCTGTGACTTGAATCACCTGAGGCACATCATGCCTTTGAAAGACGGTCATGTTTGACTCAGCTTTCGACGGGCAATTTTCCTCTACAGTTACATGTTTCTTTACCACAAACAGTAAAGAACAGTACATATCCACTGCTGTACATGAAGAGAGCCACCATAGCTACAACAGCAGCATGGTTAGCTCATGGCAAGAAGAAGACCTGCACAAAGGCACACCAACAAATCAAATCATACCTGATGGCCGACGTCAGGCTCTTGTTCCATGGCACCCCCTTATCTCGCCAGCTAAGCAAGAAACAAAATACGAGAGCTCAGCTTACGAACCAAAGCATCAAGTAAAAAAACACACAACTACCTACTCTCTATTAGGGGAGGAAAAAAAAGAAAAAGACAAAAGAAAGACAAAGAAAACGAAAACCAGCAAACGGGGAAAGGCATGCTAAAGGTTTTCCAGATTACAAGGCAACACTTCTTTTTTCTCAAATTCTGGCCTGGCAGCCCTGCAGTCTGAATAAGAAGTTTACCATTTTGGGAAAATTTGAAGCTTGTTCTTCCAAATTTGGAGTGAGTATTACTGAAGTAATAATTGATTTTATCTTTTTATCTTTGTGATTGGACGAAACAGGGTTCCTACTGACTCCAAGAACAAAATTCAAGAGTTTTCAAGAAGTTTTCCAAGATGATTTTTTTAAATTCAAGGCTACAACACATGCGTAAATGGATACGCCCCTTACCTGTTTTCTGCCCTAGGGCAACTTGATCAGCTGTTACTTCACACAGCAGAAAGCAGAAGTACTGTTAGTACTAACTGGAAAGTCATTTTATACAAAAGAACTGCTAAAAGTCTGGAAAGTCACTGCTCACACTCACAGCAAATTGCTCACTACCACGTAGCTCGATTCATCTTGTGTTTTTTTTTTAACAGTGAATGAAAGTGAGGTGCAATGCCAAATACCTTGATTTTCCCTCACCACACTAAAATCCTTTGGCGATTTGACTATCAGGAAACACTGTTTGAAAAAGCTGAGAATTCTGTTCACAAGACTTGTAGCTTTGGTGCGAGTTGACGGTGTGCAGTGTCCAAAGAATTTCAGATTTCAGCACATCTGTCTTTGAGCAAAACGAGTCCATTGTGACTGAAGAGCTGGTACTAGATTCGCGCACAGACACATCAGGATCAGGATTTAATGGCAACACAACAAACGCATTCGACGCTGCTGCTGCCGTATTGTTTGTAAGAAAGTGCCAGATGGGTATCGCTGCTGAAGATTTACTCATCGCCAGTAAAGCCATGTGTTTTTTTCCTTTGCTGTGGCTAACCAGGGCACTCTCACCAATTGCTCGCACATCGAAACTTTTTTTGCAGACTGTGCAGTAGCAGGCATATTTGTTTGATTTGTCTTCTCTCGCCAGTCAGAATACTTGGGTTTATCCAACCACAGATGGTTGAAAGCACATTTCCACCCACCCAGCATTTTCAAGCTTCGTTCACATACCAGCTATCACAGAGAACTGAACAAGCTGGAAAGCCAAGACTTTTGTGCATGCGTAGATTTTTAAAATTGCGGACGTTACAAATTATCTCCCTTGGTTTAAATAGCAGACGACAATGCGGGATCGTGAATATGTAAAAATCTGTTTTTAAACAATTTTTCATCAACCTGAACGCACAAAAATCAAATGCCTTTTTTTTTGCCACATTGAAATTTTTTGGAGCCGATGGCTTGATTTTCAAAGATTTTCAAGGTGATTTTTGGTCAACAGAACCACATTTCATTGATTTTCATGGGTTTTTCAAGGCCTTGAAATTGGCTCTCAGAATTCAAGAAGTTTCAAGAAGTTTCAAGGAGCGTACGAACCCTGACGAAAGTTCCAAATAGTCCAATTTGAGACAGCTGCTGGTATCCACATAGCTGCAGCTTGACGGACATAAGACAACAAGGAAAAGAAATAAACACAACAGTTATACTCACAACGCTATATTCTCAATATATAAACATTGATAGCTTCTCCTTCTAACTTTGATCTCTGCGGATTATATGATGATCTGCTCATTACTGTCCTTTCGGTACACTTTATCAGGAGGGGCATCAGCAATGTCACCAGATCAATCACACAGAATTTTCATTTTCACAGACCTGCATGTCTACAATCTTTATCGGTGCATTTCTAAGTAAACACTGAAGTATGTGTGTGTGTGTGTGTGTGTGTGTGTGTGTGTGTGTGTATATATATTTATATATATGTATATATATATATATTTGTTAAAAGGTAAGGTTTAAAACTATCTACAGCGCTGTTTCATGCGGATGCAATCATCAGGATGTGGTGGGTCTGTGCTACCGTGTTTTATAACTGCTTGTGTTGTCTGCTTGTGTTGTCTGTCACATATATATATGATTTAAAAATTTTTTTTTTTTTAGAAAACTGGAGTATGTTGGAATCTTTTTCAACCTTGCCACGTTTCTACACTGAAAAGGCTCTCATCAGATGGCGACTTGCAGGTTAGTAAGATCACACGACTGTAACTGGTTGGTTGTGTTTTCCATTTTTGCACTCCTCCATCAATTTTGGAAATTCCGCATTGTAAGACCTCAATGCAAAACCAACTTGCAGGGCTGATCCAGATATGCCAGTCAGCATTTACTGATCCACTTCAACTTCTGAAAACTTAACTTGATTACGTTGGCATATATGAGCCTGCCACCTGCCAACGTTTGATCTGGGTGGACTTGCGTGACGGTATGATTGACGATGATGGGGTCTGGGTGGACTTATGTGATGATGTGATTGATGACGATGGGATCTGGATGGACTTAGGTGATAATATGATTGATGATGATGGGATCTGGATGAACGAAGTTGATAATGATTGATGACGATGGGATCTGGGTGGACTTAGGTGATGATATGATTGATGACGATGGGATCTGGGTGGACTTACGTGATGATATGATTGATGACGATGGGATCTGGGTGGACTTACGTGATGATATGATTGATGACAATGGGATCTGGGTGGACTTACGTGATGATATGATTGATGACGATGGGATCTGGGTGGACTTAGGTGATGATATGATTGATGACGATGGGATCTGGGTGGACTTAGGTGATGATATGATTGATGACAATGGGATCTGGGTGGACTTACGTGATGATATGATTGATGACGATGGGATCTGGGTGGACTTACGTGATGATATGATTGATGACGATGGGATCTGGGTGAACGTAGTTGATGATATGATTGATGACGATGGGATCTGGGTGGACTTACGTGATGATGTGATTGATGACGATGGGATCTGGGTGAACGTAGTTGATGATATGATTGATGACGATGGGATCTGGGTGGACTTACGTGATGATATGATTGATGACGATGGGATCTGGGTGGACTTACGTGATGATATGATTGATGATGATGGGATCTGGGTGGACTTACGTAATGATATGATTGATGACGATGGGATCTGGGTGGACTTAGGTGATGATATGATTGATGACGATAGGATCTGGGTGGACTTACGTGATGATATGATTGATGACGATGGGATCTGGGTGGACTCACGTGATGATATGATTGATGACGATGGGATCTGGGTGGACTTAGGTGATGATATGATTGATGACGATGGGATCTGGGTGGACTTACGTGATGATATGATTGATGACAATGGGATCTGGGTGGACTTACGTGATGATATGATTGATGACGATGGGATCTGGGTGGACTTACGTGATGATATGATTGATGACGATGGGATCTGGGTGAACGTAGTTGATGATATGATTGATGACGATGGGATCTGGGTGGACTTACGTGATGATGTGATTGATGACGATGGGATCTGGGTGAACGTAGTTGATGATATGATTGATGACGATGGGATCTGGGTGGACTTACGTGATGATATGATTGATGACGATGGGATCTGGGTGGACTTACGTGATGATATGATTGATGATGATGGGATCTGGGTGGACTTACGTAATGATATGATTGATGACGATGGGATCTGGGTGGACTTACGTGATGATATGATTGATGACAATGGGATCTGGGTGGACTTATGTGATATGATTGATGACGATGGGATCTGGGTGGACTTAAGTGATGATGTAATTGATGACGATGGGGTCTGGGTGGACTTACGTGATGATGTGATTGATGACGATGGGATCTGGGGGCATCAGCAGAGGTTGCAGTTTGGAGGGAATGTCTGAAAACTTCATCCTCTTGGTTTCAAAGATCTGAAACAAAACACGTAAATGAGCATATGTGAGCGCGCGCACGCACACGCACACACACACACACACACACACACAAAGCGTACATATCCCCTATGAGCACCAACCAACAAACACACATCAGAGCACACATTACAGATGTTTTTTTTTTCTATTCTAATGCCTGTACAAGGACTGCTTTGAGATGTGAAGCAAGAACATATCCAGTCAAGTTTGCTCCCTACACAACTCTAGGAATAATCACACAAGAGTGCTCTTCTTCTTCATTCATTCCCGAGGTTGGCTATTGTGGGATTTTTTTGCATGGGTCACCAATTCAAATCCCACCATTAAGTGTGCCACAGTCTGTATTCAGGAATGATGTATGAACATGACGACAGCGCACATGATTGGAAATGAAATGAGGCAGGGAACAGTAAACAATAAACAGTAAACAAGTGGGGAACCCCACTTGTTTACTGTTTAGTGCATATGATTGTTTGGGGGTGTGTGTGATCTATCCAACACAAAATGGTCTGGCTTTTCTTTTACGAAGAATGGATTGAGATTTGCCATGCCCCATGGATTTGTTAGTTTTGCTGTTGTGTTTTTTTGGTTGGTTGGTTGATCTGAGGGGTAAAGGGGATGTGTGTGTGTGTGTGTGTGTGTGTGTGTGTGTGTGTGTGTGTGTGTGTGTGTGTGTGTGTGTGTGTGTTTGTGCATGGGTGAAGTTTCACCCGTGTGTGTGTGTGTGTGTGTGTGTGTGTGTGTGTATAGAGGGGGGAGAGAGGGAGACAGGGTTATGCTCATAATTATATTTTTACTGCCCACACACAAAATATGTGTTTGTGTAAGCAGTAATAGCTATAATTTAGTAAGGAAAGAACAATATCTATTTTCGTGGACACAGTTACTGTGCATCTGAATTCTTGGTGTTTCCAATCAAGCCAACCATCACCGTGAGACCTACACATGTTCGCAGGGCGGAAGGGGCTACATAACAATCCAGTTAAGAAATCCAGTCTGCTCTGATTTGATGTCAGTGCTCTTGAATTACCACTCTGCTTCTTGTCAAGCATATGTTCAAAAAGTGCTGTTAAAACCAGGATTGACATAGTTCAGCTCTGTCTACCAAACTACCACACAAACAGGTGACAACATGCCACTCCACGCTCCTTTACTTTCCAAAAACCTGTTGAAAACCACGGAGTGAAATTGCTCACTTTTGTTGTCTTTTCAGTCCTCTACCATTCCCGAAAGTAAGGGATTGTGCCTTCCTCAAACTTCTTGCCTCGATTTACAATGCACGACACACATCGCTTTTCCCCCCCAAAAGACAAAGACTACACATGATGCACAACCAAAAAAAATGGTTGAACAAATGGCATTTACCAACATATTTGCTTGCCACTGAACTGGTCCAATTACTGCATGCAGATGTGTCACGATTTACCATAATGGCCGCAGGCAGCATTTCCTTGAATGTAGAAACATGGAATGCTGAGCTGGATACAGTACGAGACTCATGGTAATCAAGCGTTCCACAATTTTCTTTTCAGCGAGTGTTTGTTTTTCATGCCTCTGAAAGTCAGGTGGTTTTCTTAGAGATTCTTGAATCTGAGGAGAGTTCTCCACCTTGAATATGAAACGAGGAAAACACACGAGGAATATGACTTAACTGAAAGGCTACTGATTTGATCCTTACCACAAGGATATTTCACGACTGTTAAGTGATTTAGGCCACCAAAAAGTTTTTTTCAAAAGAAACGCGAGCAAAACAAAAATGTCCACCAGTGTGGAACACCTCCTGCAAACAACCCGGAACCCTACCTGCTCCATGTACTTGTCACAGTTGATGTACTCTCTCTCGTAGGCATCCTGCAGCTTGTGGGTCTTGATGTACTGCCACAGAGCGTTGATGATGACAGGCCGGGTCTGTGTGTGGATGCCCAGCAGTCGGGCCAGGCGCTGGTCCAGCTTGAACTGGACAGGCTGTCATCACACACACACCGTCGGCAGTGTTAGGACTTCATCCAATGACGTCCCAACACAGTGGGCAAAATGCATCGACGAGTTCCTGCACTGAGATGCGCAGGCATCCACACTGAATTCTCCATCACCTTGCTCCTGTTCTCCTGCAAATACTAAAACCCTCATCCTTATACTCTAAAAAAAAAACAACAAAAACTTCCATCCATAAGCGTTTCCTTTTCTGTCTTCCAGAATGAATTCATACACACACACACACACACACACACATATACACACACATATATATACACACACACATACACAAGACACATTTGCCTGATATGTAGGAGGTAGAATTAGGTTAGTCTGAGAGACTTTCAAAGACAACCAAGTGGCTCAAACACTGAGCACTGAGGACTAGTCATTAGAGACGTGAAGAGGACAATGTGTGTGTGTGTGTGTGTGTGTGTGTGTGTGTGTGTGTGTGTGTGTGTGTGTGTGTGTGTGTGATGGAGAGAGAGAGAGAGAGAGAGAGAGAGAGAGAGAGAGAGAGAGAGAGAGAAATGTGTGTACATACATGTGTGTGTGCGGGGAGAGAGAGAGACAGAGACAAAAATGTATGTGCATACATGTGTGTGTGTGTGTGTGTGTGTGTGTGTGTGTGCGTGTGTGCGTGTGCGTGTGCGTGTGCGTGTGTGTGTGCATGAGTGTGTGGATAGGTAGGTACTGGAGGATCAGGGAAGATTGTGGTGATTGGGAGACAGAAAGAAAAGAGAACTGAAACAGGCAAGGGAGCAAGGAGGAATTATAACTATCCTAACCCATTCAGAACTGAAAGAGTTAAGGGAGCAATGAGGAACAGTCACTATCCTAACCCAATCAGAACTGAAAGAGTTAAGGGACCGAGGAGGAACAGTCACTATTCTAACCCAATCAGAACTGAAAGAGTTAAGGGAGCAAGGAGGAACAGTCACTACCCTAACCCAATCAGAACTGAAAGAGTTAAGGGACCGAGGAGGAACAGCCACTATCCGAACCCAATCAGAACTGAAAGAGTTAAGGGAGCAATGAGGAACAGTCACTATCCTAACCCATTCAGAACTGAAAGAGTTAAGGGAGCAATGAGGAACAGTCACTATCCGAACCCAATCAGAAATGAAAGAGTTAAGGGAGCAATGAGGAACAGTCACTATCCTAACCCATTCAGAACTGAAAGAGTTAAAGGAGCAAGGAGGAACAGTCACTCTCCTAACCCATTCAGAACTGAAAGAGTTAAAGGAGCAAGGAGGAACAGTCACTCTCCTAACCCATTCAGAACTGAAAGAGTTAAAGGAGCAAAAAGGAACAGTCACTATCCTAACCCATTCAGAACTGAAAGTTAAAGGAGCAAAGAGGAACAGTCACTATCCTAACCCAATCAGAACTGAAAGAGTTAAGGGAGCAATGAGGAACAGTCACTATCCTAACCCAATCAGAACTGAAAGAGTTAAAGGAGCAATGAGGAACAGTTACTATCCTAACCCAGTCAGAACTGAAAAAGTTAAGGGAGCAAGGAAGAACAGTCACTATCCAAACCCAGTCAGAACTGAAAGGGTTAAGGGAGCAAGGAGGAACAGTCACTACCCTAAACCCATTCAAGCCCCATTCTCCTCAGCCTCTCATCCCACCTGATAGTCCAGCATCAGCAGCACAGTGCAGCGGACATTCTGGTCACCTGGACGTTTCACCTGGAAACCGTCAGTCTCCTGCGTCGTGGGGGTTCTATGCCACTGCACATAGTGACACAGCCAGTCAATTCATTGTCTTTGAACAAACTTATCCAAGTCCACTTACTGATGGAAAATACTACAGTCAAATCATTGCATTTGAACAAACTTATCCAAGTCCACTTACTGATGGAAAACACTACAGTCAAATCATTGCCTTTGAACAAACTTATCCAAGTCCACTTACTGATGGAAAATACTACAGTCAAATCATTGCCTTTGAACAGATTTATCCAAGTTCATTTATTGAAGAAAATGTTAGTCAAATCATTGTCTTTGAACAAACTTATCCAAGTTCACTTACTGAAGAAAATATTACAGTCAAATCATTGTCTTTGAACAAACGTATCCGAGTTCACTTACTGAAGAAAATATTACAGTCAAATCATGGTCTTTGTACAAACTCATCCAAGTTAACTTACTGAAGAAAATATCACATCCCAGTTCAAGAACCAACCATAGAGAAAATTTTGGTATATTTTGCAACACTTGCCTAAACAAATAGCATGCAAATACTTTCAATCAAACATTAACGTGAGTAATTTTGTGGACGTTCATAAAATAAACTAAGTTTACTTTTCTTTTAATGAGACAGGGATCCCATGAATAGGCCTTCACCACTGACAGACCGACACATAAACAACACACAAGCTGAAAATGAAGAAAAATTTGCGAAGAACAAGTCTGTAATAGAGTTTCTAAAGTGGTCCACTGACGGTGAAGTCACTCCCCAGAATGCAGTATACTTGAAACAAAGAGCATTATCACTAATTCACAGTACATTCCATAACTGTGTCATCCCCAGAATGCAGTATACTTGAAACAAAGAGCATTATCACTAATTCACAGTACATTCCATAACTGTGTCATCCCCAGAATGCAGTATACTTGAAACAAAGAGCCTTTCCACTAATTCACAACACATTCCAAAACTGTGTCATCCCCAGAATGCAGTATACTTGAAACAAAGAGCCTTTCCACTAATTCACAACATATTCCAAAACTGTGTCATCCCCAGAATGCAGTATACTTAAAACAAAGAGCCTTTCCACTAATTCACAACACATTCCAAAACTGTGTCATCCCCAGAATGCAGTATACTTAAAACAAAGAGCATTACCACTAATTCACAGTACACTCCAAAACTCTGTCATTCTCTTTTGAAAGGACAGATGATCCGCCACCTTTGCCTCTTTCTACCTGCAGACATGCCTACCCCAAAATCTGTAGAAATCGAAAACTAACTGATATTTCAATTATTAAGGAACACACAATACTCTCTAAAATGATGCTCATGATTGGAGAATGTGCACTTGCAGATCAAGCACAGACCAGACTTTTCTTTCTGTCCTTGTGAACATGGTTACTATTCATCATATTCTTTCCAGAGCATCTGCTAGCATTCATTTCTTTGTTTGTTATTATTGTTTTTGTTTCTGTTTCAAGGTGGAATTCCCTGTCTATCTTCTTTATCAGTCACACACATTCTGATGTATCTATCTTCTTTATCAGTCACACACATTCTGATGTTCTTGTTACAGCTATCTATTCAGTGGTTTCCCTTCACTTCAGCTCAGTTCAGTCTCTTCCATAGCCAATTACTGACCTATACATATAACATTTAACTGTCAAGAAAATGCCATGAAAAAGTCTCACAGAGTGACTTTTTTTTTTATCTAACACAAAATAAGATTTAAAAAAAAACAGCTTTAACTGACCTTTTATTTCTTGTATCATAAAACATTCTCTAATGTTCAATTTAGTGTAGATTATAATTTCCCCTGGTCATAACTCTGAGGGAATAAAATCTTCAAACACTCTACGTCTTGTGCACAAGTGTTCTGGCATAAAAAGAAAAAAAACAAAAGAAAACCTGTGATCTAAGGTTAAAAAAGATAGGTCACAAACTAATTTCCAACGCACGCCACACAGATGTAGGTAAGCCCACCATAGAGGCTCCAACAGGGTTCAAACCAACAATATTTCCACAAACCATACACACGTGGACCTCAAGACCTCACACTCCTGGAGGGAAGACAGAAGGTAAATGCACACCAAGACACAGGAGCTTGTGTGAAACGATCCGAGACCTGAGGCCTACCTCCACCAGGTGGTTGTCAGGCCCGTACAGGTCTTTGTCCAGCTCTATCACCAGGCTCTTGAAGAACGAGGAGAATTTCCGCTTCACCTTGTTTGGGTCTGCCGTTTTAGATGTTGTTGCCTGTCATAAGACAAAGAGTGTTGTAAGTCACACCACATACAACTGAGAGTCACACAGACAGCTTCTGATCACCTGAGAGTCACACAGACAGCTTCTGATCACCTGAGAGTCACACAGACAGCTTCTGATCACCTGAAGTTAGTTCTCTAAAAAAGGTGTGACAAGATATGCTCACTCATAGTAACAGACACTGTGATGAAGAAATAATTCAACAAAAGATTTAACACATTAACTGCGAATGCTAGTGGGTGTGCATCTTACTATTATCTTGCGTATGATCCAATGTCTATTGTGTTTATCACTGCAATGCCTCTCACTGACGCCTGTGTCAACCCTCCAGCTGTGGTGACAGCCCTGATGTGGCCCTTCGCGGTCGGCTGGGCTATAAGCAACATTATTTTATCTGATCTTATCTTAACCCTCCAGATCTACCTAATCCACTAGTCAGCAAGTCTCAGCATGAAGTTAAGCCATGCACAATTTTCTCTTTATACACACCAACTACCAAAGCTCATACATTTTTTTCTTTAAAACTCCTTATATTACTGTACATAACCTACTGTGTCCATAATCCTTGCTGATCTTCCTGAGGGAAATGAAATCATCTTTCCCTTGGGCAGACTGTACACAAATGTCCTAAATGCTGATGTGTGTGATTGACCTCCACTAGAGAGAAGATCTGTGACACTGAGCACGAAAAAAACCAACAAAAAACTTTCATGAAAACCAGACTTTGAAGAACTGTGGAACAACACATTACTAGCCTTCAGCTCTTGTTGGGAAAATTTATTCCCCAATGATTCCCCATCTTCAAAACCCAGAAATTTCATCTTCCTAATGAAACATACTAAAATGGTTGTCTAGGAAATACTTTCCCCACATGCACACCATCCACGTTCCTTCTCTTTACCGTTCTCTCCATTTCCCATTGTTTTGTTTTATTTTGCTGTTAAGGCAGCATGTGTCCATAGTAACCCATCAATACCATCACAAACACTGAAATCTCATACTTACATCCTCCAAAAGCCGACCTTCAATTCGCAGTTCCCATGAAGGTGTTGAATCATCGTCCTGCACACACTCTTCCATATCAATAACATGATGCATGGTCGTTCTCATCATTAATTTGCAAGTTCCATCTAAAGATATACACTTCCTTTTTGTTTTCGTTTTGCATGTGTGCATTGGGGGAGTGGGGGGGGGGGGGGGAGGTGTGCATGTATGTGCATATGTGTGTGTGCACATGTCCATGTGCATGCGCGTGTGTGTCGGTGTCTATCGAAAGTGTCTGTGCTTTTTTTAGAATGCATGCGCATTGTGTGCAAAGAATAGGTAGAAACAGACACACAGAGTGGACAGACACAGACAAGGACATAGTGGACAGACATGTCACAAGACAGAGAAGTTTGACAGAGATGGAGAACAACATGATCCCACAGGGATAAATAACCAACTGACGTAATGTCATATACATAAAACTGAACAGACTGACAAAGTGCACAGACAATGAGTACATAAGTTCAAAACATCCGACTAAGAGAACCACCTTACCTCACCCTCCTTGGGTGGAAAGAAAGTGTTTGAAATGAAGATTCTCAGTTTCCGTTTTTGCTGAAAGAAGATAAAATATTGTCAGGAAACCAAAATCTGATCAGTTTCAAACAGCTTTATTTGTTAATCTTAATACATAACAAAGAACACATTTTGCTGCAGAATTTTTTTTCTGCATATGCAGGCTGATACTCCTGTGGACACTCCCTGTATAGACAGGCAAGGATTAATCCCATCTACCCAACAAAGGGAGTGGAGTTTTGTGTATGGCCGTTTTGTTTTTTTTAATCACACCATTAACCCCTTCACTGCCACAGTATAATATCACATTTGAAAATCTGTCTGCCGTGGTAAAATTGAGCTTTTTGGGGTAGGTTCAATGAAATGGTTACTGCTCACTTATTTCTTGACAGATCTCTTTGATTTTTTGCATGTTTTGTTGTTATGCATTTGTCTACAATGTTCTATCAAAATGGCTTGATTATGTTGATAATTAGTATAGCAGAAATTGACATAATTATAAAAATTGTACCAAAAATAACAGTTTTCGAGTGTACACAAACACATTGCGCCAAACAGAATGAGTCAAAACACTGAAAAAGTGGTCTTACTACTTATTGAATATCAGCACTAACACATGAAAGTCATATAAATCCCAAGGAATGTTGTTCTTGATGATAATCTGCTCATAATTGGGGGTACTATTTTTTAGGTAAAAAGGGGCATAATCATGCTTTTCGCGGTATGTTCACTAACATGTACATTACTCATTTATTTGTTGAGTTATTTGTTAGATTTTTTGTGGATTACTTACTTATACCCTTGTCTACAATTTCACATCATTCAATATTGGTTTTGTTTGTTATGATGATGGTTCACACTAATAACATGTGATAAAACAGTTTTTGTTTGGTTTCAATGTGAGAGTTTTAGAATAATTGAGCACATAAAAACCCACTAAACACAACAAAAATACCTTTTGGTGTTAGCTCAACAACATTACAAACACTGGGATTCATATTGTTGTCAATAAATCTCCCTCTGTGTAACAATCTGTCTGTTACTGGGGGTACCCAAATTCTCCTAGAAAGGGGCATAATTTTACTATTTGGGGTAGGCTCAGTACCTCAATTACTGCTTATGTATTTCTTTACATATGACTTAGATTTTATGGCTTCTCTTTCCTTATACTACAAACTTTGATGCTATATAACAATAATGTAGTTTTGTGAGCCATTAGGGGATGGACAGGATACATATATTGGTGGTTTTACAAAAAGAACAGTTTTCAGGTATACATAAACAAATTGCACCATATAAAATCAGTGTAAACAATGAAAAAGTGATGTGACTAATTGTTCAACATCAGCACTAACACATGACAGTCATATAAATCCCAAGGAATGTTGTTCTTGATGACAATCTGCTCATAATTGGGGGTACTATTTGTTGGGTAAGAAGGGGCATAATCATGCTTTTCACGGTATGTTCACTAACATGTACATTATTCACCCATTTGTTGAGTTATTTGTTAGATTTTTGTGTGGATTACTTACTTATACTCTTGTCTACAATTTCACATCATTCTATATTGGTTTTGTTGTTATGATGATGGTTCACACTAATAACATGTGATAGCACACACACACACACACACACACACACACACACACACAACCACACACACACACACACACACATGCATACATACAGTTTCCACACACACACACACACACACACACACACACACATACATACACACACACACACACACACACACACACACACACACACACACAGAGTAAGCAGACCCACAGTTGAGCACACACACACACACACACACACACACACACACACACACACACACACACCAATACAACACATGCATACACACAAACAGCTTCCACACACACACCACACACACACACACACACACACACACACACACACACACACACACACACATTACACATATGCACAAACACACACTAACAGTATCACACACACATGAATGTAAAAACACCACAATGATACAAAACAAAAAAAACTGCTGTGGATGAGTGCTTCTGTATTATACAAAATGAACAAACTTATATGGAAAACTTGTATACAGAAATAAATAATGCTTAGGCGAGTGCGTGCGTGCACACCACACACACACACACACACACACACACACACACACACACACACACACACACTCACACACACACACACACACACACACACACACTCACACACACACAGTCCTACCTATCCATACAGTCATTGTTTGCCATAATTGTAGTTTCAGTAGGAAATGGGGCAAAGAAGAGAAATACAGAAAATGAATAGTCAAGGAATGAAGAATCATGTAGTAAAAACAAAAACAAAACAAAACAAACCAACAAAAGAAAAAAGAGCTACTTGCTGAAACCAGTGTCTGGTCATGAAGGAACTGAAGACTGGAACTTTGTACAGCTGAAAATTGGCACAGTTGACTTGCAGACCAGAATTCCCAGTCAAAACAACTGCCATTCTTTGATCAGCCGTTGCTGACCACGCCCCATGCCACGCCCCCGGCCGCTTCCACGGGACCTTCACCGTCGTTCTGAACCCGTACCATGTCCACCACCCGTTCGTCAAGAAAGGAGGGGGTGCAGTGCTCGTTCACGGCACGCGTTCGGCAATTTCCGCTTCGTCGCCCACTTGACGGCGCTTTCTTTACTGATGTGTTGTGTACAGAACAGTGAAGCCACGTCATCACCAGCATGTATCTCCGATAAAGTGGATAGTGCTGATTCCCATCCGTCTCCTCCTCATCGCTAGTATCAGGATCCGATCCTCAAAGGTCTTCTTCATCACTCTCTTGATACTTTAAACGTCATCTAAAATATCAAGGGCAGTGTGACGCTTGGAAACGGGACGCGTCGACGAAGTGCTAGGTTGAGCTGCCATCTTGACTATGCTTATCAGCTGTGACCTCTCAACTCGCAATTTGCATAACATGTGGTCAGCTGGCTGCTCGCGAGAAGGGAAAGGGGCTGTTCCTTGACACCAGTAGAAGAGGTGAGAACATTTTAGAGGGTCGTCTCCCAAGTAGATTTTTCTGCTTTCTGTTACGAAGTTAGGACGTGACACTCACGTTCGGGGCGTAGCGGTTTTCTGTTTTCTGCGGCTTTCTGGACGTGCGTTACACGTTCCAGGCAGGGAAGGGGTTAAGGCAGCCATACTCCAACTTAAGGGAAAGTGTATGCTATGTGTAACGTGTCATCCACACCAACGGCCAAACTGGCCTTCTTTTCCAGAAGTAGGTGATGGCATTTTACATTTTCACACCCCCCCCTTTTTATTTTTAAATATTTTTTTATTGTGTTCAAATCTTTGCCAAGTCATTACTATAATGATGGGAGAATTGTTACTATGTTAGCCTGCCCATGTTTTCCCCCACTGCTTGATTGTTCAGTATTATCTCTCTCTCTCTCTCTCTCTCTCTCTCTCTCTCTCTATATATATATATATATATATATATATATATATATATATATATACCGTAAAGTTCGGACTATAAGCTGCAACTTTTTTCCCCAGCTTTAAACCCTGCGGCTTAAACAACGATGCGGCTTATTTGCGGATTTTTCCGATTTCAGGAGCATCACACCCTTGTCTACTTTTAGCTTCTCTGTAACTCACCATATCGTGTTTACTGTTCATTAATTTTTATGATGCTTTTAACTACGATTTTCTCTGTAAATAGTAATTGTGTAATGGAATCAGTAACCCGTTCAGAAATACATGAATCGACATAAGTAAAGCCAATTACTGATATCTTTTTTCATCAGTTTGTCTTCTACAAAAATACGATCGCTTCGAAAGGCGCAATGTGTGGGCCGTTTCTGACCTGTTTAATCTTGACTAACACTAGCTGAATTACGAACAAAATAACTACGCATTGGCACGGTATTAAGCGAAATAAAACAATCGAATCGTTTCATTAATGTTCTGGTTTGTTATTATATGCGTTATCTTACCAAGTGCGTCTTGCAATTCAAAAACGATTAGCGCATTCAACTCGGTCATTGTCAGACCTTGGCTTCGTTCCGACATTGCTGAAATCGTGGACAGGGAGTGAAGGTTTGCATTTGATACCTTCGCTTTGATTGGCTTGCGCTTTCGAGTACTCAACCAATCGCTTAGCTTGATACACCAATGAATGCAGGAGAGAACTGCCTTTCTAGCGCATCGTTAATGTGTTGTTTTTTTTCGGTATTTTTTTTAAAGCAATGATGTTGGAAAGACAACACTTGTAAGAAGCCTCATAAAAACTTCGATTCTAATTGATTTAAAACACATCGTACTAAAAAAAAAAAAAAAACTGCAGTAAAGCTGGAAACATGCTCTTGTATTCTGACCTATTTAAATGCCAATGAATGCAATGAACACATTGTATGTGTTGATTTTCGACACTATGTAAACTCAACGCTCGGCCAGCTGCCGCCTGCAGCACATCGGACTGTGTTGTATATATCTGCGGCTTATAAACCAGTGTGGTTTATTTGTGAAAAAGTTCAGATTTAAAAAATAATTTAGTGGGTGAGGCTTATATACAGGTGTGCTCAATAGACCGAACTTTACAGTATGCTCACAGACTAGACAGCAGTCCACTGGTACACATACAATAAAGGACTATGACACCCCTTTTTAAAAGTTTTATAAAAAAAAGGACTCACAAACTGAAGGTTCTACTTTCACATTCCATTCTTTCCAGGTCTATGAATGGAACAGTACACCGACTGAAACTAGTTTAGATGATTTGTAGATCTGTACAACAGGCAATAGTAGCCCCGTTCGAACGTGATTATTTCACCAGCTGAACGGCAAGTTGATGGGTTGTTAACGCTGCTCAGGCTGTAAGACTTGCGCAAGCGCAAAACCTGCATGAAGAATTGGAGACTGTTCTCTTCTCTGCTTCTCGTGCAATGATAAAATTCTCAAAGATCAAGGTATGATTGCTACCGAAAATAGTGCTAATGGTTCTGCTGAATGTTATGATGTCACACTGTTCCGCTCCTGTTGATCAAATGAAGCCGTCAGCTCACATTACTTTGGCAGCCATAAATCAGG
>CM031617.1:47260433-47265433 GCA_018398815.1 Conus ventricosus | reverse complement strand
CGTCCACATCCACAGCCCGGCCGGCCCCGCCGCAGCCCCGGCACCGGCAATCCACAGGGAGCAGTCAATGTCAAGTCGTCAAGAGGCAACCCACCGGAGGAGACACTGCACTGCTACCGAGTCACTTCGGTGGTGTTCAGTGGCACCTGTTCTGATCTAACATATGCAGGACACCACCTACTAAGCCCCCTACTGACGACAATAATTGCTTAGTCGCGGAGCCGGCGTGAGTGAGCTCTCCCTCCGGAGGGCGCCACCACGTCCGTCCAACGACAGCCCCCATGGACTCGCCGATACCGGTGACCCCGACGGAAGCAAACCAAGGCCACAGACGCGGAAAGGACATCGAAATTGAGGTCACCATGAGAGCAGGGCATGAAGGGCCACAGAATTTGAGGCTTTTTTTTTTTTTTAATGCTGATCAATGGGAATGAGGATGATTAAGATGATGCTACGGATTTCCATTTCGGTCTGAGACTACATGACAGGGCTGAACTCTACGCTTCCTTTCATAATATATCCTGGCGTCAACCAGGCCCGAGAGATACAGGCACCTGCAGTGTTGGTCAGGAAATTTGAGCAACACTCTCAGAAACGCATCCATTAAGTGGATGAAACTCGACTGTGTGGTCCCAATCTTCCCAACTGAGTCCGCAGCAAACTCAACTCTGGGTAGGAGCCGGTTGGGGCAGAAAAAACCCACATGCCTCTGATGGGATTCGAACCCACGACCTCCCAGCCGGAGTCCGCGACGCTAACCACTTCGCCACGGCGGCTGGTCGATACACTTGGTTCTACATAATCCTGGTTTTGTATTCAGGTGAATACAAAGAGTCTGAGATTCCAAATCTTCAACAAAAGCATTTTTATCTGGTCATAAACCTTCTGAAATACCTGTTCTCCATCTTTTCATCAACTCCCTGCACAGTTCTTTCCCTTGACTTTCTCGCTGTTGATCGGAGGACTTTTGTGGCAATTATCACATCTAAAAACATATTTTCTGTTATTATTAAACAATAGTTTACTACACCAAAGCTAAACAAACGCATTAACAACCAAAAACAAAAATCATTTGAGACATTTTGGGTATTGTTGCACGGTTATTGCTCAAAATGTGTGAAAAACTCAAAACCTGTTCAGATTAACTTACTGTCCAAAGCCAAAGTATAAACAAGCACATAAAACAAAATGCAAAGTTTGATCACAATACTTATAATATTAAATACACAATACAAAACAGGCACATTTTTTAGGAGTGTGTGTGTGTGTGCGCATGAGCGTGCGCACATGTGTGCACACTTGTGTGCATGCATGCGTGCTATGAGTGCGTGCATGTGTGTGTGCATGTGTGTGTGTGTGTGTGTGTGTGTGTGTGTGTGTGTGTGGTGTGTGTGTGTGTGTGTGTGTGTGTGTGTGTGTGTGTGTGCATGCACGGGCATGTGCGTCTAGTGTGTGTGTGTGTGCGCACGCGCACACATGTGTGTGCGTGTGTGCACATGCATGCGCAGACGTGCATGTTTATGTCTGTTATTTGCGTCTCTAAAATCTGACAGAGTAAAGATTTACAAAACCTTTTTTTTTAAATTCATCATCATCATGCCCCCAGTTTCAGAATTGTTACCTTTCTCAGAAATGATCACTGTACTTCTTCATTGAGGATAACTATCAAATGACAGCCATTCTCCAAGTACAATTAATTTTCAAAAAGTGGATAATACATGCCTTCACAGTACTGGAAAAGCCAAAAAGTTCAAACTCAATATCATCACAAAATTACAGTCGTGTTGGCTAACATAAATGGCACTTCATTTAAAAGGACAGCTTCCATGACATTCATTTTTGTTGGTTCCATTCTATTCAAACTTTTCTCGATGGGCTTGGCATTATGATCAGACAAGTAGTCACATGACTAATTATAATAACCCTCCTTGAAAAAAGAATGCTGCATAATTTTACCAAGCAAATGCAGGTAAACAATTAATCAAAGACATAAAAAAAAAGACAAAAATCCCAAAACTGTCAACATTCAAGAATTCACTGATAACCTGCAATTGTTCAAAACAAAAATGTTTCATTTACAAAACTGGCACAATACAAATGTTGATAAATACGCAGACTGAGAAAAACAAACATCTGCCGTCATTAACAGGTCAAAATTAGGCTAATACAATTGTTTTTAATTTTAGTAACAGTGTTTCCTTCACCGTAGTTCCAATACAATGGATAGTAGTTTCTATGACCACAAAAAGGAGAGAGGGAAACAGTAACTCCATGATGCAAGTTCGCATGATTCAGAGCGAAAGCCGATAAAGAAATTATTAAAGCAAATTTAAAAAACAACTAAAAAAGGTTCAACTGCTAGCAATTTCTGGACACACACAAAATGTGATAACTGTCCTAACAAATATGCATGGACAAGAGCATTCACAACAACATAGGAAACCAGACGAAGAGTTCTCACCAGAAACACTACATGATAAACATCTATATCCTAATTAAATCAAAATCAAAGACAACATCACATGTTCATGTTGCCCAGATCAAGTACACTACATTGAGCACTTTTTCTGAGATTGTTTGCAGGTTTGAAACTTTTGGAATTACACTGAACAGAAGTTAGTTGTTAAAAGTAGGAGCTAGGTTGAAGTTATCAACAACTGACATACTGTTTGGAGTGAATACATTACTGCAAATTAAATTAGTGGTGTTAAGAAGACTGAGTCGGTCTTCATGTTTAAGATATGTTTTTCTTTTTTTTTCCTTTTTTTTTTTTTTTTTTTGGGGGGGGGGGGGGGGGGGAGGCAATCAAAAAATTAAGCCAAAATACAAACACACACAAATAAGGTGCAAAGAAAAATTTACTTTAATAAGCAATACCCTTGTTCCTCTATCAAAATATAATGCATTACTTTGCTCCTTACATTCAAATTTTAATTTTGGCTTGTTTTCAGTGGCACAGCAGTCTGCTTCAGTCCCCCCCCCCCCCCCCCCCCCCCCCCCTCCCAACCACCCACCACTCCCCCACCCACCACCTTTGTATTACAAGCACATACACAGACACACTCACACTACACTCATCACATTTGCTCACACAATCACACAATGGCTCACACAACTTAACACACACACACACCACACCACACACACACACACACACACACACACACACACACACACACACACATGCATTAGAGCACATCTTTATTCTCACCTTATTAGCAAGCTTGAAATATATTCTATGAAATTTGTTGGTTGGGAATGCATATATGTGGGCGTGTGTATGTGTGGGTGTCTGTCAGTATGAGTGTGTGCTTGCGCATATGCGTGCGTGCGTGCGTGTGTGTGTGTGTGTCTCTGCATACATGTGTGTGTATGTGTGTGTGAGAATGTGTGTGAGAATGTGTGTGTGTGTGTGTGTCACTGTGTGTGTGTGTGTGTGTGTGTGTGTGTGTGTGTGTGTGTGTGTGTGTGTGTGTGTGTGCGCGCGCTCGCACGCGCACACTTGTATAAAGCAGGATAAAATATATATGCAAAATTCCACAAATGGGGTGGTTTTTTCTTGTCCATTTTTTTTCATCATCTCTCTCTTTTAAAAGTTTTATCTTATTTTGACATCACAGATCTTGGCATAGTGTTATCATCAGAAATATTTTAAAATGATCTAAACCTTGTCAACAGTTAACTTTCAAAAGTAAAAAAAAAACAAAAAAACACCTAAAGAGAACATTTCAGTGAGAGATTATTTTAAAAAGCACTCTGAAAATGTGAAAGAAAAGCATATATATATCAAAGATTGATTATACATAAAGTTTGGTTTCAAAAAGCATCTGAAAATCCATTTTACCCATTGCAGGTTTTCATGTCCTCTGTGTGTGTGTGTGTGTGTGTGTGTGTGTGTGTGTGTGTGTAAGTGTAAGTGTGTGTGTGTGTGTGTGTGTGTGTGTGTGTGTGTGTGTGTGTGTGTGTGTGTGTGTAAACACCCCCCCCCTCTCTCTCTCTCTCTGTCTCTCTCCTTTAGAAGAGTCCTCATATAAAAAAAAAATGAAATGAAAGATGATCGAACAAGCAGGTGAGATTTAAACGATAACATTCATACACAGCTGAAAGCAGTCTGTCACAGCAAGGGTATAACTGACGTTTCCTTTCAACTGTCAAGACCTTCTTCTTCCATGTCTACCATTCCCCTATATTGATCTGTGCGTCCTCTTACAGATAATAATATACATATTATATATTAGCAATCTGGAACATCTAGGGCTCCGAGTTCTCACCAGTCCACTGACTGAAGAGAATTCACACAAAAATAGTTTATGTGTTCAAACACTGTGCTTCTAACTGAAATATTTCTACCCCACTCGTGCATCATATAAGTCATTCATTTTTTTTGCCGGTTACTCTGAAATTTTTGTTTCCAAACTTGTATGGTAACCTGGCCTGTGGAAGTCACTCAGTGGGTATGAACACTATTTCAAAGTTGTCACCCATTGCTGCAGGGAACGAGAACCATAGCTCTCTCTTCAGAACTTTTTTTTTACCCCAGCTGTACTGCATGACAATCAGACTGTTGTGGCTGAAGTGAATGCTGTTTTTGCAACCACCATCGGAGTTCTTCCTCTCTCTCAAAACAGCTGCACACTCCAGTGTACCACATGATCAATAGTGACAGCCATGGTTGTAGTGGGCCTTGGGTGTAGAGAATGGTCCATGACCACTGACACCCCACCTTGCTCACTTTGACAGTGGTGTGTAACTTCACGTCTCCTCTGGGATAGACTAACATTTATGCTCGGACAAGAACAATGCATTAGCTGTGCCTCCAGGCTAAATCCATGCCACGGACACTGCATTGCCATACTATGTTATATTATTCTCTCTCCCTCTGTCTGTCACTCTCTCTCTCTCTCTCTAGTTAGAACCAACTGTACAGCAAAACATATCCGCATTGTCTTATTTGAGCAGGATACTGTTGTGACAATTGCCATCAACATTTTCTTTCTCAA
>CM031617.1:47177933-47252933 GCA_018398815.1 Conus ventricosus | reverse complement strand
GCTGTATGACCACCATCATCCATGGGAGGAGTTGTTTGAAATGTTTTCTCTCACTGAAAGTTGAATTACTTGAAAGCACATAACAGCCTCACCATGAATGCCCAATTGCTCAATTTGCTAACTTCTTCCACTAATAAGCTGTCGGGCAGAAGGGGGGGGGGGGGGGGGGGGGGGGGGGGGGGGGGGGGGAGAGAATTCACTTACATAAAATTCAAGCTGAAATATTTTAGTTGCTGTGGCTCAAATTTGCTGTCTTTCATCAGTTTTGAGAACAGCATCTATTCCATGGTGTCCAGCACATACTGGATCAGAACTGGCACCGCTGAACGCAACCAAAGTGACTTGGCAGCTGTGCAGTATCACCTCCAGTGGGATGCCCCATGACATGATTACTCCCTGAGGATGGCAACAAGACAATTCCAGGTGTGGCTGGGCACAGGGGGGCTGGAATGGCAGGTGTGGGGATACTGCCAATGTGAGGGCTGTCTGCTGTAATCAACTTTCTAATCACAGCAGATATCTCTGTATTATATTCGGGCAGCACCAGTAGCAATCTTCTTACCACAATACACAGTGCCATGCATATTTCATTTTTCCTTCTCAATACATTTAATCATTGCTTTCATTTGCACTAATTGCAGCCTTTTCTCACAGACAACCTTCTTGTTGAGCACTGTGAGTTCTTTTACCTGCACTAAACTGTGTTCTGCACAATGAGCGTCAGTGTGTCTTCTCATCTGAAAAACTAGCTCTCCGACTATCAGCTAAGCTCAAGAGGATATATATATGTGGCAGATAAAAACTCTGCCCTGAGTGATTCTCAACACCTGATCTTGCATATATAGCAAGCAGGATATTCACCAAGCCACTACTTCACCAATTAATGCTATCTTTGTTCTAACAGTAACACGCCTTCCCACCCCTGACTTTTTTTGTGATGTTAAATTATTGTTGATGGAATTATTGTTGTTGCACTGTTTGTAGCTTTGTAACAAATCCAATGTCGTTAGTAAGTTTACTAGAATTTTCAGTGTTGATCTCTTGAGTTAATTTTTTTTTAGTGTGTCCACACACACATGCACATGTTCGTACATGCACTGCATAAAATGTTTTTTAGAAGTGTGTTTGTGAGTGTATATTAGTGTGTGTGAGAGCGTGTGACTGAGCACCCATATCTGCATGCGTCAGTGTGTAATTTGTGCATGATGGTGAAATCATATGCCCCACCTGTAATACTAATAGTTATTAATACTGCAGCATCTGATGACTCTAACAGAGTACAGCATTAATATGTGACATTCTGTTCACTGTTCACTATTCTCCCTGTGGTTTCTCTCTGTTCTGTTTTCTGTTGACTACATCTGCGCTGGCAATCCTGACACTCAATACAGACAAAATTAAAATAATGAGTGTGGATGAATCGCAGTCAAACAAAAGTCAAACAGTAAACAAAACAATCAATTACTTTGTATTCATTGTAACACACTGTCAGTATTGTAAAATGGAATACATGTATGTGACTTAGATTACAAAAAACCAAAAACAATGGATTAAGTTATTCAGAAATGCGCCTTTACAATCTAGTATACACAGCAATTCCCTTAAAAGAAAAAAGGAATGACAATTTGGACAAAACTGATGATAATGCACAGTAAACTTGAGTTCTGTATTTTAGCAACAAAAATTACACTATCAAATATATGCCCAAACCATGAACTGAAGCTCACTCTCAGTAACTCAACTGTGAGTCAGAAACAAACATAAGATTAGAATTCAATTACACTCTGTTCATAGACTGTACTTCACAAAGAACTGTATTAAGTAATTAACAAATATAATGAAGACTTGATAAAGTCAAGGGGCACTACTCACCACTGAACGCATGGCGAGTAGGCATGCCTGGCATGCTCATTCTGGAAGGCCCTCCTACTCCAAGCTGAGCTTCAGGACCATACCCTGACCGGGAGGTTGGTTGAGGCTGCAACGTGAAAAGAATTGCAAGAAACATCTCCATTTGGAACTTATGATTTCAGGGGCTAACCACAGCACTTCAGTGGTGTTTAAATGGCCAGTGCTCTGGTGGTGGATCAGAATTCTGGAATAGCTTCAGCACCTTTAGTACCGTATACTTGTTAAATGGTCAATTCTGTGATGATGGATCAGAATTTAGGGCTGGCAACAGCACCTTAGATTCCCTTCTTATATCGCTAATTTTCTGATGGTAGATCAAAATTCATCAATAGCCACTAGCTACAGTGGCAAAGTGGTGAGCATCGTGGACTCCCAGCTGTGAGGTCATGAGTTTGATTCCCATCGGAGCCATTTGTTTGTTTGGATGTAATTTTTGCCCCAACCGGCTTCTTTCCAGACTTGAATTTACTGTAGGCTCAATTGGGAAGACTGGGACCACACAGTCTAGTTTCATCCACTTACTCAGTTGTAGCCCTGATGTGGCCCTTTGCGGTCGGCTGGGCTATAAGCAACATTATCTTATCTTGAAAATGTTGCTCAAATTTTTTACCAACACTGCAGGTGTCTGTATTCTCGGGCCTGCTTGATGCCAGGATATAGATCATCAAAGAGAGCATAGAAGACAGCCATGTCATGCAGTCTCAGACCAGATAAAACATCATCTTTATCACTGACTCTCATGCCCTGTTCTCATGGTGACCTCAGTTTTGATTTCCTCTCAAAGTCTATGGCCTTGGTTGGATCCTGCTGGGGTCACCAGTATCACTCAGCAAACTGAAGCATGAATAATTTGCTTTTCAAAATGACATCCAATAATTACTGTACTATTTGCACAGAGCTGCCAACCTGTTCATGCGGCTTACAGTAGCATTTCACAATTTTCACAGTAGCATTTCCAATTTGACAGTAGCAACTTAATTTTGCGCGCGTTCTAAAAAGAAATCAGGCCTATAACCAGTTTTACGGACCACATTAAAGCTACAGGATAAGATAATGTTGCTTATAGCCCAGCCGACCGCAGAGGGCCACATCAGGGCTGCATTAAAGCTACAGTACTTTTAGTATATCTATAAATGTTATTATACAGAGATGAAGCAGAGGAAGAGGGCAAATTGTAAAAAAAAATCTACGTGCTACAGTAAAACCGAAAGCGGAAATGCAGTTCCGACAGACCGATAGAGACGTTACTTAGCGCTGTCCAAACAAAACGAAAGTATAGATCTTCGAATTTTTTTGTTTCGCCGTAGCAATTTAATGATCGTAGTAGCGTCGTAGCAAGCATTCTCTTGGCGTAGCAAACTACGGCGATCTCATAGCAGTTGGCAGCTATGTTTGCAGCTTTCTACAAACAAAAAAAAAGAACAGCTGCACAGTGCACTTCATCAGCCAACATTTTGATTAATGGCATCAGTTTTAAGACATGAATGTCCTCACACATTTAAAATTCATTCTTCAGAAGGGGGTTCTAGGACATATTTAACATGAAATGAGCGACTTATCAAGTATGAAGATGCACTAAATCTAGAGCTGCTAAATAATGAGTATCCTAGACCATCTATGATTCTATCATATCTTTTTGATGGTCAGATCTGCAAGTTAGTCTCAAAGTGATGTGAATGCAGCCAAATATTGAAACAAGCTGAAAAGAAAAATTACTGTGCTGCCAAGCAAAAGAAATTTAAACAAATTACAATGCATAACATAAGGTCATGACTTTGGTAGGTAGGCTTGCCATTAAACACAGCTCTCTTCTTTGCTTTCTGGTTCACAACATCACAAGGTCCTTCATCATGTTCATGGTCTCACAATTCATTTGTTTTCTTCAGCTGGTGGAATAGAATTTTTCTTTTTAAGTTCTGATCATCGTCTGTGTTGGTCTCTTGAGTTACAAATTTATGGCAGCTTGAGTGACCTAGTGCACACATCTCTGTGCTTGGCCAGGTTGTGGCTTAACAAGAATTTAGTACGTAAAATTTAGAAAGAGAGGGGGTTAGTTACTGCCAAGGAGTGGGACATCTATAGACAAACAAAGTACAGGACAAGGCACAATGCATTTCGACCTCTTGGGTCTTCTTCAGGCGAAAACAAATAACAGGACAGTGAAGACAAAGAACAAGAAACCACTTATAATATTTATAAACAAATTAAATAAAACAAAATAAATTAAAATAAACTAGAATAAATAAATGAAATAAAATAAATTCTAAAAAGATACCATAATAATTTTAAAATACATAAATAAATAAAAATAAAATAAAATAAAATAAAATGGAGGGTGGCTGCAGCTTCTGTATGAAGTGGGTAGTGGGGGGTATGGTGGTGGTGTGTGTACGTATCATGTGTGTGTGTGTTGATGGATGATAACCGACTGGTATTGAAGTGGTGAGTATACATGTACATAGATCATATATTTGTGTTACTGTTGGATGTTGATGCCTTGGGGCTGTAGCGTACCAAGAGTCTTCTTCTTCTTCTTTCCTTTGGTGCCCACGATCATGAGGATGATCATTCTGGCACATCTCATTGCCAAACTTGATAACTACAGCCCCAAGACATCAACATTCAACATTAACACAAGATATATATAATACCCACCACTTCAACACCAGTTGGCAATATCTTCTACCAACACACACACCAGTATACATACGCACACACCACCACCATACCCCCTACTACCCACTTCATACAGAAGTTGCAGCGACCCTCCATTTATTTCATGTTATAATTTCTATTTATTCATTTATCTATTTTTTATTCTATTTTATTTTATTATCATTTTTTTAATCTTTATTGTATCTTTTTAAAATTTATTCATTTTAATTACTTATTTCATTTTATTTCAATTCATTTCATTTTATTTTATTTATTTATTTAAATAATAAATTAATATAAGTGGTTTCTTCAATTCTTGTTCTTCGTCTTCACTGTCCTAAATCAAAGTTTTTATCAATTTTGTTATTTGTTTTCGCCTGAAGAAGACCCATGAGGTTCTTGAAAATGCATTGTTTCTTGTCCTGCACTTTGTTTGTCTGATGTCCTTGGCAGTAACTAACTCCCTCTCTTTCTAAATAAGTAAATTTTGCTTCATTTTCTGCCCTCAGTCACTCTGTTTTGAAACATGAATAATGTAGCCTAAGGTCAAGACTTCAATCTCTGGTGAGCTTGTTGTACACAAACTTTTCTTTGCTTTCTGGCATACAACATTAAGGGGTCCTCCAGCGGTAACTGAAAGTCCTGGTAGTCCAAGTAAAGCTTCATCTTCATCAACTCCACCAGTGCGACCCCTTGTTGCCAAATTTGCTCCAGGGACCAACAGTCTGAGTCGCACTATTTTATGTTTATTTTTACTTTTTAACATGCGCGCTGGTGACCTACTCGTTTTTGAGTGAACCAGTATTTTAGGAAGAAGGAAAAAAGCATGGTGGAGGTAAACATGGACCGGCAAATCTGTTCCCTTGGCTTGAATATTGTAACTTGTGTAAGGCACAACAAAAACTTGAAGAACAAGTTGAACAAAACTTTGTCATCTGATAGGACAACTTTAAAGTATCCACCCTGGGCAGGCATCAATGAGTAAATATCAACTGTACATAGTACATTACTTTAATTCATTTTACAATTTTTTACTCTGCGGAGTGTGGATCACCCTGACTGTGGCTCCGAGACAGTCGAGAGACTTAACCATTGTCTTACATATCATCATACTTCGCACTGACTGCGAGCACCAAAGAAAAGAAGAAGAAAACGATGAGACTTGTTCCCACAGTGAAAGTACTGAAATCAGAAACTTAAAAATTGAAAACCGTCAGACAGTGACCAAGTGAGTGCGACGCGACTCAGCCAGCCATACTCATACTAGTCATAGTATGAGCGCTCCGTTACATTACTTACTGTTCCATATCCAGTTTGTGAATAGGGTGGTCGACCTGGTAGACCAGACGAACCGTACCTTTGAGGTGGCCCCTGCATCAATATACGATCTTCTGATAAAACACACACAAACACGCAATGTTATCTGATCCAAGTGATCGACACAGACTTCCAATTTTTTTTTCCTTTGCCGGCAGATTCTACAGGAAGCGGAAATGATCTTCAAAAAGAAGATTAAAATCAGCGTGGTTGACTGTAGTCATCAGCTGCAAAATCAGTAAAAGCATTTTGTTTCTTCCTCCAAAACAATTTTCACTGAATCTGGGCCATTTTTCAGATAAGATTTGCAGTCGAAACTTGCTGTGAAACCCAAGAAACCTAGCCATCTGCACTGCACATACACGAAGAGAAATGAACAAAGCAAAGGGATGGTGCTCGATCGAAACATGCGCGCTGGTGACCTACTCGTTTTTGAGTGAACCAGTATTTTAAGAAGAAGAAGAAGAAAGAGAGACAATCAGCACTCCGTGTAAGTCAATCAGTACGGGCAATATCCGATAACGCTTACCGAATAATGTTACCATTAGCCTTTCAGTTCATTTCGGTTCATGTTGTTTGTAGCCCAGACGACCGCAAAAAATGACATTTAAACTTTGTTAGTCTGTAAAGCAACTGCAACTCTCCTCATTGCACCACCCTCCTCCCGTCGACTTTCCTGTGTCTGCTTCTGTCCACAACAGAGCAGCAGCAACAGCTGCAGCAGCGGTGGCAATATGCTGCCCTGTAAAAGCCATCACTAAGACAACAATACAAATTGTATGGACTTTGCTCCCGTATCCACAAACACCCCTCTATCTCCACCTACTATTACTCCCACCCCCATCCTTCCCACAACCCACCACTACCATCCACACCTGCGTATTATCATGTACAATACAGTTTTATGGAAATAAAAAGGAACCTTCATTCTACTGCAGATTAAAGCAGTGAAACGTGTGTGTGTGTATGTGTGTGTGTGTGTGTGTGTGTGTGTGTGTGTGTGTGTGTGTGTGTGTGTGCGTGCGTGCGTACGTGAGTGTGCGTGCGTGCGTGTGTGCGTGTGTGCGTGCACGCGCGGGTGTGTGTGTGTGTGTGTGTGTGTGTGTGTGTGTGTGTGTGTGTGTGTGTGTGTGTGTGACCCTCTCAGAGAGAAAGAGAGAGAGAGATTATACATTATACCATGTACCAACAAACTAGACGCTCTTTAGGCCATTACGCAGTAGGCCATCAGCGGAACCAGAGAAAGTGGAATAAATTGGAACCCATTTGACGACCACATGAAACTGCACGTGAAGGCAATTTATGCGCTATAGTGCTGTCATGCAATGGGTCGTCTCGCAGTTGGAATGGAACACATTAGACGACATTGCGGAAGCCATTTTGGCTTTTATAAGTTTAAGCGTCTTTTTGATAATGATTCCAGAAAGCAGCATTTAAGACCCCCTGATTAGTTTTGATGAATAAAATTTCTTCTGTTCTTTTCTTTTCTTTTCTTAACTTTCGTTTTCTTTTCTTTCTTTCTTCACTTTTTTCTTTCATTCCTCCTTTCTGTCTCTCTTTCTTTCTTTCTTTTTCCTTTACAGACACGGAAAGGTTCATGGATTATTTATTGTTCCTGACCAAAGCCTGCATTTAAATCCTACTCAAAACAGTTGTGGCAATAAATGTAATTGTCGTGTTCAGAAAGATAAAGCATCGATAACTGTTGCAATGTTAGAAAAAGAATTCCTGCATAAACCATCGATCGATGGTCATCATCGGAAGAAGAAGACCTTTGTGGAAGCAGTAGTAGAATAAAGTGGTTAAATAGACTTCGTGAAATTTGAAAAGAAGTTGATCTTATAACTTTTGCAGTGTTCATGGTTAAGCTGCTTTTTGTTGCTAGACTGTCACCGTATTTAGGCGTGATTATAGATAGTCGTCTCAAATGGAAAGAACATTACAATTTAGTATGTAAGAAAGCAAATAACATCTTAGCTTTCTTATACAGGAACATCAATGACTGCCCCCAAAAGGTTAAAGACGACTGCTACAAAACACTGGTTAGACCAGTACTGGAATATGGTTGCTCAGTTTGGGGATCCTTACCATCAAAGGAAAATTGATAACCTCAAAAAGATTCAGAAGAGAGCAGCACGGTTCGTAACAGGGAAACCACATCAGAGAAAAGGGGAATACTAGGAAGAACAGAGGAAATTAGAAGGGAAAACCCCTTAGAAGAGAGAAAGCTTTTATTAAACTTAACACCTTTTTTCAAAGGCAAGCTAAAGTAATTGATTTTCCAATGGAACAATTTATATTGAAATAAAAGTAGCACCCAGGAGTGGCGGTCAATGTTATACCATACCTGCATCAAAATATTGAAAAGCCACTTACATTCTTTTTATCCCAGTTCTGTACGGCTGTGGAACTCACTGCCGGGTGCCATCAAGATTGCCAAAAGTGCAATCTCATTCAAGGGACAAATTAAATTCGACAGTTTTGAGATCTGCATATTGATGATTTCTATTTTTATTTCCCCAGATATTTATTATCACCTGGGCCTGAATTTGGCCATTGCTTTTAAATCGATGCGACCCTTGTTGCCAAATTTGCTCCAGGGGCCAACAGTCAGAGTCGCACTGTTTTATGTTATTTTATTTTATTTTTTATATGCGCGCTGTGACCTACTCGTTTTTGATAACCAGTATTTTAGGAAGAAGAAAAGAAGTAATCATTCAACACGACTCTTGTGCAGCTTGATGATTGCATGCACAGCAGCAACACTGTTATAGTCTTCAGCAGATATAATCTCACGCGCTAATCACGTGACACAAAGCTTGCAATTGCAAAATGGCTGCTCGGTGTGGGATTCAGCTAGCCGACTTGTCTGGAGCGAAGCAGTTTGGTTACCCGAACATTTATCATGGATTCTATGAAAAACAGAGACCCGAAGATATAAGCCAGCTGTCGGATTTGATGACCCCACTTTACATGTGCGCAGCGGTGTGCATCATCAGGATTTTGTTCGAAAGGTAGGCCAGACTAATACAAGATTGCCTTCTTCTTCTTCTTCTTCTTCTTCCTAAAATACTGGTTCACCAAAAACGAGTAGGTCACCAGCGCGCATGTTAAAAAGTAAATAAAATAACATAAAAAGTGCGACTCAGACTGTTGGCCCCTGGAGCAAATTTGGCAACAAGGGGTCGCACTCGATATTCAAGAAGTTAAAAGCAATGGCCAAATTCAGGCCCAGACCTGTAACAGTAAACATATCTGGGGAAGTAAAAATAGAAATCGTCAATAATGCAGATCTCAAAACTGTCGTATCAATTTGTTTTTTAAATGCGATTGCATTTGTGCAATCTTGATGGCACCCGGCAGTGAGTTCCCACAGCCGTACAGAACTGGGATAAAAAGAATGTAAGTGGCTGTCAATATTTGATGCAGGTATGGTATAACATTGACCGCCACTCCTGGTGCTACTTTATTCAATACTAGTTGTTCCATTGGAATATCAATTACTTTAGCTCTGCCTTTGAAGAAGATGTTAAGTTGATAAAAGCTCTTCTCTCTTCTAAGGGTTTTCCATTCTAATTTCCTCATGTTCTTCCTAGTATTCCCCTTTTCTCTGATGTGGTTCCCTGTTATGAACCGTGCTGCTCTCTTCTGAATCTTTTCAAGGTTATCAATGTCCTTTAGATGGTAAGGATCCCAAACTGAGCAACCATATTCCAGTACTGGTCTAACCAGTGTTTTGTAGCAGTCGTCTTTAACCTTTTGGGGGTAGTCATTGATATTCCTGTATAAGAAAGCTAAGATGTTATTTGCTTTCTTACATACTAAATTGTAATGTTCTTTCCATTTGAGACGACTATCTATAATCACGCCTAAATATTTTGCAGCATTATTTTTTTAAGAATAGTTATTATGGATAGAAATAATGTCTCTGATCTAATTGGTGAGCGTTTGTTACATGTACGCAACACTTGGCACTTTTGGGATGAAAATTGAAATTCCATTTTCCAAGTTCTTTCCCACTCTTGTAAAGCGTTAGATCTTCTTGTAGAATGCGTGTATCATTCTTGCTTCTGATTGTTCTATATGAGCTTGTGACAAAAGGTGATCGTCCAACCCCTTGTATATTTATCGCACAAATAAAGAATTAAAAAAATACCAATGCTTTTTTATTATTGCTTGATGTTTTATAATACCTTGAAGTTGAAGAGATACATAATATAACATGGTGAGTTGGGTGTCTGCCTTCCATTTGAAAATGCCCAAGTTGTACGCTTTTCTTTGATTAAATTTTCCCGTTCAAGATGGCGGACGAGTGATGCGGTTGGTGTCGAAGCCTGGATACATATCTAAATTGCATACCATCACAACACTAGAATAAAGGATGCAGAAAAATCAACGGCGAACATGTTAAAATCACAAACCGGTTCTATTTCTGATTGTTTTCGATGCTGTCAAGCGTAAAAATCCGTTTGACAGTCGTTACGCTGTTTTTTCAAATCGTGTCGGTCAGCAAACTACTCGATCGTCACATCAGGTCGGTCGGTTCCGTGTTCATTTAACACGGCATCTCGGACAACACTAACCGAATGGAAAGGTGTTTACCGATAAAATTCGATTCAGTGGCAGCAAACGAGCGCGAAATCCATACGGTAATAAGCAGTATGTCAAAAATAACGACCGTATTTTTTCTCGCAATTCTACTAACAACGAACTTACAGATCCCATGCCGTGCTTTAAATACACCCAAAGGCAAAAGGTTTCAAATCGAGGCTGGAGCTTCGTCAAGAATGGCGCTTCGAAGCAGAGAAGGTGGAAATGTTGTTTGTCCACAATCGTTACGACCGTCAGAAATCGTAACGACTGTCAAATGCATACGACCGTCACAAGAAAATGATAGAAACATTGGTTTCAGACTGTTTCTCAAATGTGTTTCTGTTAAATGATTAAAATTCTAATGAACCAAAAGTTAGAGTGGGGCAATTTAACGGATTTCCCTCAACTTTCGGGCGATGTTTTGTGCGTGACGCATGATTAGGACATCGTTTATAGCGATGTCCCAAATAACGACCGACGGATATTAATTAATCAATGTATCATTATACGTAAAACTGGGGCAGAAAACAGCTGGAATTTCTATTTTGCTTTTTCTTTAAATACATGACAGAACAAAGTTCAGATCATAGGATTAGGGAAATCGGCGATTATTTGACATTTTACCTCATAGTTGAAGACATTATCACTCAGTATTCCTCGTAACGACCATCATAACTCTCTTGTGATTAATAAATGGTCAGTTTATTTTCATTGTAATACATATTTATTTTGAAGAATTGAAAGTGCACATTTTTGGCTATTTCCCATAATGCTTTTTGCAACATGGGGACCTGAGACCAGCACCCAGATTCCCCACCAGCCCCCTTCCTCCCAGTCCCTCCATGATCCCCCTCCCCCAGCCTCCCCCCCCCCCCCCCCCCCTCACACCCCCCTCTCCCTTCCTTTTTTTTTTCCTCCGGCCCTTTTTTCCCAACTAACTGGGTTCGTTCAGGTTTTTTTTTTTCTCCCCTCATCCATCTAAATTTACTAAACAAGCAGGTTTTGGTTTGGTTTTCCCTCAAATCCCAAGCCTTTAATTAACGTTAGACTAAATGATGATTAAACTCCCTGAAATGCAAAACATCAAAGTAAACAAAGCAGAGTTACACCCAACATCAATAAAAACAAAGCTACTGGTCCTGATGGCGTTCATGGCAAGCTCTTAAAATTATGTGCCAATGAATTGAGTGAGGTATAACCAACCACTTTACCAAGTTTCACTGGACCAGGAGTAATACCTGATGAGTGGCGAGATGCCAGCATTGTTCCGTATTCAAAAAGGTGTACAAAACAAAAGCAGAGAACTATAGACCTGTATCTTACATCCATAATCACAAAACTACTTGAACACATAAAATAGTAAGCATAATGGACCATCTGACAAATATGACTTCTTAAAATAACGCCCAGCATGGTTTTAGACAGCAAAGGAGTTTGTGAGACTCAATTTAATAACAACTCTCAATGATTTTAATAACTGTCTTAACAACAGACAGCAAATAGATGCAATTTTATTTAGACTTTTTAAAGCCTTTGATAAGGTTGACCATGAGGGCCTGCTGCTTAAATTAGAACACATCGGCATTGGCGTTTCTTTGCTAAAATGGGCTAGATCATTTCTCGTTGGGAGAACGCAGAAAGTTGTTGTGGAAGGGTCGTCATCCCATGCATTGTAAACCAGTCTTGTCAGGTGTACCACAGGGAACTGTTCTGGGGCCCTTGTTTTTCTTAATTTACATAAATGACATTATAAGTAAAATCTCTCTCCTGAACACTATAAGGCTTTTTGCAGATGACAGCTTAGTATATGGAACAATCAGAAGCAGAATGAAATAACGCATTCTACGAAGAAGAATCTAAACGCTTTACAAGGTGGGAAAGAACTTGGAAAATGGAATTTCATCCCCAAAAGTGCCAAGTGTTGGTATATGTAACAAACACTCACCAACTAGATCAGAATATTCTATTCATAATACTATCTTAAAGAAACCAATGCTGCAAACTATTTAGGTGTGATTATAGATAGTCGTCTCAAATGGAAAGAACATTACAATTTAGTATGTAAGAAAGCAAATAACATCTTAGCTTTCTTATACAGGAATATCAATGAGTGCCCCCAAAAGGTTAAAGACCACTGCTACAAAACATTGGTTAGACCAGTACTGGAATATGGTTGCTCAGTTTGGGATCCTTACCATCTAAAGGACATTGATAACCTCGAAAAGATTCAGAAGAGAGCAGCACGGTTTGTAACAGGGAACACATCAGAGAAAAGGGGAATACTAGAAAGAACATGAGGAAATTAGAATGGAAACCCTTAGAAGAGAGAAGAGCTTTTATCAAACTTAACATCTTCAAAGGCAGAGCTAAACTAATACTTATTCCAATGGAACAACTAGTATTGAATAAAAGCAGCACCAGGAGTGGCGGTCAATGTTATACCATACCTGCATCAAATATTGACAGCCTCTTACATTCATTTTATTCTAGTTCTGTACGGCTGTGGAACTCACTGCCGGGTGCCATCAAGATTGCCACAAATGCAGTCTCATTAAAAAAACAAAACAAATTGATACGACAGTTTTGAGATCTGCATATTGACGATTTTCTATTTTAAACTTCCCCAGATATTTTATGGTTACCTGGCCTGAATTTGGCCATTGCTTTTAACTTCTTGAATATCGAGTGCGACCCCTTGTTGGCAAATTTGCTCCAGGGGCCAACAGTCTGAGTCGCACTATTTTATGTTATTTTATTTTACTTTTTAACATGCGCGCTGGTGACCTACTCGTTTTTGAGTGAACCAGTATTTTAGGAAGAAGAAGAAGAAGTACTGGGGAAAAATTCAGCCCCCCCCCCCCCAAGGCAATAGTAGCAAATAAATCAGCTCATTGATTATGGCTTCTTAACCTGAATAAGAAGTGGTGGGGTGTGTAAGAGGTAGGTTGGAAATCACCTGAAGCATACCAAATTGATTTGTTCATGAACATTTTTATTTTGATCACTTGTTTTTATGCAGTTAATTCCAAAAATTACCTAAAAGTATTTTTGTATTATTTGTTTGACAAAGAAGTTTGTGTTTTCTAGGTCTTCGCATCCTACTTTCTTCATCAGAGGAAAAGAAGAGAAAGTCTGGTGCAGAATATGCAAAAATCTGTTTACATCTTGTAATTATGTTGTTTAACCATAAAATGTATTTTCATATGATTTGTAAGCGCTCTGAGCTTATCTGAGAGAGCAGGTGCCCTAAATGTACACGTTATTATTGTTACTGTCAAACTGTTTCTATTCATTTTGATCATAAATAATCTAATTCCTGTCAGTACATGAGCAGTTTGTTGAGTATGTCCAACAGTGAGGCCATAACAACTGTCAGATGGATTCTATTTAAGGTGTCTACATGATCATTGTGACTTATTTAGCTTGTTTTATAGGCCTTTATGTGTAAAATGTAACAATAACAATAGAACTGTACTCAAAGGAAAAGTATGTCCATTTTTTTTAATGACTGTTGTTATTTTTGTATTGTTGGGAAATACTTGGTATGTCCAATGCAACATCATAACAACTGTCAGATAAAAATGCCATATTATGGTAACAAGGCTATTGTGGTCCTATACTTGATATCATTACATGAAATGCACCCTCAAAAACACAGAAAATCATCAGAGGATGCAGTTACTGTCTTATTTCCAACACAGCAATAAAGAACAAATCAGTATGTCCGACGGTTGTTATGTTGGACATACCATCTCATGTGAAACTTGATCTTAAACTGCACAGATGCCTTTTCTTTTGGAATGAAATTTAGCTGTAATATTCAGTCTTATTTCCACTGAAACAATTATGCTGCATAACAGACATTCAAATAGGAATATTGATAAAATTGAATGTCCAGCATAACAACCGTCAGATGCTTGTTATGATGCCTTATCACATTACTAGCAGAACATCGGTGCATGAGTTATCTTTGTATGTATGTTTTTATGACCCTTAAACATAAGTCTTCCTTGGACAAAATTGCTGTTAATAAAAAACTATTTTGAAAAATCCACTTTTTGTTGGCTTTTTTGGACGACCTTTTGTCACTTGCTCATATACTAAGCTGTCATCTGCAAAAAGCCTTAAATGGTAGTTCCAGGAGAGAGATTTCTACTTATGTCATTTATATAAATTAAGAAAAACAAGGGCCCCAGAACAGTTCCCTGTGGTACACCTGACAAGACTGGTTTACAATGGGATGACGACCCTTCCACAACAACTTTCTGCGTTCTCCCAACGAGGAATGATCTAGCCCATTTTAGCAAAGAACCGCCAATGCCGATGTGTTCTAATTTAAGCAGCAGGCCCTCATGCGAGTCATGGTCAACCTTATCAAAGGCTTTAGAAAAGTCTAATAAAATTGCATCTATTTGCTGTCTGTTGTTAAGACAGAACTTATTAAAATCATTGAGAGTTGTTATAAGTTGAGTCTCACAACTCCTTCGCTGTCTAAAACCATGCTGGGCGTTATTTAAGAAGTCATATTTGTCAAGATGGTCCATTATGCTACTATATGTGTTCAAGTAGTTTAGCTGATATGGATGCAGGGTTGTACATCCTTAGCAGTATCTATAGGACAAATGTCCTGGACCACCCTGAAGTAATAGGACATTTGTCCTCTTCATAACAAAATCAAATCGGACATTTTGAACGCAAGCCAGATTGAATGTATATTAAGTTTTATCATGCACACAAAAATGGTATTACAAAAGCTGACTATATTCCTAGAGTGGGAAGTCATGTTTGGTAAACATACTATTACTAGTCCACACACACACACAGTCACACACACACAGAGGCAGTGTCTTTCCTAAATCACTATTCATTGCTAATGCTAGTATTCAACTTCAAGTACAATATTGATCATTTGGAGTCGCTTTTTGGTTGAAGAGCATTCTTTTTCTTTTCTCTCCCCACTTTTCTGTCACCCTGAACACCCATTCTGATTCCCCCTTGACATCACTTGGTCCTTCCATTTGCACCCTCATCAGCATGGCCTGGTTTTCTGCTGTCAGTCTGTTCCTTTGACTTGTCAAAATCAAATTCTGAGTGCTGAACCCTCTTTCTACATCAGCTGTATGGACGGGCAGGGTGATGGCAAGCTGGGCAACATGTGCCTACATGGCCTACAACACGTAACAAGTACAAGGCTTATCGCTCTTTAGCTGCTTTACGCTAAAAATAACCCTGACACAAGCTGGCTGCGAGCTCTCAGCTGCGTACTCGCTGGCTCAGCCTCTGCGAGTCAGGGAGGCAGAGTTGCAAGCCAACGAGCTAAAAATAGACCGCCACGGCTCGCCACTAAGCTTAGTGCCAGTGGCACACGGGACTAGTAACAGTTATAGGCCTAGTGATTCACTGGGCTTACACTAAAGTTACAGACTGGAGTTCTGTACGACGGTCGGACTCAAATAATTATGCGGGCTTGATATAAACGGCCGGTGCCATGTCTGTGAGCATCGGAAAGCTATCGGACAGTGACCGCGTTTTCGGCAAAGTAATGGGACATTTGTCCTCTTCACTGCCAGTTATATCGGACATTTTGCATGTGCAATCGGTCTATGTCCGATGTCCGACGTGGATGTGCAACCCTGTGGATGTAAGAGATACAGGTCTATAGTTCTCTGCTTTTGTTTTGTCACCCTTTTTTAATTTAAGGGAACAATGCTCGCATCTCGCCACTCATCAGGTATTACTCCCTGGTCCAGTGAAGCTTGGTAAAGTAGTTGGTATACCTCACTCAATTCATTGGCACATAATCAGGCAGTCGGAGAAAGGTAAACATTGCAGGTAAACATTGCTTGCAGATCGCGTCTAACTTGACAATGGACCTGTATAAACCTGATCAGTGACACTTCCAGTGAACCTGATCAGTAGATTTGAGCATGCTATCATTGGGACTGCCAACCCGCCAACACCCCTCCCCCTGCCCCCCATATCCCCCTCTGTTTTTAATCTTTTAGAGTCTTGCGCTGCGCAACCAGTTGTGTAATAGCCATTACTGGCTCCTACAACTAGCCGCCAACCAACAACCACAGGCGGAGATCCAGATCCAGATCCAGATCATATCTGAATCTTGTGGTCTATGCACATCTTTTAAGCCGATGTACTCGAATTCAGACATAAAGTTTTTCTGATTGTAGAACTGAAGGTTACTTCAATACATATTTTAATGTGAACAGGTTGCTGGTGGTTTCAACATCATAACTATCAAGTATCATGCAGACCCCCCTCCCCCCTCCCCTCTCCCATTAGACCCCCCCCCCCCTCCCCCTCCCCACCCTCCAGTCCTCCCTCCCGCTGCGCAGACCCAGTTTTTAGTATGAAATTTAATCAACTTGATGATTGTGGGCATTACATCAAGAAGAATCTTTCTTGAAGAAGAATGTGTTTAGATACAATCTCGGGTGAGAGAACTAATAAATGCCGCTTCTAACTCACTTTCGCCCTCAACCAGTTTTCGGGCGAAAGTGACCTAGAAGCGGCATTTATTAGTTCTCTGACAAGTAAGACTTCAATAACCAAAAAAATAACGATTATTTACAAACAAACATACTGTGTAGGGTTATCCGTTTCAATACTAATTTACTAAACTTTTCAGATTGTAGTTTTGCTTCAATCCTTTGTTTTTCTTGATATTCCCGCGGGAGTTTTCCAAAATCTAAATTTAGGCGTATTCTTAGAGGGCTAAATTTAGATTTTTGGAAACTCCCGCAGGAGTAAACTAAACTAAATTTAGCTGGGGCTTGCAAATCTATGCCAAACGTGTTGGCATGCACGTTTGACATAGTTAGAGGGCTTGCAAATTATGTCAAACGTGCATGCCAACCCGTTTGACATAGTTACGTGGGCCACTACATCCTCCAGCCCTCTTGCTGCTAAAAAGTACACGACTCATTCACATTATCAGTTATAGCAACAGTATACAGTATATATAAACCCAACACATTGAAAGCTTTTACAATTCTATGGTGACTAGTGTAAATGTTGATAAAGTTGTTTTTTATTTAAGTAGAATATTTTTAAAGGCCAAACAACAACTGTATCTTACATTACTCTTTAGTCACTAGTTTGTTCAATATTTATATTAAATACTTTAGCATATTAAATATAAAAATATAGATTTTAACAATTAATTCTCTCTCAGAGAACTACGAATAAAAAACTATTAAAGGGAGACAATTACGGGCCCGCTGAGAGCATTAACAGCCGTCGTGTGCCAGCAAAGCACTAATTGCCGCTCTGGGGATCGCCTTACCTGTCCGACGTTGCCGCGTGTTTTGTTAATTTATGGTTAGACTGGTTATAGAATGTTTGAGGGAACGCAGACACTATTTATTATAGATGACTGTTTGGCAGAAAGAAACATAGTAAAAAAAGAAACACTTTGGCAAAACTAGCCTTCAGCGGAAGACATGCTGGAATAGTGTGTGGATTTTATGTCAGAAATATAACTCGTTTTAAAAGACTTTAGAGAATATATATTCACTGGCACGCGGCGCCGCCCGGCTATGCAATTTTGTGTATTTGACGCGGGCTGATTTGCGTTGGCTGGGCGCCTACTAGTAAAGTGACAAATGCGGCGCCCCAGCTCTGCAATTTTGTGATAAGCTGATAATGAAGGGCTTACACAAAGGAAAGCATGTAACAATGGATTGTGTTTTTATTTTACGTTTCATCAAGTCGCCATAGGTTCTTATTCAAGTCGCTATCAAGTTGTTCTAAGTTCTTAATCAAGTAACCTCTAAGTTCTTAATCAAGTCACCCCAAGTTCTTAATTAAGTTCTTACTTAAGTCACCTCAAGTTCTTAATAAGTTCTTGATTAAGTCACCTCAAGTTCTTAACTCAAGTTGCCTCAAGATTGTAATTAAGTCATCCTCTAAGTACAACCAAGTTCTTATTCAAGTTATCTTATAATTGTCAAAAAAACAATACAATCTATGTTTTTGTCTTAAATAGTAGATGTCTAATATAGTACACACACGCCTCAAAAAACGCGTCATCACTGAGGATGTTTTGCTCAGCGTTCTCTGCGCAAGATCGGTCAGCATAAATCTTAATGAAGTTCTTACATCCTAAGCAACCGCATTGATTACAATTCTGGTCTATGGAAATGTCTTTTATAGACTCCATGTCTTTATTTATTGACTCCATCATTTTAAACAAATAATAATCCGTCATGATCTATTTTTATCAAAAAAATTTAAATTTAAGTTCTTAAAATATTATTCCATCTTAAATGGATCAAAATGATCTTTTGTTGTTGGCGGTTCTGGCATGCTTTTGTCTTCTGTATTTAGTGGTTCAGGCTGTTTTGACTGCTTTTGTTTTTGTTGCATTGTTTATATATTTTATAACCGTAATAACCGCCCCCAGCAGCAGCAAGGGTGCCAAAAATACAACAGTTTTAAGTTCAATATTCCATGAAGACTTTGGTGCTGTAGGCCTTGAATCACATGGAGTTTTTATAGCTGGCATTGAATCAACTTGTTCTGGCGTTGGCGGTGTTATGTTTTCATGGTGAGTTATATTCTGTGATTGTAACATTAATTTTCTTTGTCTGTTCCACTCTGCTAATTTTTTTCCTGCTTCAACACGCCCAGGATGAGGATGCTTTTCACTGGTTACTTTCTTCACTGGATTCAATGTTTTCTGATTCTGCTGATTTTCTGGCTCGGTCATTTTGAAGGGAAATAAAATCTATATGATTAAAAGTAATTAATCCCATGATTAATGGCGATAACAATGTTCCAAATCTGTAATACAGATCACACCCTAGAGACTCTAATGACTTAGTTAAAACTGGATCCTGCGTTAAATCATACATAAAGTCTTGTTCAGAATCAATGGGAGCAAATCTACTGACTAGTTTAGTGTACAAACTAAGAACCGTTTGCCCAACACTTTTTACCATTCTTGATCCTAGTTGCGCTTCATACCTGTTATGATACTTTACAATGTCTTGTGGCGACATCTGTTGAATTTGTTCTATGCTGAATTCAGTTCCGAGGAACTGTTTTGTTTTTCCACATGCTGCCAAAGAATACAGCCTCTCCTTTTTGGGCATAATAGCTTGGTCATCAACTTCTTCATTTGTAAGTCCAAGACGGTTTAGGCTGCTCTGTAGCTCTAGCAGATCATCGCTGTTCATGTTTTTTATTAATTATAATTATTTTATTTTTTAAAAATGAGCACCGAAAAAACTGTCGCCAACCTAGTATACCATTCTGCTGTTATTGGAGGTTTAGTGTAGGATACACAATGCTTGGTAAAAGCCTGTTAAAAATAAAACCGGCAGATCTTGGCAAACTAGACTTTGAGGATTTGGCAAAGCTGATTGCTATTATTACAGCTTCGTTCGCTACGAAAGATTTTCTAGTTAAGCAAGGAATAATTCCAGAGAATATAAATATGTAAAAAGAAAAAAAGATTTATAAAAATGGCTTCACTCGTAATGATGATAGGTGGTGCAGTGGTTAATGCGCTTGCTTTTAGCGGAAGTAATTACGCATTTAGTAAACTGCGGGATGACGGCGAGAGAAAAAGACATAACAAAGCTGTGGAGCAACTAGCCGCAGCACAAGATCGCTATGAAAAGCAGAGAATTGAGCAGTTAGATTTTATTAATAACAAACTGAAAAAACAGGGACATGCAGCTTACACATTTAAAGACGTTGATCAAGCAATAAAACAATATTATCTTGTAACAGGCGAGCCAATCGAGACATTGCCCCCACCAAAATTTAGCGACTTTTATCATCCATCAGAAAAACAAAAGATGCAAGAAATCGCGTTTATTGTCTTTGGCATGACCGTTGTGTATTTTGTTACGCATAATATTGGCTGAATAAAAAATGAACAAAATCTATTATTCACCAAAAGGATATTGGAAGGGAATTACGGCAATTAAAAAGCTAAGCCAAGCAGCGGGTGTCAGTGAACAAACAGCGAAGGAATGGTTATCTAAACAAGCGATTTGGCAAATTTATTTACCAGCGCCTAAACGAATACAAAGACCACACTTTGTCAACACAATACCGAACGACACCCATCAAATGGATCTTCTATATTTACCTCATGATACGATTAGACGAAAAAGATTTAAGTACGCACTTACAGTCATTGACGTAGCTTCAAGATACAAAGATGCGGAACCATTAACACAAAAGAGTGCTTCTGCTGTTGCTGTTGCTATACAACTAATATATCAACGAGGCCCGTTAACTTATCCTCGCATGATTCAAGTTGATGATGGAAAAGAATTTAAAGGCCGAGTAAATCAATTATTGTTAAAACATAGAGTTACCATTAAAAGAGGCATTCCAGGAGTTCACAGATCACAGGCTTTGGTTGAAAACTTTAACAAACAGTTATCTGAAAGGCTTTTTTCCTACCAGTATCACAGAGAGCTGATTGACAATTCTCGCAACACAGAATGGGTTAGAAGACTGCCCTCAGTTTTACGTGCAATGAATAATGAAGAATTTAAAGGTCTAAAACCAGTACAAGCAATCAAAAAACAAACAATAAATGCTGTTGAAGACTCCAGTACAACCAGCAAACTATTACCGTTTGGTTGAAAGTAAGGTACCTTTATTTACCGGGGGAAGCAGAAGGGGACACTCGCATTAGGGCAACAGATCCAGTTTGGAGTGTTGACCCATATGAAATAAAAAGAATTGTAAAAATGAATCCGCCGTGTATTATTTACGAGAAACTGACACAACAAAACAACCGGCTCCTCAAAGATCTTTTGTGAAGGAAGAACTGCAGATAATTCCACCAGACACAGTTCTGCTTTAATTAATTTACGTAAATATATTTGAGTTAAAATGGAAGCTCAGAAGGAAGCGCAGAATGATACAAGAATGATAAATGAAAAGACCTTCGAATTGGTACGGGAATTATTTGATTTGAGTTCTGCTATTAGTGCAACATTTGCGAGGATTCATCAGCACATGGCAATGCATCAAGATCACCTACAACCCAAAATCCCAAATTTTGATTATCAAACATGGGGGAAAGAATATCTTGAAATAATAAAAAAAAGTTCGGCACAACAAGCAAACGTGAGAAAAAATTTGTCTGAATTGGAGGATGATATGATTGATCTTATAGATAAAGTTAAGGAAAAATATGGATCCGAATATAAACCCGAAGAAGATATATAATTATGCTGTTCTCCAATGCCCAATTGCATATGAAAACTCTGGATTAACAAATACTCGTTTTGTGTTTGTTCTATCTAATGACTTCTTTGTTACAACAGTTGTGTTGATCTCATGTAGATTAGATCGTAGTTTTACGTTGTCATGATGAAAAGTATGTTTATTGAACAATGCTTCTTTGTAGTTGTCATGCAATATGCTCGACTGCACAACACTGCGAGATATTCCCTTTGCTTTTTTGATAGTTTTCTCCTGGCTTGAAATACTGTACATTTTTGACCTTAACCCAACAAACTCCTTGATCACCTTTCCAGATAATTCATCCTTCATCTTTCCTAAAACCTTCTTGTTAGTAATTGAATGCAAAGGCGAATCTTTAGGATAATCAGATGTGTCGTACCATCCTGCATGCCCTTTAGCTACTTCTAATTCCATGTCTTTATAGATGTCTTCAGTAGGGATATCTATAACAAAACTGTCTGTATCTGTGTAAAGCACTCTGGACTCAGGATACGAGGGCTTAAAGTAGTCGTAAAGAAATTCTAACATCAAAAGCTTTGATAATTCTAAAACAGTAAACCCAATAAATACAGGCTTGTCCAATTTGACTTTCTTTTTTTTCATCATTATACCAAAAAGCTGATCATGAAATCTTCTGAAGTCCTGATAATTTGGTTTTGAAGTCAGCTTAATTGCTTCGTTCTCTCTGGTGACCAATCTAACATCTTTGCGCTTGTGCGGATTCTCCATAGTCTTTCCAAAACAGCTGTTGTTCATCAGCTTGAAAAAGTCTTTTTCTGAAGCATCTGCGGATTTAGTTCTGAGATCAGTGTTCTTCATTATGTATGGTTTCATGAACTGTTCTTGATCAAAAGCAATTATACGATGAACAGCTGTCAACTTTAAACCATGTCTTAAATAAAATTGCAGAAGTCTGTAATGACAGACATAATTTTTTTTGCCACGAAGATTAGGCACAAGTTTAGGTGGTTCTGTTTTTGCCATCTTTAGACTTTCTGCTGCCAATGGATAGTCATTATGCAGGTCATGGAGTTCATGAGGATATTCTAAGTCAACTTCTAGAATGTATCCACGCTGTTGACCCGGCGTCAAACTGCTCAACCACTTTAATGCTTTTTGAATATTATTCGGGTCGCCTTCTGTGTACATTTTAAAGTTGCGTAATGGAAGCGATTGCGCCATTGCCCATCCATACAGATTGTTTGCATCTAAATACATGAGATAGTTAGACCTTTTACTCGGATCATAATCATCTAGGTATTTGTTGTTTGCTTTACAGTAATGATGCGACGCCATACTAATTCCTCCCCGCAATCCGTTTTCAATCATCTGAATCATTGGTAGGTCAGACAATAAATCAATCTGTACTCCAGTAAACTTTAAGAAAGCATCCCAACTCATCCCAGGCGCAGAAATGTAATGCGCGGGATCCAGGCTATAATGTTTCATGCAGGTCTTCCTATAATTTTCAAAGACGTCCGCCAACAAACATACATCGGCCATCAAGTATGCATCATGATAGTCTCCCATTGTTTTACACTCTAACTTCTGCCACGCATCTTGAGCATGCTGGTAATCAGAATCACTGATTTCCTTTCCTCTGAGACTAGAAAAGAACGCGCCTTTAGGAGGAAGTGTATCTTCGTCAAACCTTTGCCAACTGTTCATGTACTCATAAGGGTAAACACCCTTTCTAACGAGAGTTGGGTCAAAATATTCTTCCGTTATTGAGCAGGATTTTAAGGACATAGCCAGCGACTCTAATGATCCCATCATGTGCTGCATAGAGTCATAAAAAGACATGTTATTTAAAGTGAAACACATGTACTTTTCCGATGACTGTGCAATGCATGTTACCCTGAAGGCGTCGGTTACTGCTTTCATTATAAGGTGAGAGTCGTAACCTCGCAAGTTGTGAAAGAATATAGGCAGCTTCCATGTCTTTGGTTCAAACTTTAGTTGAAGATTGCATTTACTGTGCGCTGCTCCTCTGAACTTTCCGCTGATGTGATCATGGTCTCTTACTGTTGGATTCGCTGCGTCTGATGAGAGGCCTAAACCGGCGGCAACAAAGGCCGCCCCACAAATCCAACAATGTGTGGCTGAGTCATACTGTTGTTGATCTTCAGGCGTCATCATGATTTCAGATAAATTCAGATTATTAGAACAATCATTACGCACTTGCTGCATGCGTTTTAAGAAGTATTTTGCAGCATCAGGCCCTCTATATAATTCTGGCGTTGAATGAGCACCATCCGACCTAACAATGATGAAAGCAAATGAACAAATCTGATGATTACTCACAAAGGCTGTTTTTGGAAGTTTCTGTGGGGTTGGCCCCTCATAAGGAACAATGAGTGATTCGAAGTCTGCGTAAACAACATATGGAGAATTTTGCAGCCGTTTCCAGTTCTTAAAACTAACTTTAGATCCGGGTGGGGGCGTAATTAGTTCTGTATTACAGTCAACTGGGCTGATACAATGTTTTATATGTTCACTCGCGGCTTGCACAGATGGAATTCTTGTAAAACATTTTCTACAGAATTCTTGTTTATGGTAATGCTTTGAAGTATGCCGCAATAATCTACTCATTGTTCGTATCAATGTGTAATGCGGTAGCCCCGCTGGTGAAAACATCAGTAGTAAGTCCACATGATTTTTGTCTGGCTCACCAATCGTTGGACTGTTCTTGGACACTTTAATAGGCTGTAGATTTGTTTCCTCATCCCATGTGTAGATATTGACAGTTATTGGTTTGTTTTGTTCTTCAAACTGATCAATTTTGTCCACGCTAACAGGAAAGGATATTCCACTAAAGTTAAGATCATTGATGTAAGGTTCATAGTTAGACACTCTCTCTGCGTTTTTGCGGGCGTAATGCAGCCTTGCGAGAACACACCACATAAAACATTTGTTGTCTGTATTCTTTATGTTTAAAACTGCTCTTTTTGCAACTAATGCTGGAGGTAGTGGAATGTAAGCCTTACCAACAATCGGTGCATACTTAGACTGTTTTAATCTGATCTCTAAGACTTCGCCCTCTGACCAACCAGAGCCTCTCATTTTGGCTTCTTCAGCGGCCACATCAAACTGTGTAAGCAGTTCGTCTGCCCAACCAGGTGTTAAGTCATTATGAGAAAGAATAACCTGTTGTTTAGTTGAGACCCAGACTTCTAGATTTTCTTCATTTATTGTTACATAGTCGATTAAAACAGCTAACATTACTTTAACTGGTGGGTCTATTGTTAGTTTACCTGGAACTTGAGAAATAGCATGAGCCCTCCGGGGGGTTGCGACCTTGTCGTGGTCGGAGGGTTTGCGTGGTCCAGTGATCCTTTAGGCTATGCTGACGGGGGCATCAATACTTGGGAGATAGGCTGTTTTTTTCACACTGCTTGTAGGCCTGAGAGGTGAAGATGCTGTATGGCCTAAGCGAAACGTGGTAAGAAGTTGATGCCCTGGTAGGGCTTCCCATGTCAGATAGGCTAAGGGTGAGGATCCTGACTAAGAGTAACCCGCCTTTCTCCTTTTCTTGTTTTCTGCCTCCCTTATTTGGCCCTTTTCTATCTTCGTCTCCCCTTCAAGTCTTCTTTTCACACTCCTTTTCTCTCTGTGGTCTCCTTAAGATCCGCCGCGTTTGCCGTGCGGTTGCGACCTGTGTCGGAGGGGAATGAGATCCTGGTGATTGAGAGGGCCTGTGCTCTCAAACACATCACTTTGGCTCGGACCTCTCCTAGACAGGAAGTACACTTTGGCCCGGGTGTACTAATCGGCTCCCCTTCTTGGGGGTGGGTCAAGACAGGCAGTTCCCTGCTGGCCATGTGAACCCTGCAGTGCTCAGCTCTCTGTTCCCGGGAGTTGAGCATGATCAGGGGGGATAGGGGTAGTAGTGTTCTGTTTGTCGTATGTCTCTCCCGAAGCCTGGAAGGGGTCAAGACAGTGATTCTTGGCCCTGGCCCCCTTAGTTGGACTCCAAGGTGGGTGGGTAAGGGAGGGATGAATTACAATAAACTCAATATGGCTCTTTCAAATCAATCCCCAAAAAAGAAGAGGAAGGCAGCATCCCTATTTCAGGGGATTTCGATTCTGATAGTGATTCAGATACTGAAGTGCGACAGAGGACAGGTTTCTGGGCTTCCTGGCTAGTAATGGAAGGGACAGAGCAGGAAAGACCCCTTTCAGCTCTGAGCCCTTTTGCCATACAAAAGGGCTTTCAAGGTTTGGCAGGTGACCCTCGGTCCATCAAGAGGTTGCGGAATGGCTCGTTCCTTATTGAGTGTAAATCACAGAAACAGTCTGAACAGCTGCTAAAGGGCAACAAAATTAGTGGACAGGGAGATCAGGGTAACTCCCCACAAACAATTAAATTCATCAAAAGGCGTGATTCGCTGCAGGGATTTATCTGGTGTCTCGGAGGCAGAAATTAAATCGGAGCTGGCGTCCCAGGGTGTGGACCGAGGTGCGCAGGGTGACAGTAAAGAAGGGTGCAGAAGAGTGGCCACCAACACCCTCTTTCTGACATTCTGCAACCCTGTGCTGCCTCCGGTCATCAAAGTCGGCTATCTGAATGTCCGGGTTCAGTTATATGTTCCGTCCCGTTGAGGTGCTTCAGGTGCCAGAAGTTTGGCCATGTCAGGGACCGCTGTTCTGGGCAGGAGGTGTGTGGTATTTGCTGCAAGGCAACCCATGATGGGCCGTGTAAAGATCCGGCACATTGTGCTAACTGCGGTGGCGACCATCCCTCCTCTTCCCGAAATTGTCCTTTTTGGATTCAAGAATCTGCTATACAACGAGTCAAAACGGAAAAGAAGATCTCATTTTTTGAAGCCCGCAAACAGGTTGTGGGCAGTCAGACGCCGACAGCTTCTTCCTATGCTTCGGCCGTAAAGAAAGTGTCCACTCGATCAGTCTGCTGCCAGACTGATGACTTTACGTTTTCAAAGACATTGCAAGTAAGATCGGTCAATTCTGGTGGTAGCAAGTCCACCACCTTCCAACCCAAACTGACTGCCCCTGGTGGAGGCAGAAAATCCGCCACCCCTCAGACTGCCCAGCAGTCTACAACATCTGCTGCTGGACAGACTAAAAAACCAGCACTCCCGCCTCGAACTCCCCTATCCAGTGCCCGTGCGGGCAAGGGAGTTCCACCCAGCGTGGAGATGGTGGAGATGAAGAAGAAACTCCACCATCTCCCAAATCCAGACCTCCACCATCTCCAAACTCCAGGCCTTTGTCACCTGCGGGCAAGTCTGCCAGCAGGTCCAAAGACCAACACAGTCCAGTTAAACTAAATAATAAATTCTCTCCATTGGACGCAGACGTTGAGGAGGAGATGACCTGATCTCTCTCCTTTTCGCCCTCTGCACCATGGATAATACAATATTCCATTGGAATATCCGTGGTCTAAATTCCAACTTTGAGGAGCTGCAGCTTCTGTGTCATTCTATAAAACCTTCCGTCGTGGCTCTTCAAGAAACCCAAATTCAAAGCCAGAAGACCTTTACTCTTTCTGGCTTTAATATTCTTTCAAAACCTGCACAACCATCCACGTTGGGACTGTCGGGCGGTGTTGCCCTTCTCCTTCACAAAACTTTGTTGTATAGTCCTGTCGCTCTGGTCTACCTCCCTTCAGGCTGTAGCTGCGAGAGTCACTCTCCACAAAACTGTAACAATCTGTTCTCTTTATCTACCTCCATCTGTCCCGGTTTGTCGTCAGGACCTTGTCAGTCTGTTAGGGGAACTTCCTCGACCTTTTTTGCTGTTGGGTGACTTTAACGGTCACAACCCTCTTTGGGGTAGTACCGGTTCGTCATCAGAGGTCTGCTGATTGAGGATGTCCTTTCGGATTTGGATTTGTGTTGTCTGAACGACGGATCTGCAACTTACCTCCATTCTTCCACAGGTTCACTTTCGTGTTTAGATTTGTCGGTTTGTGACCCCTCGCTGGTCCTGGACTATGAGTGGTCTGTCCATGACGATCTGCACGGAAGTGACCATTTCCCTGTCCTTCTACAACCTGTAATAACTGAACACGTCTCTGTCTCTCAGCATCTAAATTATAAGAAAGCAAACTGGGATCTATTTGCAGCCACTGTTTCTAAGGAGTTCCAGGACACTGATTTTTTTCAGAGTCCGGACCCAGCTGAATCACTGACTAACACTATGATCAAATGTGCTAAGGCCTGTATTCCAGTGTCTCCCGATAAACTTCAAATGCCAAAAACACCCTGGTTCGATTCAGAATGCCAACAAATTTCCAAAGTTAGAAAACGGGCTCAGCGTCAGGTATACCAACGACCTTCGGGTCCCAACGCTCGAGCCCATCAGAAACTCCGTGCTAAATCAAGACACACTTTTAAAATCAGTAAACGTCGGTCCTGGAGAAGCTTCTGCTCCAGGCTGACATCAAAACTTCCAAGAAAAAAGTGTGGAACATCATTAAAAAAATCACAAAGGGAAGAACACCTGTCCCACTTGTGAACCATCTCAAGTTTGCTGACTCTTTAATAATAGAGAAAAAAGCAGTTGCTAATTTGCTGGCTTCAACCATAGAAAGAATTCCTCCTCTTCTAACAAATCAACCACTTTTGTCAAAAATAAAACCCTTAAAGAAAAAATCACCCTGCAACTTTTCGTCGACAACATGGCAGACTACAATCTTCCTTTCACTTTAAATGAACTGAAATCTGCCTTACTTTCTTGCAGCGATTCCTCTCCAGGTATAGATGAAATCCATTATCAGCTGTTGAAACATCTTCTGCTAGAAGGTCTGAACATACTGCTACAGGTCTACAACCATGTGTGGACTACAGGTTTTTTTCCACCCTCTTGGCGAAAAGCTCTCATTATTCCAATTCCAAACTGGAAAAGATCTTTCTAATCCCTTCAAATTACCGTCCCATAGCTTTGACCAGCTGTGTTTGTAAATTGATGGAAAAAATGGTCAATGCTAGGCTCATGTGGAAACTTGAAAACCGATGGCCTTTTGGCGAAAGAAACAGTGTGGTTTCCGCAAACATCGGAGTACAGTTGACCATTTGATTCGTCTGGAATCTGCCCTTCGGAACTCCTTTTTGAACAGACAGCATACCAGTGGCAATTTTCTTCGACTTGGAGAAGGCCTACGATACCACCTGGAAGTCGGGGATACTTCATGATCTCCACGATCTGGGTTTTCGAGGTCATCTTCCGCTTTTTATTCAAAATTTTTTGGCAGAACGACAGTTTCATGTCCGGGTTGGCACCACTCTCTCTGATGTCCACGAGCAGGAGTTGGGTGTTCCCCAGGGGAGCATACTGTCTCCTGCCCTCTTTAGTATTAAAATCAACAACATTGTGAAATCAGTTCAGCAGGGTTCAGACTGCTCATTGTTTGTGGATGATTTCGCTGTCTACGCAACTGGAAGCCTGTACCCGAGTGTCCAGCGCAGGCTCCAGCTTTGCGTAGATAAAATCCATCGATGGGCGGATGAAAACGGTTTCACCTTTTCTCCAAAAAAGACGCAGTGTATTCACTTCCATAATTTCCGTCAGTTTTTCCCAGATCCTGAACTTCAAGTAGGGAAATCTCCATTCCAGCTGTTAAAGAGGCCAAATTTCTGGGAGTCATTTTTGACCAGAAACTCAACTTTCTCAGCCACATCAAAAACCTCAAACCTCTTGCCAGAAAGCTCTGAATATTCTGCGGGTCGTAGCGCACACCGACTGGGGCGCTGATAAGAAAACTTTGCTGCACCTCTACAGAGCCTTGGTCCGTTCCAAACTGGACTACGGTTGTGCTGTCTACGGCTCCGCAAGACCCTCTTACCTCAAACTCTTGGACCCCATCCACCATCAAGGGCTTCGTCTCTGTCTTGGAGCGTTCCGCACCACCCTGTGTACAGCCTGTACGCAGAGGCGGGCGAACCTTCATTGTCCAACCGCAGGCTGAAAACTGTCTTTAAATTATTATATCCGACTGTCTCAGAACCGCAGAATCCTGCCTATGACTGTGTCTTTGACCCTCCATTCCAAAGTAAGTTTGAAAACAACCGAAATGTATTCCGCCGTTTGGTCTTCGTATGCAGCCTCACGTGCGGAATGCAGGTCTAAACCTGGGAGTAGTTTCCGATTTTTCCAAGTTTCCGGATCAACCTCCGTGGACCTTTTTCACACCAGAGATTCGTTTCGATCTTGCAGCTTTTCGCAAAGAGTCTACCAGCTCTCTGGCGTACAAGGCATTGTATGCTGACCTCTGTTCGAAATTCCCATCCTATCAAAAAGTTTTCACTGACGGTTCCAAGTCTGAGGATGGAGTGGCTGTGCAGCCTACTGCCCTGGGGCTCCTTCTCAGATACTGTTGGAACATATCCATTCGATGCTTCTGTCTATTCTGCTGAACTTACTGCTCTGGTACTGGCTTTGAAGATAATTCACATTCTTCAAAGAGGGACTTTCTGGTTCTGTCGGATTCGCTGTCAGCTTTGGAAGCCATAGCTGGCCGCAACCTTCAGCATCCAGAACTTTTGCATTTCTTTGAACTTTTTAGCAAGTTGAAAGCGGACGGTTAAACATTACTCTTGCTTGGGTTCCTGGTCATGTTGGCATCGGCGGGAACGAAATGGTTGATCGTTTAGCCAAGAACGCCACAAGAGAGAAACTGTCCAACATTTATATCCCCCGTTCAGATGTGAAACCCAAAGTTAACGATTATGTGAGAGACCTCTGGCAGGAGGATTGGAACACACAGACGAGTAACAAACTCTTTCAGATCCGTCCAAACCTTAAGGACTTCCTCCCATCCACGTCGGGAGGTCGTTAAAGAGGAAACGGTTCTGTGCCGGCTGCACACCCGGGCCCTTCGTATTTTACCCATGCTTACCTTTTAAAGAGTGAAGAAGCTCCGTGGTGCATTCCATGTCATGCGCCACTCACAATGAAACATGTTCTTTTAGAGTGTTGGGACTTGCACGATGTGAGACACAAACATTTTACAGCGGAGTCCATGAAGATCCCGTTCAGGGATGTCCCGCCTGATGTGATCCTTGAGTTTTTGAGAGAGATTAATATTTTTCATCTGATTTAAGATTTTACGGAAGAAAGATTTTTAACAAAGTTTCTGGTGCGTTTGTAGACGATGTCATTTAATGAGATGTATGAAAGTGGTTTTTTTTTAATTTTTTTTTTTTATGACTGGTGAGTTGATTTTAACGTGGTGACAGCCCTGATGTGGCCCTTTGCGGTCGGCTGGGCTATAAGCAACATTATCTTATCTTATCTAAATAGCATGAGCAACACTTGCCTGTACGTTTGCTGGATCAATGACTTCTAGACTGATATCATTTAAAGCTTTTGATAAATCTTCTTCCTTACGCATTGCTTCAAACAATTCGTCTGGACCTTCATATATCTTATCCATGCTGAGTTTCTTTTCTAACTCAAAATATTTATTTAAATTAAAAAAATACTTAATCAGAATCAATATCAACGGTCTTTTTGTGCTTAGACTAACTAAAGTATAAACACCCTTTGACGTTGTTAATGTGAGCTGTTTAGAGCAGAGTTTAATGTTTCGTTTACTTTTTTTAAACATTCCTTTTTTATCTGTTCGGGGTCTGGCTGTTGAGAAAAACTTGTCCTTGCCTTTCTTTGAAGATCAAACTTTTGTCTTTTGTAGTCATTAAAATCAGCCTGTAAACGACTAAATTCTTCATCCGTGATGTTCGAGTCAGCTAGTACTTTATTTATTATCAGATTAAAGGAACTAAGTTTAGCTGTTATTAGTTGAACCATGGCTGTGTGCTTTTGGAGTTTAGTTTTTATTTTTTGCTAGCAGCACCTACAGCTAATGAACACAGGCCAAGAGCTAAAGACAAACCACCTAGAGGTAAAGCTGCGGGTGCGCCTATGCCCGTTGCTAAGAGACCAACACTCGTTCCAGCTGATGCAGCGCTTATACTAGTCGATGCTCCAGTATTAACATAGGTAACAGCATTAAAGGCAGCAGAATACCTTCGTTTGGCTTTACTGTATTTTGAAAGGTCCTGCTCTAGTTTTTGTTGCATTTGTGTAATGTTTGTTAATCTGAAGGTTTTTACTTCAGGGTGTTCTACAGCAGCAGAAACGACCTTGGAGTCGATGTTGCCTTCTATAGCAGCAGAGTTGCCTGCTATCTCTTCTTTAGGTACTTTTGGATAATTCTGAACAGACATGCTTTTTTAAAAATGAAAAAAAAATTTAGTATACTATATCTTTAATTCGTTATTTTCAATATTCAGCTGCGCATCCCCCGGGGGGTTACGACCTTGTCGTGGTCGGAGGGTTTGCGTGGTCCAGTGATCCCTTAGGCTCTGCTGGCGGGGTTATCAATACTGAAGATAGGCTGTTTTTTTTCATACTGCTTCTAGGCCTGAGAGGTGCAGATGCTGTTTGGCCTAAGCGTAACGTGGTAAGGAGTTGATTGCCCCTGGTAGGGCTTCCATGTCAGATAGGCTAAGGGTGAGGATCCTGACTAAGAGTAACCCGCCTTTTCCTTTTCTTGTTTTCTGCCTCCCTTATTTGGCCCTTTTCTTTTCTTCGTCTCCCCTTCAAGTCTTCTTTTTCACACTCCTTTTCTCTCTGTGGTCTCCTTAAGATCCGCCGTTGTTTGCCGTGCGGTTTTGACCTGTGTCGGAGGGGAATGAGGTCCGGGTTTGATTGAGAGGGCCAGTGCTTGAGGAGGCCTGTGCTCTCAACACATCACTTTGGCTCGGACCTCTCCTAGACGGGGAGTACACTTTGGCCGGGTTTTACTAATCGGCTCCCCTTCTTGGGGCTGGGTCAAGACAAGCAGTTCCCTGCTGGCCATGTGAACCCTGCAGTGCTCAGCTCTCTGTCCCGGGAGTTGAGCATGATCAGGGGGGATGGGGTTTAGTTGCTTCTGTTTGTCGTATGTCTCTCCCGAAGCCTGGAAGGGGTCAAGACATTGGTTTCTTGGCCCTGGCCCCTAGTTGGACTCCAAGGTGGGGTGGGTAAGGGAGAGATGAATCATACTACACTAAATATGGCTTTTTCCAAAAACATTCCCCCAAAAGGAAGAGGAAGTCAGCATCCCTTTTTTCAGGGGATGGTCAAACAGATAGTGATTCTGATACAGAAGTGAGACAGAAGACAGGTTTTTGGGCTTCCTGGCTCGTGATGGAGGGGACGGAGCAGGAACGCCCCCTTTCAGCTCTGAGCCCTTTGCCATACAAAAGGGCTTTCAAGGTTTGGCAGGTGACCCTCGGTCCATCAAGAGGTTACGGAATGGCTCGTTCCTTATTGAGTGTAAATCACAGAAACAATCTGACCAGCTGCTGAAGGCGGCAAAATTAGTGGACAGGGAGATCAGAGTAACTCCCCACAAACAATTAAATTCATAAAAAGGCGTGATTCGCTGCAGGGATTTATCTGGTGTCTCGGAGGCAGAAATTAAATCGGAGCTGGCGCCCCGGGGTGTGACGGAGGTGCGCAGGGTGACAGTAAAGAAGGGTGCAGAAAGAGTGGCCACCAACACCCTCTTTCTGACATTCTGCAACCCTGTGCTGCCTCCGGTCATCAAAGTCGGCTACCTGAATGTCCGGGTTGAGTTATATGTTCCGTCCCGTTGAGGTGCTTCAGGTGCCAGAAGTTTGGCCATGTCAGGGACCGCTGTTCTGGGCAGGAGGTGTGTGGTATTTGCTGCAAGGCAACCCATGATGGGCCGTGTCATGACCCGGCACATTGTGCTAACTGCGGTGGCGACCATCCCTCCTCTTCCCGAAATTGTCCTTCTTGGATTCAGGAATCTGCTATACAACGAGTCAAAACGGAAAAGAAGATCTCTTTTTTTGAAGCCCGGAAACAGGTTGTGGGCAGTCAGACGCCGACAGCTTCTTCCTACGCTTCGGCTGTTAAGAAGGTTCCCACAGTTTCTACTCGGTCAGTCTGCTGCCAGACTGATGAATTCATGTTTTCGAAAACATTGCAAGTAAGATCTGTCAGTTCTGGTGGTAGCAGGTCCACCACCTTCCAAACCAAAGTGACTGCCCTGTGGAGGCAAAAAATCCGCCACCCTCAGGACTGCCCAGCAGTCTACAACATCTGCTGCTGGGCAGATTAAAAAACCAGCACCCTACTTCGAACTCCTCTGTCCAGTGCCCGTGCGGGCAAGGGAGTTCCACCAGTGTGGAGATGGTGGAGATTAGGACAAAACCTCCACCATCTCCAAATCTAGACCTCCACCATCTCCAAAATCCAGGCCTTTGTCACCTGCGGGCAAGTCTGCCAGCGGGTCCAAAGACCAACACAGTCCAGTGAAACTAAAAAATAAGTTCACTCCATTGGCCGCAGATGCTGATGAGGAGATGACCTGATCTCTCTCCTTCTCGCCCTCTGCACCATGGATAGTACAATATTCCATTGGAATATCCGTGGACTAAATTCCAACTTTGAGGAGCTGCAGCTTCTGTGTCGATCTATAAAACCTTCCGTCGTGGCTCTTCAGGAAACCCAAATCAAAGCCAGAAGCCTTTACTCTTTCTGGCTTTAATATACTTTCAAAACCTGCAAAACCATCCACGTTGGGATTGTCGGACGGTGTTGCCCTTCTCCTACACAAAACTTTGTTGTATAGTCCTGTCACTTTGTCTACCTCCCTTCAGGCTGTCGCTGCGAGAGTCACTCTCCACAAGACTGTGAAAATTTCTGTTCCCTTTATCTTCCACCTTCTGTCCCGGTTTTGTCGTCAGGACCTTGTCAGTCTGATAGGAGAACTTCCTCGACCTTTTTTGCTGTTGGGTGACTTTAACGGTCACAACCCTCTTTGGGGTAGTGCCGGTACGTCACCAGAGGTCTGCTGATTGAAGATGTCCTTTCAGACTTGGATTTGTGTTGTCTGAATGACGGAATCTGCAACTTACTCCACTCTTCCACTGGTTCACTTTCGTGTTTAGATTTGTCGGTTTGTGACCCTCGCTGGTCCTGGACTATGAGTGGTCTGTCCATGACGATCTGCACGGAAGTGACCTTTTCCCCTGTCCTTCTACAACCTGTAATAACTGAACACGTCTCTGTCTCTCAGCTTTTAAAATTTTATAAGAAAGCAAACTGGGATCTATTTGCAGCCACTATTTCCAAGGAGTTCCAAGACACTGATTTTCTTCAGAGTCCTGACCCAGCTGAATCACTGACTAATACTATGATTAAATGTGCTAAAGCCTGTATTCCAGTGTCTTCCGACAAACTTCAAATGCCAAAAACACCCTGGTTTGATTCAGAATGCCAACAAATTTCCAAAGTTAGAAAACGGGCTCAGCGTCAGGTATACCAACGACCTTCGGGCCCCAACGCTCGAGCCCATCAGAAACTCCGTGCTAAATCAAGACACACTTTTAAAATCAGTAAACGTCGGTCCTGGAGAAGCTTCTGCTCCAGGCTGACATCACAAACTTCTAAGAAAAAAGTGTGGAACATCATTAAGAAAATCAAAGGGAAGAACACCTGTCCCACTGTGAACCATCTCAAGTTTTCGGATTCTTTAATAACAGAGAAGAAAGCAGTTGCTAATCTGCTTGCTTAACCATTGAAAAGAATTCCTCTCTTCTATTAAATCAGTCACTTTTGTCAACACAAAGCCCTAAAAGAAAAATCTCCCTGCAACTTTTCACCCGACAACATGGAAGACTACAATCTTCCCTTTTACATTAAACGAGCTGAAATCTGCCTTACTCTCTTGCAGCGTTTTCCTCTCCAGGTATAGATGAAATACATTATCAACTATTGAAACATCTTCCGCAAGAAGGTCTGAACATCCTGTTACAGGTATACAACCACGTGTGGACTACAGGTTGCTTTCCACCCTCTTGGCGGACAGCCCTCATTATTCCCACCCCCAAACCGGGAAAAAGATCTTTCTAATCCATCTAACTACCATCCCATAGCTTTGACCAGCTGTGTCTGTAAATTGATGGAAAAAATGGTCAATGCTAGGCTCATGTGGAAACTTGAAACCGATGGCCTTTTGGCGAAAGAACAGTGTGGTTTCCGAAAAACATCGTAGTACAGTTGACCATTTGATTCGTCTGGAATCTACACTTAGGAACGCTTTTTTAAACAGACAGCATGCAGTGGCAATTTTCTTCGACTTGGAGAAGGCCTACGATACCACCTGGAAGTCGGGGATACTTCATGATCTCCACGATCTGGGTTTTCGAGGTCATCTTCCGCTTTTTTTCAAAATTTTTTGGCAGAACGACAGTTTCATGTCAGGGTTGGCACCACTCTCTCTGATGTCCACGAGCAGGAGTTGGGTGTTCCCCAGGGGAGCATACTGTCTCTGCCCTCTTTAGTATTAAATCAACAACATTGTGAAATCAGTTCAGCAGGGTTCAGACTGCTCATTGTTTGTGGATGATTTCGCTGTCTACGCAACTGGAAGCCTGTACCGAGTGTCCAGCGCAGGCTCCAGCTTTGCGTAGATAAAATCCATCGGTGGGCGGATGAAAACGGTTTCACCTTTTCTGCTAAAAAAACCCCAGTGTATTCACTTCCATAATTTCGTCAGTTTTTTCCAGATCCGGAACTTCAAGTAGGGAAATCTCCCATTCCAGCTGTTAAAGAGGCCAAATTTCTGGGAGTCATTTTGACCAAAACTTAACTTTCTCAGCCATATTAAAAACCTCAAAACTGCTTGCCAGAAGGCACTGAATATTCTGCGGGTCGTAGCACAACCGACTGGGGCGCTGATAAGAAAACTTTGTTGCACCTCTACAGACCCCTGGTCCGTTCCAAACTGGACTACGGCTGTGTGTCTACGGCTCCACAAGACCCTCTTACCTCAAACTCTTGGACCCTATCCACCATCAAGGGCTTCGTCTCTGTCTTGGAGCGTTCCGCACCACCCCTGTGTACAGCCTGTACGCAGAGGCAGGTGAACCTTCACTGTCCAACCGCAGGCTGAAACTGTCTTTGAATTATTACATCCGACTGTTCTCAGAACTGCAGAATCCTGCCTATGACTGTGTTTTTGACCCTCCGTTCCAAAGTAAGTTTGAAAAAACCCGAAATGTATTCCGCCGTTTGGGCTTCGTATGCAGCCTCACGTGCGGAATGCAGGTATAGAACTGGGAGTAGTTTCCGATTTTTCCAAGTTTCCGGATCAACCTCCATGGACCTTTTTCACACCAGAGATTCGTTTCGATCTCGCAGCTTTCCGTAAGGAGTCTACCAGCTCTCTGGCGTACAAGGCTTTGTATGCCGAGCTCTGTTCCAAATTCCCACCCTATCAAAAAGTTTTCACTGACGGTTCCAAGTCTGAGGACGGAGTGGCCTGTGCAGCCTACTGCCTGGGGCTCCTTCTCAGATATTGTTGGAACATTATACATTCAGATGCTTCTGTCTATTCTGCTGAACTTACTGCTCTAGTACTGGTTTTGAAGATAATCTCCCATTCTTCGAGGAGGGACTTTCTGGTTCTGTCGGATTCGCTGTCAGCTTTGGAGGCCATAGCTGGCCGCAACCTTCAGCATCCAGAACTTTTACTTTTTTTTGAATTTTTTTAGCAAGTTGAAGGCGGACGGTTACAACATTACTCTTGCTTGGGTTCCTGGCATGTTGGCATCGGCGGGAACGAAATGGTTGATCGTTTAGCTAAGAACGCCACAAGAGAGAAACTGTCCAACACTTATATCCCTGCTCAGATGTGAAACCAAAATTAACGATTATGTGAGAGACCTCTGGCAGGAGGATTGGAACACACAGACGAATAATAAACTCTTTCAGATCCGTTCCAAACCTTAAAGACTTCCTCCCATCTACGTCGGGTGGTCGTAAAGAGGAAACGGTTCTGTGCCGGCTGCACACCGGCCATTCGTATTTTACCATTCTTACCTTTTAAAGAGTGAAGAAGCTCCGTGGTGCATTCCATGTCATGCACCACTCACAATGAAACATGTTCTTTTAGAGTGTTGGGACTTGCATGATGTGAGACACAAACATTTTACAGCGGAGTCCATGAAGATCCTGTTCAGGGATGTCCCGCCTGACGTGATCCTTGGGTTTTTGAGAGAAATTAACATTTTTCATCTGATTTGAGATTTTACGGAAGAAGGATTTTTAACAAAGTTTCTGGTTCGTTTGTAGACGATTTTCATTTAACGAGATGTGTGAAAGTTTTTTTTTGTTTTTTTTGTTTTTTTTTGTTTTTTTGTTTTTTTTTAAATGACTGGTGAGTTGATTTTAAGTGGTGACAGCCCTGATGTGGCCCTCTGCGGTCGGCTGGGCTATAAGCAACATCATTCTTATCTTATCTTATCAGCTGCGCATCATATAATAAAAACAAATACACATTAAGTGGTTTATCAGCCTCTTTTTCTTTATCAATTTGAATGTTTATTATGTCTCTAACCTTTCTCCGCTTCCATGTAACTCATTATCCTCTGTTGACCTTTGGTCAATCCATAAACCGTATTTCGTTGTTAAATAATGATCAAGTCTAACGCTGTGAAGATGTAGATCTTTAGACACAAGGTCAACTGTTGGATTTCTACCCCTCCCCCCTCCAAACAGTTTTTTATTTCATCAAAATGCTGATAAGGTTTAAGCCCTAGCGTAGATTTGGTTAGGACTACCTCAATTGTACATTGCACTTTTGTTATTTTAGGATTAACAAAATTTTCAGTTTGTCTTTTGAATGGTTCTTCATCTTCGCACAGCAATAAAATACCTTTAAGTGAATGTGCTGTGGCGCTAAAACTAAAATTTCCCATATAGTGTCTGCCCTGCTTTTGGGATATGTTGAATGATGATGCACTCTTTCGTAATATTTTGCTAATCTTGACTGATATTGTTGCTCAAATCAGCCTTGCTAAAATTAGAGTTGCTAACAACGTCAAACTCTAACGAGATGTCAGAAATGTTGTACTTTGCTTCGGTGTCTGTAGATAGAATAACATGTTTGTAGTCATTAAAAGTTAGTTCATATGACAATTGTCTTTTAACGCTCCTTGAAAGTATGGGGCATGCACTTTTAACAACTCAAAATCTAAGGGTATGGAAAGCGATTACCATACGCATAACTTACAGCTACATACCTTTTGCCGGCTTCAGCATCTGCGGCGCCTATTCTATGTTTTAGTGCATCTTCATTTTCAATTCCTTGAAACGCAAGATCGGCCCTTTCGTTCCCGGTTAGCCATAGATCAAAATATGTTAAAAATATGTCTGCATTGTGTAAAGAAAATATTTCTTTCCCTCAAGTTTTATAGAAATTTTCTTAACGATTGCCCGCCCAGATTCTGGACAACTGTTCTGTTTGGGTCTGTTGTTGAAGCAAGTTCTATTTTGAAAGTAAGACGCGCAGAGCCTGGCACAATCACTTCATCCGCTCCTAGGTCTGGAAATCTGACAGTAAGAATTTGATCTGCATCAATAGTAGATGGATTATTTGGAACAGTAATATTCCGCTTATTTCCCTTCACACCAGAGGGCTCTTTCAGTTTTCTATGTGGGTTAAGAATCGAGCCAATGCTTGCGACATTTTTATAAAACAAAATAAAAAGTTAATTATTTAAAAACATGGCGGGAATTAACTTTGAAGATTTAGCTGTTTTGGATGCTGGAGACGACTGAGTGAAACGGCTCCTTTGATACAGCATCGCTCACGCTCTCATTGCGGCGTGAATTAACAGAAAGTACGGCCGGAGCATTTTAAGTTTAGGCATAAAACCTCCTGAAGTTTCAGACCCTAATGATTTTGAAGTAGATCAAAAAGGCCATTTGTTTGTGAAAAGCGGCCCCGACCGAGAACAACTTGTTCAGCTTCAGATAAACGAGACCCATTAAAGTTTGTAGGCATGACTACAATTAAACAAAGACTTAGGGCGGAAGATCGAAATCGCCTAGGCATTGTTAAACCGAAATTAAATAGGGAAGCAGTTGCTAAACTTCAAACATACAACAAGAACTCCAACAGATCCCCCAAAAAATAGAACTTCAAGATTTAATTCCAACAGTAGGCAAAAATACAAATGTAATAGAAGCAAGAAAACCAGTTTTTCAGAAGAAACAGTACCAAAAACTATCGACAACTCCCAATACCCCGCAAGAATCAGAGGCCCTTGATCGTGCTTTGAGAACTGTTAGAAGCGAATTAACAAACAGTATAGCAATACTGAGTAAACTAGATGAGGATATAGAAAGAGAAAAAAAAAAACTCGCTGAGGCTGATGACGCCAACTTAGGACCTGATGTTAAAGAAAAAATAACCGAAGACTAAATAATTTTGAAGAACGGAAACTAGAAGTTTTGTCTACTACCGAGAACAATTACGAACTCAAGTGACCAGAATAAGAAAACTATCCGAAGAATTTTATATGAAGACACGACACTAGCAGAACGAATAAAAACACTGTTTAGAGAGCAAGGTGTCACATTAGCAAGCGTTATAATGGCCTTAGGATTTGCATAAGTACACTGGCGATGGCTATTACAGGCGGCGGTGGAGGTCAAAGCCTTAAGTGCCTCCATCACCATCACCTCCATCGCCACCTGATAAATCATGGGTAAAAAAACAACTTGATCATCTTGCGAGTTTATTAAAAAAATTAGCTGGTAAAGCTATAGACTCTTTACCAGGTATATTAGGAGGTGTCGTTAGCTGGCTTTTGTCTACTGCAAGCAAAGTAGTTGGCTTTATGGCCGAGCACTTATGGACATTAGTTCTCTTAATAGTTGGGTTACTATTTAGTAAGATAAAGACCAAGTAATCCTAGGCCCGTTAATCCCAACAACAAGTGCTGTCTTTTATATTCATGGTCATTATTTTTGACTTCGTGGTCTTCAACGGTCTTTGGACTTTGGACCTCAGGGATTAGATGACTTAATCTTGGGGGGTCATCGTGTTTTTTTATTGTTTGTAATATTACTGGGTCAGAATTTATGTCGTTTTTTCCAACCTTCTGTTCATTGCCTGCCACAAGGATTTCATTGTTGTAGTTTTTTATTGTTTCTACCTGGAGTCTGAGGTCAGAAGGTAGCATATATAAACCAGTGCCAACAGCAAAGTCTACTTTCGATCTTGCGTATTGTAAAACATTTTGGTACCTTTTAATACTTGAAGGCAAATCAATTGTAGAATTAATGGCGTCCTCTAAATTTGCCAAGTACTGTTTTTGTGCATCAAATCCAGTAGAGGATTAGTTATGCTCGACCTTGTCTGTGCTTGCGAACCTAGCAAACACCAAAGTAAGTACGAATAGAGTCGTTTATTGTTCTATTCCCGCTCTAGTTAGACCCTTAGAAGTGTCTAAGATAAATGTTGTCCATGCTGTTTTATGCTCTTGCTCTATGGACCCGAGGTGAACACCTGTGCCTGAAGAGAAAGATGTATAAAGAGGATCCCAGTCATAGTTTACTTTCTGTGCATGCCCCAAAATAAGGGGTGCCTAAGCATGATTAAGATCCGACTTTTGTCTAAAGTCTGTTTAACATTAATATTGAATTCGTTACAAATCCTTTCAAAAGCCTTCATGTCTATTCTGTTGCTGAATGGATTAAACGTTTTGTCATTTGGCAATGGTGCTTGCAGTTCAGTCAAAATACGTCTAAATGTGTAATAAAATGAAATCTGTACACTGACCTCACCAAAGGATCAGGATGATTTAAATGATCAGCATACGATACTCCACACCCAGTTGTTGCACAAAACACAGCAAAGTTTAATGGTTCTGATAAAACTGCATCGGATGACTAAACCACACTTTTGCGATGTAGTCTTTTTTAATAGGGGGGGTTAAGATATCTGTTTAATGGAGTACTCACCTTTACTTGAAAGGCATCAGTCTGGGTCACAGAAATGTCAAGAGTATCAGTTGTTATATTTTTAAGATTGTAGTGCGGCCCAACAGAATATTTTGCATCAGTATATTTGAATGCACTCATTTTTATTTCGTTTTAAAAATGTTTGTAACAATAACAACTCAAGACCGTCCTTCGTTTTTAGAACATGCTGTTAAGAACGATTGCGGAACCAAAATGGTCGCACTCCATGAAATTTTTTACAAAGTCGTATGGTTTAATATTACTAAATCCCTAAATAATAATAAAATTCTAAAAGTTGACAAAACAGGGGCCAAAGTTAGCCAGTTAACAATACTGATGGTTATTACGGGTTTTGCTCACTAAAAGAAGCAATGAGTAACTTTGACATTACTCTCAACTTAACAATGCGAATCTGAAAACAATGTTATTATTCAAGCCTGAAGAAGAAGTAGGTTACTATTTTGATAAAGAGCTAGCTAAAATGTTAGGCTTTGCAGCTAACAATCATAGATTTAGAGTTACACGAGCAAAACTACTTATGTGGGAGAAATCCGCTCGATCTTGCATTACATTCATTACTCTATGTTCATTTGGATGAGCTAAGCACTGATGAAAAACTTACATGATGGAAGCCCTCAACTGTTTTATGAGCTCTTCCGTCAGGGAAAGCTGCATATTGCGATTATGAAATTATACAATTCCCTAATTTACAGTTTAAAAAATTAGCTTGTGGGAGGGTCAGATCATTTAATATAAAGATCACAGACAAAAACAGGGAAAGTCGTAAAATGTGATAACCTACACATTGTTTTGGAAATAAAATAATAAACTGTACTAAAAATAATGTCGCGCGGTCCAGAAGAATCAGGAGTTACATTAGCGCCTGTAAGGTGTATAACCTTAGAATTAAAAGACCTTGCAGACGTTGCGGACTTTGAACAAAACGGTGAGATAGGCGCTTTGTATGGTTTTGGTACACTAAAGATGGTGATTATAAACGCAAAGAGGTTGGCGACAGCAAAAAGTTTCCTAAACTTGAACAGCTGCGCAATCTTAGAAGCAAATAATGTTGGCCCGTATGAATATAAAATAGTTCGAAAACCCGACCTCAAATGGCACTTGGAACCATATTTAGAATGGGACATAAAATTTGAATTCATAAGCCCATTTACATTTTTTAGCCGTCAAAAAAGTTTCAGAAAGCATTCAACTCTGGCCCTTCACATGTAAGTCTTATGCCGGACGACAATAGTCGGAAAGAGATTGAAATAAAGCCGTATGGGAATAAACAGTACATCCTCCACAGAAGAGAAACGGTTTTAAAGGATGCTTCTACAAAATTACAGTTCATTCCGCAAATGAAATTAGGAGATGCGTTCACAATGATATTTGAAATTTCTGTCTTAAAAGATAAGGGGAGGGATGGGGTTGTGGGCGTTAGTGACGTCCTTCTAAAAGGAATTCTAATTAGCTGGCAAAACTTAGAGTTGAAAAACTTAAAATTACCGTCGTCAATCTTCACAATGGCGAGGATATTAAGGTCATAAAACAAGCAACAAAATCAATATTAGTCTAAATAGAAACAATCTTACAGAACTGAATTGGATTAATCTTACGCATTTAGATCTTATAGGATTTTATTATACTGAACAAGTTTTGACAGAGAGTATGATAAAAACAATAATGGATTAGATTAAATTCTGTTATAAAACTATGGAGCAGTTAAACTTTATGACAAAAACCCATCATTGTTCATTGATTTGTGGGCAGACTGGTTGTGGGAAAACAATATTTGTCCTCAACCTATTACAAACAGTTTTTCGCTATAATTTTGATTATATTGTAATTTTCTGCCCCAAAACTTAAAAGGAACAAGCATATCATGATAAAAAGGTTTATATGGACAGACGATGACGTATATTTAGTTGATCCTAGCACTAAACTGAGTGAGTGTTTTTGAATACTTTTATAAAGTGTTTGAAGGAACGCAGACACTCTTTATTATAGATGACTGTTCGGCAGAAAAAGATATAGTTAAAAAAAGAAAAAACTTTGTCAAAACTGGCTTTCAGCGGAAGACATGATGGGATAAGTGTGTGGATTTTATGTCAAAAATATAACTCCGTTTTAAAAGACTTTAGAGAACAGTTAAAGACTGTAGTTTATTTGACATGAAAGACAGAGACGCATTTGATGAATGTATGCGTTGAAAATGATGTTATTGAAAATGACCAGGAAAAACACAGGATTAAGCAAAAACTGAAATCTGAAAAGTTTAGTAAATTAGTATTAAAAACGGATAACCTACACAGTATGTTTGTTTGTAAATAATCGTTATTTTTTTGGTTATTGAAGTCTTACTTGTCAGAGAACTAATAAATGCCGCTTCTAGGTCACTTTCGCCCCAAAACTGGTTGAGGGCGAAAGTGAGTTAGAAGCGGCATTTATTAGTTCTCTCGGGTGGCATAATGCACTTTATAAATTCAACTTAAGTGAATGATTTGTCTCACTTTATTTTTGACAATAATTTTGCTTTATACTTTATTAGTTTAAAGTTATTTTAGACTGTGATTTGTTTTACCTTTCTACAGATATGGCTCCATCAAATTAGGGGACCATGCCATATTGAAATTAGTCCTAAAAATTTGGAGGGTGGTAGCACTGGTGCCATGATTTTGGTTTAGAATGAATTTGATTGTAATTGTGCCTGATATTTTCTGCATAATTAGTAAATTAGAATTTTTGACAGTACATGCTGTTAAAAAAATAAGTTTTTTAGTTGAGCCACATAATCTTTCACCACATCTGTTCATTGTAGTTCACCATCATTAATTTAGTAATCCTGAAGACTCTTGGAAAATCTGTACAGCAGATCTAGTGGTCAGAGAAGCAGCCCCCGCATGTAACTTGTTGTGTTTTAGCCTATAACTGCTAACCTCTGACTGACTGATCAATCTGAGTGGGCTGGACCAGATCCATGTCATTTACTCCTGGATGCCCTTATGCTGTATTTTTCTCTTTGTTGTTTTTTTTTTTTGTTTTGTTTTCTTTGTTTTGTCTTGGGGCTGCTGTGACTGGAACCTGCAACTGCTGGGATGGTTGAGTGACTCAAGGCCAAGTCACATATAGAAATATCTTGAGACAGATGCCCTCAATGTAATAATCAGACATTTGTTACAAATTGGAAATTAAAGCATATTATGATGGTGAGTGTTATGAATTTCTTGTGAGCTGTTTTGTCGTAGCTTTTGTCTGGGGCTGGTCCTCTTTTGACCAGAAATTGAGAGTTGTTTCATGGCATTTTAGAGTGGCTTCCGGGATAGTATCATTTGCCAAGAAGGCCTTCTTGGCAAATGGAAGCCTCTCTGGTTTAGATATTCCCGCACGCCAGCGCGCCAGGAAAATCAGGGACAGAACGAGGCGTGATGTCCTGTGCCTCCGTGCCCCTGACTTTTATTTGGGCTCTCCTCATGCAATCGGCTACCATGACGACTCCTTTAGAAGAGAGGAGGGCATAGCCGCCAGTGGGTGAGATCCCAGGGGGAGTTTTCCGCATGCCGAAGGGCAGGGGGCTCTGACCTCCTGAGAGGATGGACACTGCCTCCGGGACAAGGGAAAGCCAGAAAGGCCACCGAGTCCCGGAAGGAAAAAGAACCGGGCGACTGGCCTCTTCCTCTGACTCAGAATCCACCAGGTCAGAGCCACAGACTGAGGGGGTGGCCGCCCTTGGCGAAGCGGTGCGCGGCGAAAGCCCAGGGTGGCCTGGGCTGGCTGATTCCCCAGACACTCCGGGGGAGGGATCAGCCATCGGGTGGGCGAGGGGGCCTGGGAGGAAGAGGCCTGCACTGGTGGAGAGCTGGGCAATTTAAAACCCGGCCACCAGGGAAACCCGGAGCAGGGGGCTGTGGAAAGCCCATGGTCGGGGGATACTTTCTCCTTTTAGATGCACAAACTCCTTTCCCCAATCTCTAGTCTATGGAGAGGACTTTGGCTTCCTCAGGCTCCCTCAAGCTGCTTGCTAGATTATGAGTAGATAGCATTTTTCTGGATCCCGTAGATGATTTGAGCTTTCTCCATTCTGCTGTCATATTGCATCAAGTCCAGTCAGGGCCTTCATTTACTTTCCTTAGAAAAACAAATCTTAAATAAATGTTAGCGAACCGCCAGAGAACGTGGACAAACGAGTCACAAGACAAAACACAAGCGTTTCGACCTCTTAGGTCTTCCTCGGGTGATACATAAATGATTTAAAAAAACGAAAAATTCACTTGGCTTTGATCGCTTCAGATCGCTTAGGGTTCAGCGCAAGGAAGAAGGCGTTGAACCCTAAGCGATCTGAAGCGATCAAAGCTGTCACGACCGACCCCTGGAAGTCTGCCCTGACAGGATCGGTCTAGAAGGGAGTGAAGGGAGTGACTGACCTCACACGCCTTGCAAGAGACCCACAAGAAAGATTACGATACAATACACCATTTATTCACACCAACACACACATAGTCACAAATAAGCATTTTAATACACACAACATGCACAATCACAATTAAGCATTTCAACACACACAACATACACATAGTCACAAACAAGCATTTCAACGCACACAACATAACCATATCATAAATAATCCCTTTCCAACACACATTCCTTTTGTGCTTCATGTGGTTCCCCCTCACCCCTGTCTCTCCAAGTCCTCTGAGAGTACCGTGTCGAATCAGGTGCCCCAAAACGAGTCTGTTCTTGAACAGAGTCTTTCAATGCCGACACCTTGACACACACACACCCCAAATTGCACGACACAGAGCTAACCACACTGGTCACATGAGCTGTAGGAAGCCGAGGACAGTGGAGAACGCATCCCGTGGAATGAGGCGTTGTCGTTGAAGGTCCCGGACAGGGGTTAGGACCATCAGCAAGGTCCAGTGCTCCTCACACTGCGCGGCCCCAACAGCGCAAGCTTCGGGTGAAGCCCCCGGGAGGAGAGAAAACGGAAGAACTGGAAGGAAAGAAGGGTACTAGAACCCCGCAGTCAGTACGGTCTGAAATTTGCTGCTTAATTCTAACAGCCACTCGCATGGTGGGCGAGGGGAGGTGTTTGCTGAATACATAGTAACACCAGCTCAACACAGACTGAGCATAACACAGTAAACAAACCAAATGAGGAATGTTCGCTAAAGGTCTCCTCACACGAAGCAGGTAAGAGATTACATTAACAGGCTAAATTTAAAAGAATAGCAATTTATATCTCCATCCTTCCTCACTCACGTTCAACGTTTTCTTTCTTAGGAACTGAACTAATACAGCAACCATTGCTTTATAATTGCCACCACAATTGCAAATAATCATATTCAATGGCACGATATCCCCACATTTTATAGTAACATTTCAAAAAATAACAATTTTCCAACCACGCATCCAAAAGACTAATCACGCGTAGCACGCTCGCAAACACAAAACACTCGTTCCTCTTGCAAACACAAACAGACGGTGGCCGAAGAATAAGAGGGCCGGCGATTGTGACAGGGGGAGGACGAGCGAGACCAAGCAAGTCCCACCCTAAATCACCAGGTTCTCCCCCATCCCCACCCACTACTGCATCACAGATGCATTGAAAGGAGAAAGAATTTTGGATATAATTTTGAATGGCGAGGTTAAAAGTTGAATAAACCAGAAAAAGTGGTCTCAAACAATATTTCTTTTATAATTTTGAAACAAAAGGAAATTGCGCAAAAGAGAAGAATTAGCCGGCTAACAACAAAAAAAACAAACAAACCACGAAACTGATGCTTACCAGCTACCCGTGGGTGACCCAAAAGTGGCGGGTCAAGCGACTCTCTGCCCTCTGTCCAGTCGAGAGGACCAGCAGAGCAGATGCGGAAAAGATGACGTGACGTCCCTCCCCTACAGGCCGACTGCAGGGATGAAGGTACCGACCGTACCTTCGGCGATGTGGTAGAGAACCAAAACCGGAGCGGGCGCTCCCAGGGACATCTTCCGCTCGAGTGAAGAGCAAACCTCCCTAACCGATGGCAGCCAACATGCCACCCTACGTCACAGAGTGAGAATACCTCAAGCTAAGAGGAATGCTGCACGTGCGGCAGGTAAAAAGACAGGTGAGAGGCCGATAGAGACAGCCAGTTCAAGAGAAAGGTACCAGCCACCCGTGAACCTGCAGGATGAATTGCACGGACAGTGAAATTAGAGAGAGAGAGAGAAAGTAAACCTAACCTGAGCTGAACGACATTAAGGTGCAAACACACCACAAGCCACATTAGGGGACTGATACACGACCACAACAACAACAATAAATAAATGAATAATTTTACCACCCTAGATGGGCCAATCGTCATAGGCCTCGTGACAAAAGCTAAGTGAATTTTCGTTGTTTTATTCGTTTATGTATCACCCGAGGAAGACCTAAGAGGTCGAAACGCGTTGTGTTTTGTCTTGTGACTCGTTTGTTCACGTTCTCTGGGCGGTTCGCTAACATTTATTTAAGATTTGTTTAGATTTCCGCCTGCAGTCGTCTCGCTTTGCAACTAGATCTACTTTCCTTAGGTTAGCATTGTTTTGCATGAGCTCAGGACATCTTCTACTGTTTGTTTCCACTCGTAGAGTGAACCTGCATGTTCCCATAACACCAGGTTTGTACATGTATAACTCATAAGCGCAGAAAGTCATAGAGATAGATCTGGAAGATGGACCAATCCAACCATATCACCCTTTCTGACGAGATCTCATTCCCACCTTGTCTATTGTCCATGTTGTAACTGAACTGCTTGCTGTATTCTTTTTGGATTCTCTTCCTTTTTCATGTATAGAATATCAATATGACTATTATAATTTATACTACATAGATCTGTTAGCTTTCCTGTTGCCTTTAATCACCAGATTAAATAGCTGGGTTGGTAGAGTGCCGGACTTGTAATCTTGGTGATCCTGGGGTTTAGGGTTTGAATCTCTGCTGGGCAGTTTTGGTACAGGGGTATTTTTCCCTCGGAGTTAACATTGGTTCTGACTCCATTGCCCAAGTAGTCCTTCGAATGAGACTATAAACTGAGCTTCTAGTTCTTTACATGTGTGAACGCACCCATAACATCTTGCACACATACATGTATGTAAAATCCAATCACCAGCTTTCAGAAGAAAAGGCCAGTGCAGCCATTGGCACGGATGACACATTACACACAACATGCACTCTGCGTGAAAAATTGAAAGAATGAAAGAGTTGTTAAATTGAATTTATAAACGATATTAACTGAATGACAAGGGAAATGACTGAATGAAGCACCATCAGGCAGCTCTTGAGTCGACTCTACCCCTGTAGGCAGCCTGTTGTGTAAACGAGACTGTGGATTGTAAAGTGCTTAGAGCTTGGTCTCTGGCTGGGGAGAGGCGTTAGGTATTCTTAATCATTTCTGTTGACCTCACTTCTTGCCTGTTGGTTTGTTGGAGCCCTGTATTTCCTAACCATCAGGCCTTCTTATGTAAAGTCTACCGCCTCTTGAATTAATTTCTGCCAGTCTTCAGCTTGGGCTGGTCTGATATCTCAGCCTTGTCTTCAGCATGCATACTGCAGGTTTGTAACCATCTTTGTGGTCATTGTACACCTCAACAGTTGACTTCAGGCTATCTGCATCTTTGTTTGGCAACAGTTAAGCATAACATAAATGACTAATGAGACCAGGTGAGACATCATGCTGTATCGTTGTGTACTTTTTAAAATTTTGTCCTTGGTTGATTTTAATGTGCTAGTGCTAATATGATTTCAAGACTTAAGACTAGTTTATTATACATGAATGATACATGATTCACCCTTTGGGATCTGCACATTTGAAATACAATGAAACTTGACCGAGGAAGATAGGATAAGATAGGGCCTAATTAGTAGCATCACAGACACAGTTCCTTATTCCTCCCACCTTTAATCTGCAGCTGCACCTGCATCACAGAGGCCAGCTGAGCTTTGGGATGAGCATCAACTGCAGGCACCTGACTTTACATATTGTCCAGGGACACCTCATTGGTTTATTACTTGCCTGCTTTTTTTGGTGCCATTTACTTGGCTTTGTTTCCCGTCTTTGTGATTTTCATAGAGTCGTTGATTTTCATGAAGTCGTCACCTTCAAGGCTGTTTGGTTCTTCTGAGGTTGCAGCATAGTAAAATTAGTATTAGTAGCCAAATTGTGTCACAAAATGGTGAGGATGGCATAATCTTCTGTGAATGGCCAGAATGATAATTGGACTCTTCCCTCCAGCTCTATATTACATTGATTGCCTTTGTCCCCTCACTCCGTTACAGAGCATGAAATGTTGTGTGGTCTCTTCCAGTTTCACTTCTTGCAGTTCATGCAAGGAAGGGAAGCCAGTATGTGGCTTTTCCTTTTTCACCATATTACAAGCACAGAGACTTTTTTCCAGTATCGACAGCCCTCCATCAGGGAATTCACAAAAACTCCACCAGATGCAGAAGAAGAAAGAACGAGATCATGAGAAAAAAAAAGTGTTCCAGTCAATGTGCTTTTTTGACTTGTGATCAAGCCATTCTTAGACAATCTTTCTTGTTCTCACACCACAGATTGCATGTTTTCTTGACCATTAATGCAATAACGATGAAATTTCCTAGGTCTGTGCATTTGTGTGTGTGTGTGTGTGTGTGTGTGTGTGTGTGTGTGCATGCGTGCGTGCGTGCATGTGTGTGTGAAAGAGAGAGAGAGAAAGAGAGAGAGAGAGGAGAGACAGACTGACCTAGAGAGATTGATCTGCTGCACTACAGTGCATAAATCAAACTTTGTATGAAATTTTGAAAGATCTACATTTAGCTATAAGCTTTTTGTGGAATTTAGCTAGGTTCCCTGTTTTGAAAAAGTACATGTCCAAGAGTGTTTCCTTTCTGCAGTTCAGTGCTTTGCTGTAAAACTCTGAACAGGATGAGATGACTAATTTGTCAAACTAATCATCAGCTTAAAATTGCGTTTGAAAAGTGAATAAGTGCAGGCACAATTCTGCGATACATTTATCTCATAATTCTATATTACGTTTAGGTTTTGTTTGTTTGTTTTTTTTTTCTTTTTTTTTTTCTTCTTTTTTTGTTGTATGAATCAAACCAAGGCTTAGATTAAGATCATTTTTAGACAGAGCTTGTTGGTATTTAATTTATGCTTACAGAAAAACAAGAAAAAAGGAAAACAATAATTCTCAGCTGTTCACATTCACATTTGATTATACTTATAACATGTATGTGTGTGTATGCATATGCAAGCATGCAGGCACTAACACACGCATGTGTGTATGTGTGTGCGTGTGTATACATGTGTGTGTTTGTGTGCCTCTGTGTGTGTGTGTGTGTGTGTGTGTGTGTGTGTGTGTTTGTGTGTGTGTGTGTGTTTGTGTGTGTGTGTGTGTGTGTGTGTGAGAGAGAGATAAGATAATGTTGCTTATAGCCCAGCTGACCTCAAAGGGCCACATCAGGGCCGGCTGGTGTGTGTGTGTGTGTGTGTGTGTGTGTGTGTGTGTGTGTGTGTGTGTGTGTGTGTGTGCAGTAGCTGATTAAACTGTAACACTTCTCTGAGTTCAATGTGTTTTTGTAATAGTATTCTTAATTTCATACGCAAAATGTTTGGATACCTTTCTGCTAATTATCCATTAATCAGTTAATTATGCTGACGTTGTTGTGAACAATGTTTCCTGCAGACTTGTGGCCGCTGTTGTTGGGCGATTCTTCAAACTACGCAGCAAAGTGAAAAAAGCTCCGCACAATCCCCTTCTGGAAGCAGAGTATGCCCAGGAGAAATCACCAAGCGATGCAACACTTCAGGTGAGAACTCTTTAACCTGTATAGGTTAGGAACCCTATTATTTTACTACTCTTGAATTGAGAGAACTTGGTTGGATTTTAAAGAAGCAACACTAACTCTTTCATCCCTACAACCCAGTTTTCCGGTTTGTAGAAATCGTACCCTTCCAGCAGCCCAGAAAACTGGGCAGCACAATATCCCTCCTTTCCTCCCTGCAGCCTGGAAAATCGGTTCTCGCGGCGCTTTGAACTTCGCAGAGTCGCGTCATCGGTACAGGTCATGACCGGGTCACTTGCGGGGCAGTGTTTATGAATGGAATGGATGCCAGACAGCCCCTACAGCATGGGAAAGTGGTTGCCATTCTATTCTGGCTGGTTTGCTACTGCATACATGGCACTTCTCACTTTACACTTCTTCTTCTTTTTTTCTCAAAATCTAGGAATGAAGGGAATACTCAATCTAGGAGCAAGAGGAAGTAATGGTTCATAAAAAAAGTAGGAATGAAAGAGTTAATCTTAGACCAAGCTTGATCAGGTTAACATGAAATTGAAAAGCAAGCCAGCCTTTCTGTCAGCGTCCAGTCTGATGGTGTTGCTTCCTTACCTGCCACCTGCCTAAATGAGCCCATGGTTGACCCACAGGCGCCAGATTGTCTTTGGCCCTTCTCTCTTTCTCTGACAATTTGATTGTCAATGAAGGACTTCGTTTGCAGAGCTCTCTTGAACAAGTTGAAGGGTGGTAGTCGTGCAATGTGTTCCACTGAAGAGAAGATGGGGAGATAATGTGGTTACAGAAAGGATGCAAGTGTATGTGTGTGTGTACATGTGTGCGTGTGTGTGTGTGTGTGTGTGTGTGTGTGTGTGTGTGTGTGTGTGTGGAAGCCTGGAATTTAGTGGAAAGATCCTGCAAAAGTAGAATACCATGTCTGGGGCTTGAAATGTTTTACAACTGCTTTTAGGAAAAACCAGTTCAAGCTTTGTACAGTCAGAGAAATGCCTCGAAGTTTTCATGAAACTGTTAACCTGTGCACTTCAGCGGAAATTTCTGTTAAATTTAGTGGTGAAAATAGACGGATCTTTGATAGATATTTGAGATCCTATCCACAGATGTGTGGCAGTTATTATGAATTGTGAGCTCTCAAACCAGAAAGTGGACATTATCCAGCTTTTTTTATTTTTTTTTTTTTTTTTTAGGTTGAAAAATCTGTGGTAAATGTAATAGGAGTGAGTATTTTTCTGGATACCTGGTTATTTGATAAGGCACTGTGTGTGTCTTTTCATGTATATAGATGTAGGCAACAATTCTTTTTAGGAGTTTGTTTGTTTTGTAGCTGCTTATTTATTTAAAGCAAAAGTTTGTCTTTATGTTATAGAGGTATGCAGCAGTTTCGAAGAATGGGTAATTTTCTCAGAAGCTGCTAAATTATTTAAAGATGTTTTGTCTTTGAATGATGCTCTAACAGATCAACACAATTGTTATTTCATTTCTTTCAGTCTAATGTAAACTCAAGTAAATTTGCTTTGAGATGCACCTCTAGGTCAGTGCTATTAATGTACTTCCCCAGATGGTTTCTGTTGTTCCAGATTGCCTGAATTTATATACACTGACCATCTCATCAGATTAGGGATAAGCTGTTTATTTTGTACATTTCAGAAACTGTCCAAACAAACAGACTTAAGGGAGCGACAGATCGAACGCTGGTTCAGAATTCGTCGTAATCAGGACAAGACACCAGTGATGAAAAAGTTCTGCGAATCCAGGTGAGACAGCAACCTGTGGCCCCACAGATTAGAGTACAGGATAGACATGCATAGATAATGTTTACAACACTGGTAACATTTTATTCCTAAGTTACAATTTTTCATGTACTTTTTGACAATTTGAGTCCTGGAATTATTCATTATTCAAGTACAAGCTATGTAAGTCTGTAGTTCGTCTTGCCTCATGAATAAGCGGTAACTTCACCCAGTTACAGTAGCTGACAGTAACATTTGTGTTGGAGTCCCAACTTGAGTATCCCAACCTAGATAATGCTACATAGTTGAGAATGGTAGGCACTAGTATCTTTTAACATAACCAGCCGTCCATTCTCTTGTTGTAATTACCCATCTTAATTTTTTTTTTCTCTCTCTCAATCTCTCGCCCCTGACACCCCTTGGTATTTTCCTTGTTTTTGAGGTTATACATATGTGTGTGTGTGTGTGTGTGTGTGTGTGTGTGTAAGTTTATGCATATATCCTGCTTACAATTCATGTATGTTTGTGTGTGTGTCTGCGTCTTTTTTTTTTTTTGGGGGGGGGGGGGGGGGGGGGGTCATGCGTGTTTGTTCTCTTATTGTGTCTGACTTCTTCTGTGTTTTTGTACAGTTATTGTGCTACATATTTGTCTTTTTTGTGTGTGTGCATGTTTGTTTAAAAACTGGAAAAAATATTTTAAAAACCCTCTTCGCTAATACTTTCCTAGCACGATTATATAATTCCAACATATACACGTTGTCAGTTGTGTCAACTCATTCTCCCATTCATTCCTTCAAATTCAAAGAACATCAAGACAAATGTCATAGGATATTTTGAATTGAACTCTTTATTATAACAACTGATATATTTGTACATACATGAATTTGTTATTAATTTGTTTTAAGTAAATACTTTGCCAAATTTATGTTGAGGGATGAATGTATGAAAAAAGAAGGAATTGTTGAGTGGAGGTATGAGAGAGGTGACATTAAATATGTGGGGGAAAAAAACAACAACAAAAATATTTGTGTTGGAAATAGAATAAGAACTGATTTTTTTTTTTTTAATCAAAATTGGATTTTTCCTGTGATATTTGTATGTAATAATAGAAAACACAGTGAAGTAAACTCAGACTATATTTCAGATAAGCAGTCAGCTGCTTTGGCGAAGTGGTCAGCATCATGGACTCCTGGCTGGCAGGTTGTTGGTTTGGTTCCCATCAGAGCCATTTGTTTGTGGGATTTATCTGCCTCGATTGGCTCCTACCCAGAGTTTAGTTTGCTGTGTACTCTATTGGGGAGATTGAGACCACCACACAGTTGAGTTCGATCCCCTTAATGGATGTGTCTCTTAGAGTGTTGCTCAAATTTCCTGACCAACACTGCATGTATCTATCTGTACATATCTCTCAGGCCTGGTTGAAGGCAGGATATGTTATGAAAGTAAGCTTAGAGTGAAGCTCTGTCATGCAGTCTCAGACCAGAATGGAAGTTGGTAGCATCATCCTCATCGTCATTGATCAGCTTTGATAGAAAACGTCTCAGATTCTACGGCCCTTCATGCCCTGTTTTCATGATGACCTCAGTTTTTAATTGCCTCTCCTGGTCTCCATGTCTATGGCCTTATTTTGATTATGTCATGGTCACTGATATCGGCAAATTTATTGGAACTGTTATTGGACAGATGTGGATGCACTTAACAGAGGAAGAACTCACTCTGGCTCCGCGACAGAGCAATTATTGTCATCAGTAGGGGGCTTAATAGCTGGTGTCTACATATGTCGGATGAGAACAGGCACCACTGAACACCACTGAAGTGACTTGGCAGCAGTGCAGTGTCTCCTCTGGTGGGTTGCCTCATGACGAATGGTACTAAGGTGGCACAGAAAACGGGACAGCAAAAAAAAAAAAGAAAAAAAAAAAAAAAGAAAACACAGTTTTAGAAGAACTGAAAAATGCTGATGGGAACCAATCCGTCCCTTCCTGTTACAGGAATTTTAGTAAGTCTGTGTTTAGGGTAAGTCAAAGGCATTGTGCTGCACTGAAATCTTCAGCGTCTCACTGACAAACTATGACACACTGAAGATGTAACTTTGGCTGCATGCACATTTCTTGGTTCGCCGCAATAAAATCTTTGGCATTTGACTGACAAACTGTGACATACTGAAGATGTGAATTTGGCTGCATGTCCATTTCTTGGTTTGCCAGGTGTATGCTAGAGGTTTAATGCAACAGAAAGTACGTGTGCCATTGATTTAGCCATTTAACTATATATCTGTAGACTGTAAACAGTGTAGCTTTCTCTCTGACAGTATTATTTTCAGATAGGTTAAAGGTAGCTTTTTCTCCAGGCACTCTAAATTGTGGTAGCTAGGTGAAGAGTCTGATGTTGAGCATGTATTAAATGTGATGAAGGGAAGGGAACATTAGTTTGACGAAAAATCATCTAATTGTTCCAGAGTATTTCCTGTCAGATGACAGAAACATTCTGTGGTGACCACACATACCTTTCTCACTTGTACATATTCGAATTCAGACAGGTCATTTGAAAAATTGCAGAAATTTACATGCAGCATCCATGGAAAGTCTAGACACTTTATTTCTGCCCCAACCGGCTCCTACCCAGAGTTGAGTTTGCTGCGGACTCACTTGGGAAGACTGGGACCACACAGTCGAGTTTCATCCACTTAATGGATGCGTTTCTGAGAGTGTTGCTCAAATTTCCTGACCAACACTGCAGGTGCCTGTATCTCTCGGGCCTGGCTGATGCCGGGATATATTATGAAAGGAAGCGTAGAGTACAGCCCTGTCATGTAGTCTCAGACCGAAATGGAAATCCGTAGCATCATCTTAATCATCCTCATTCTCATCAATCAGCATTTTAAAAAAATGTCTCAAATTCTGTGGCCCTTCATGCCCTGCTCTCATGGTGACCTCAGTTTCGATGTCCTCTCTACATCTGTGGCCTTGGTTTGCTTCCGTCGGGGTCACCGGTATCGGCGAGTCCATGGGGGCTGTCGTTGGACGGACGTGGTGGCGCCCTCCGGAGGGAGAGCTCACTCACGCCGGCTCCGCGACTAAGCAATTATTGTCGTCAGTAGGGGGCTTAGTAGGTGGTGTCCTGCGTATGTTAGATCAGAACAGGCGCCACTGAACACCACCGAAGTGACTCGGCAGCAGTGCAGTGTCATCTCCGGTGGGTTGCCTCTTGACAACTTGACATTGACTGCTCCTGTGGATTGTCGGTGCCGGGGCTGACCGGGCTGTGGCTGTGGACGGGGTGTCGGAATGAGCGGCGTGGGTGCACTGCCTCTGAGATGGCGCAGAGGTTGGGACAGCAAAAAAAAAAAAAAAAAAGTCTAGACACTTTAAAAGCAGACCAAATCAATATGAAAATAATGTTGACATTTTATGCTTTAGTCATTTTGTGTAAGCCTGTTGAATTTTTAAAATATTACCAAAGTGTTATGTCAAAAGATCCAAATGAGTCTCTTTTCTTTTAAGCCTGTTGAATTTTTAAAATATTACCAAAGTGTTATGTCAAAAGATCCAAATGAGTCTCTTTTCTTTTTTCTTTTTTTTTTTTTATAAGGAACTCTGCCTTAAACCAAATTTCAGATTGGGCAAACACTGCTGATTAGAGCAATCACTCCCTTTGCATTGATAAAAAAAAAAGTAGCTAAAGTCTGTTTGGGGTTTGACTGTTTTATGATGGATCATTGGCTGTTTCAGCTGGAGATGCACATACTATGCCGTGGTGTTTTGCTATGGGCTGTACACTCTGTGGGACGTGAGTGCTGTTCGTCTTGAGTCATTTGTAGTGTGGTTCAGATGTGCGTGTGAAGAGTGGGTGATATTGCTGCCTGTGGATCCATACTTCTTTGGTTACGTTAAATGGCAAGGTGTTGGTGTGAAAAGAATGCTAGTCATGTTTAATCACATAAGCAGTCGAATTTGGATGGTTACAAGGTTGTCGTAAGTTTTGAACGACAGAGACGGGCACTCTAGCACTCGCACATACAGGCAAAGACATTCAGAAATTTATTTCCAGAATTACATAGTATCCCATAACTTGTGTTGACTGCATATTGAGTTAATGCTTATGCATTTATGTTGGTCATACATATGCCATTTAAATAACCTCATAATTGATGATTACATATGTGCATGGTCTTTCCTGTTTTTAGCTTGCTTGGAGCTCTGATGTCACCTTTGTGGTTGGCTGTGCTGCAAATGTGAATTGATAAGCAAATATGATGTTGTTTGGTTTATTCATATTTTCTGATTGTCATTTGACCTCATAATATGAGCATATTCGTGAGCAAACTGATAGTGTTGTGTCTCCTGTGTGAGTTACCTGAAACTTTTTTCTTTGGTATGTGTCTTGTTTAAATTGAGTAAACTGAAAGTGTTCAGTACTGGATGTTTCATTTAACTGAAACTGGCATGTTTTATTGTTTTGATGTTTCAGTAAACTAAAAATGCTCCATTTTGATATTTCAGTGAATTAGGAATGTTCACTGTTTTATGTTTCGGTAAACTGAAAGTGTTGATTGTTCAGTTTCTATGAAGTGAAAACATTTCTTGTTTGAGGTCTGTGTAAACTGATACCATCCGTTTATATATTTCGGTAAACTGAAAATGTTGATTATTGATGTTTTAGTAAACTGAGCGGTTTGATGTTTCAGTAAACTGATATTGTTATTTGTTTAGTTTCCATAAAGTGAAAGTCTATCTTGTTTGATGTCGTAAGTAGTAACCTGACTCTTTGATGTTTCAGTAAACTGAAAGTGTTTAAAGTTTTCATTATTTGATATGTCAGTAAACTGAAAATGTCCATTGTTTCATATGTCAGTAAATTGAAAACGTCCATTGTTTCATACGTCAGTAAATTGAAAGTGCTCACTGTTTTGTGTTATAGTAAAATGAAAGTTTTTTTGGAGTATGATACTTTATTAAGCTGAGAGTGTTGATCATTTGAGTTGTTAATGCTGGAAGGTTGACTGTTTAGCTGAAAGGTTTTTTAGTGTATGATATTGCATTAAGCTGAGAGTGTTGATCATTTGAGCTGTTAAATGCTGGAAGGTTGACTGTTTGATGTTTGGGTAAACTGAAAGAACTTCTTGTTGGATGCTTCAGAAACCCTGGCTGTGGGACACCTCCTACTGCTGGAAGGACTGGCCTGAACATGTGAGTCATCCTCACATTTCTGACAGAACATCTTTCCCTTTCAGAGAGAAAAAAAAAATTACACTTTGTGAAAGCATATTTTGGAATAGTTGTTCCTTTGATGAGAAGAAACTAAGTGCAAGCAACAGTAGTACACAGTCGTTGGTTAAGGTGATGTTTATTAGGTAATTTCGTTTGAAAACAACTTGAGCATTTTTTAAGGATCCTCTGAGTGCTGCTGTTTGTTCAAGTATTGTTGACTAGCTGCAGACAGCTATGCAAATTTAGAATTAAGAAAAAAAAATTAACCGAAGCAAAGCCAAAAAAAAAAAAAAAAAAAGAAAAAAGCAGAAAATTAAGAACAGATGGCAAAAAAACAGCGTTGGGCTGTTGCTTATCCAAATGTTTTAGAGTGACTACAAAGTTAGCTAGCTTTGCTTTTGCACTTGTCTGTCGTGTTCAGTGAAAGAGTGGTGTGCCTGTACTGACCTTTGCAAGAGGGAAGGGGTTGTGCCAGAGATAGTAGAAAAGGGAGATGTCTCACTCGCTGTGTGCGCTTACTGCCAGAATTGAAGCCGGCCTGGCCTGCTCGCGCGGCGTGGGCGGAAGGGGGAAACTGCATCACCACCTTCCAGCTGGGAGGTAAAACACGTTCACCGCTGTACTGGCGCAGTGTGAAAATTGCGCAAGGCGTGTGGCTTCTGTTTGTTTTTGTTTGTTTTTTTCCAGTTCAGCAAATAGTAAATGCACTGACGAATCTACAGCTGGTGTTGACATGTCAGCTTCTTCTGTAAAACAAAAAAACCTCGGCATGAGAGAGAGAGACAGAGACAGAGAGAGAGAGAGACAGAGACAGAGAGAGAGAGAGAGAGAGTTCATATTTTGTGTTTATGTTATTCAAGTTAACAAAATCCAACATTCAAAATGTTCAAAAGCTGAATTCGTTTCTTCTTCCCGGCATCATGAAAGTAATGCTCAATCAGGAAAGCAATTTCAGTCTACGGTTCAAGCTGCAGCGGAAAGTTTCAATCTAATAGCAGAAGGACATAATTACCAGTAGGTGTTTGTGTCTTCTTCTTTGTCGTCCGTGGGGGTTTGCTGTCCACAGCGGGTGGGCAGTTTTCTTTTCCTTGTCACACTCGATGGAGGATTTGGGACTTTGAAAATTGTTGGTACTGCAGAACTGAGAAGGCCTAATTCTGCCTTTTTGTTGACATTCCAGAACTGGTTGTCCTCAAAGTGCTCAATACACAGGTGACAGTTTTCACTGAGGTACTTTGCTGATCGTTGTCGAAGATCTTCTCGCCGACAGTTCTGTACCCATTGTTGACTTCTACAATAAGACATTATCCCGATCAACGGACAATCTCGTGTTGCAGTATGATTGACGTTCAGCTGGTTACTGAACAACTGATCACACACACACACAACACACAACACACACACACACACACACACACACACACACACACACACACACACCACACACACACACACCACACACACACACACACACACAGGCAACACACACACACACATGCACACAACACACACAGTGGCCACACACACACACACACACACACACAGTGGCACACACCACCACACAACACAGTGGCACACACACACAACACATCACACACACACACACACAGGCACACACTCACACACACACACACACAGTGGCACACAACCACACACACACACACACACACACACACACACACACTCACACTCACACACACACACAGTGGCACACACACACACACACACACACACACACCACACACACACACACACACACACACACAGAGTCAAACACACACACACACACACACACACAGTGGCACACACACACACACACACAAACACACACACACACACACACACACACACACACACACACACGTGATGCTGACACACACACCGTCCACACACTGACACACCCCACACATCTCATGATGTTGGTCTTTGTTACAATTTGAACTCTTTATTAAAACAAAAAACATACCTTGCTTCATCCCTGGGGAAACGAAACATTCGCCATCCTTTTTTCCGCGAATGGTTGCAGTTAGGAGCTGCACACCACGTCATTTTGACCAGTACCAGACCGTCAGAATGTACCGGTTCCAGAGTACGGCATACCAGAAACTTTGTCTGTTTACTCCCTGAGCGGAAGAGGGTGGTGGGTCCTGCATATTAATGAGGCTCGCGGTGTGGCTTCAGCGCGCGGCTGAAGTGAGAAATCTCCCTTTTCTACTATCTCTGGTTGTGCTATCAAACCCGCCCTGTTCTCAACTCCAGAAAGGGTTGGTAGTGTTATATTCCAGAGACGGCAGGTATGCCAGAAGAGGAGTGTTGTGATTGGGCTGTTATTCTCTCTTGGTTCTGATTCATGGAGATGTTTTGTTTCCTTTCTTCTTTGCCAGGATGTCAGCAGTGATGTGTACTGGTACTACTCGGTGCAGGCTGGATTCTACCTGGCTTTGTCACTGTCGCTGTTCACTGACCATAAACGCAAGGTGAGAGAGAGAGAGAGAGACTCGGAGACATTCGCGCGCGTGCGCGCGCACACGCACACACCCATGCATGCACGCACACACACACAAACATGCATGCATGCACGCACATACACATGTGTGTGCACATGCACACGCGAACACACACACAGACACACAACACAAACACACACACACACACACACACACACACACACACACACACACACACACACACACACACACACACACACGAACAGATAGACACCGACACATGCACATTCACACACACACACACACACACACACACACACACACACACACACACACACACACACACTACGTACTGCAGAACCACATGATGGTTAGTTAGGGTGTTTGCCTGTGGAGTCATCGGTTCCAGCCATGTGTAGGGTCGGATTGTTTTGGCTTGAAAACCCTCTCTGTCCACACAGGAGAAAATGGGCACCTGATTCAGGTCAGGAAATGTTAAAGGTGGAAGAAGGAGAGGGTGGGTCCGCTTTCAATTATGTTTTGCCCTAGATATAGTGAACTGCTGTCAGTTTCTTTTGTGTTTTGCCCAAGATATAGTGAATGGCTTTCAATTTCTGTCTGTACAGCCAATAGTTTGTTGTTTTTTCCCCACTGCATCAGGTGACTTTCTGGAAGGACTACTACAGGCAGCACACCATCCAGTGATGAGCAGCTACAACATCACCTAAAACCGCATGGCACTTTTTCTCTTTCCACATCACCAGACGGTGCAGAAACGTTCTCCAAAACCACACTGCACATCTACACTCTCCATGTCTCATTTTGGCGCATAACGACATCACAACACATCACACGAAACCCCACAAATGCTTTTCTGCTCTCTTACACCTTTAATGGGGCCTGGCTTTTCCAGCAGGTTAGCTACACACAGGTTGGCACCGTTAGGAAGCCGATGTGGAGTGAATCATTGCTTTCACTTCTGGAAGCCTAATCCTGCTGACAGAAAACATTATGGCTTTGTGCTGCTGTGCTGACATAACGTTCAAATAAGACATTTTGCACACATTACATTCTGCAGTGCCAAATGTGAGAGTGTTGAACAAAGATTTTCTTACACATGTTCCGTGTGCTTTCCATGCTTCAGCGACCTACATTGACTCGGGACAAGCCACACACACTGTTTCTGCTTCCTGAGAACGGTATTCATTTGTCCAGCTGGGTTTTCATGTGTACCGCATCAAAACATATGCAGGTTAGATGGATGTATTAGACTGTGTTCATTTCAGAGTGTTGCACAAACAATTTCTTGTCAATGTTCGTCTTTTTTCTGCCCTCTGTGTGGAAAGACAACAATTACTCGAGCTGAACCAACCTAAATGGATGCTCTACAAGCCTGGTCATGCCCGCATGGTGGCTGAAGCGGCACAGCACGGTTCCTTAAATGTCCCACGTTGGGTAATCTGTGCTGAGGCAGACGGATCCTTCATGGGCTATCCAGGCCCAGTAAAGGTATACAGCTGGGAGTTTTCCATTGCTGAAAGCTTTGCTGGCGCAGGCCCCTGTGATGCTAGGAAGAGGCAAAGATAGCTTGCTCTGTCAAGGGCAACCACGGCTTATTTTGTCACCACAGCCCAAAAGTAATTGGCTGAGCCCAGTTAAGGGGTGCATTCCACCTGCCATAATGGTACAGAGCTTTGAATTTCTGCGCTGTCAACATGACATAACTGAGCACAGTGTAAAGGCACCACATTAAAACACGTGGCATTTCTGCAGTCCAAAAATTATGGTACAGATCAAAGCCATATGAAACGAAAACAACGCACATTTGTACTCTTCAGGTTGCACACAGTGGCACAGAATGATCGCAAATGTCTTGAGGCCTTAGTGCACCCCTGCTCTGTACAAATGACATGATCACTCCATGCCTACTGCACCACGTGAAACAGCTCAGCACTGTTGCTCACACTGCACCACAACAGTAGACAGTCCACAGAATCGTTGTTTACCGGCTGAAATTATTGTGTCCAGGACTTCATGGAGATGATTGTTCACCACTTTGCCACCCTGGGGCTGATGTTCCTGTCATGGATGGTGAACTTCACTCGTGTGGGCACCCTGGTGCTGCTTGTCCACGACTGTGCCGACCCCCTCATGGAGGTCAGTGTCTCAGCTCTGCTGAGGGTGTCTGGCATTTGCTTTGGTTTTGTTTTGTTTCTTGAGTGGTTCATGGTAATACTCATGTGACTTCCGTTTTTGTTCATGCTGGTTTATTGTTGTCAGTGCTGTTGTCTTGATGTTACCTGTGTGTGTGTGTGTGTGTGTGTGTGTGTGTGGAGAAAGGCTATAAGGGGTAAGGTGGAGGGATGTGTGAAAAGGGGGTGGGTGGGTGTTACTGTTTTCTCCCAGTGTGATAGTATGTACATGTGCATACTTTGTCGTTAACATCATTTTTGTGTGACACATTTTTTTACTTTCGAACTTTATTTTTGAGTCCCTTTTTTCATGTTTTTTTCAATGACAGATTGTGAAAGTTGTTATGATTATATATGCTGAATCCATATGTCTTCATGAGGCTTATATATGTCCATGTGGGTGTGCGTGTGTGTGTGTGTGTGTGTATGCATTTGTGTGTGTGTGTGTATGCACATGCGCATGCACGAGAGGGAGATGTGTATGCATGCAGACCTGCATGCATTAATGTCTTGAGAAACATAGGAATGAACCTTTTTTCTGATTCTCCCCTACCCCTCCATGTGAAGACAAGTACTTAATGGGGGAATGCAAAATTCCTGATTTCCCTTTATATTGGGAAAACAGAACACATACGCACGCAGGCACGGACGCACACACGCACACACTCACGCACAGAGGGAAAGAAACGAATTTTATTTGGAGTCAACGTGGTAATGCCAGGTGTTGGACAAGGTTGATTATTGCCTCTCAACAGGCTGCCAAGATGGCCAAGTACGTGAAGAAAGAGACGTTGTGCACCAGCCTGTTCGTCTGCTTTATGCTCACCTGGGTAGTCACTCGTATGACCCTCTTCCCCTTCAGGTCGGTGTTTTGGCCTTTCTTTTTTTCTTTTTTTTAAGCGCAACTCAGCCATGTTCGTTTTTTGTTTTTTTTTAAAACTTTTTTTTTGTATGAAGGCTTCGTGATTTGAATAGATTACTTGGAAAGTGAATTGGCTGTGGAGATGTTTAGATATTACATGTGTTTGAGAGCAGCAGAAGAACAGGATTTAGATGCGTTTGAAATCTCTTGACTACAACAGAATTCAGTATGTAAAGGTGTAGGCATGCAATTATTATCCTTAGCAACTTGGACTCATATCCCATGTATGCATGCAGACACTTAGACATGGGTATGCGTAAGTACACCATGTGAAATTTGGATGTACACGTATATATGTATGTATATCCATGTACGATACCTTTGTGCAAGTACACACATATATTTTCTGTTGATATCTGGAACATAGTCTCATTCATGATAAAGAATGGGTATGCATGCATGTGCATCTACCAGTAGAGAGCTGTGTGTGTGTGGGTGGGAGAGAGAGAGAGAGTAGCTGTCAGTACAGATCTGTTGTTTATACCTGCAGGTGTGTGTGTGCGCTTGATAGTGCACCATTTACATGCAGATTATGAAAGCCGGGGAAAATATTACTATTTGTAATGGGTATGGCATATTTTGATTAGAACTGCAGTGCAGTGGCCAAATAAACTGTCATTCGATCTCACCCCATTTTGAGCCCCCATCCCCACCCATCTCCATCCCTTTTTTCTCCTCTTTCCCAGTATAGGTTTGCATGAGTGTGTATTTGTGTGTGTGTGTGTGTGTGTGTGTGTGTGTGTGTGTGAGAGAGAGAGAGAGTGATAGATGTGAGTGGATTTTGCATTTCATAAACTACGCATGTATGGTGGTGTTGGATTTTGAGATTCTGACCCCACTGTCCTTTGTTTTGTTTAGATATGTTTGTGTGTGTGTGTGTGTGTCTGTGTGTGTGTGTGTTCCCCTTATCACCTCCCCATGTTATGCCTCTGAATAGAGTGGTCGATTCTGTGGTCGATTGAATGATTTATAGATAAATGCTCTCAAATGGGGAATACAGCTGATAGGTTTATTTGAAGTTCCATGAGAGGTGTTATCACCATCTGTACCTAAGCATGTATATGAACGTACACTATAGTCTCCAGGTTTATTGGTAGAATTTTCTATTTTTGTCCTTCTCTTATATATAATGAACTTTTATCAAGATATTATTGGGCCGTTATAAAAGTGAGGAGGGGTTGGGGGTGTGGAGGGGGAGAGGGGAGAAACAAGATGAAAGGGAATCCTTCCTAAATATCTTTTATCTGTACGTGAACATTTTGTTTGTTTGTGTTCAGATTTACTTTTTTTTAAAGAATTGATTCACTGTTTCTATGATCTGTTCTTCTTCCTCCTTATTTGTATTCATTTATTCATTTTTGTTGTGAAACATGTGTACATGTACATCAGTTGTCTATAAGACGCTAGGCTATGACATTTTGTTTTGTGAGAGTGTCATCAGAACGCAGGAAAAAAACCATTCTGTGTTTGTACGTGCTTGTTTAGCACATATCTTTATTTGAATTTAAGAAAATAAAACATAACAAACAAATAAAAAGAACGCAAAATAGAGGGGGAAAAGAACAGAGGAAAACAGGTGTGAAGAAGAAAGCAAACAGTCAGTATAAACAGCAGTGTCTGTGTTCCAGACTGATTACAGTTATTGGCTGTTTGGCTGTTTGAGGGTGTGTGTCCTCAGAGAAGCCTCTGACAACAGCCTTTTACAGCATGTTGTGGAACTCCTTTTAATACAATCAAAACACGAAAACTCACCCAGCCAGTCCAGCGCAAGGAAAACAGGCAGACAACAAGAAAAAAATGGAGTATGAAAGGCATTCCCAGCATTCCATCCCACTCCCACCTACCCTTAAAACGAAAGTGGAAGAAAAACATTTGGATAGAGTGAAAATGTCAGAAAAAAGAAAACATGGAAATATTGGACAAAGAAAGAAAAATAGGGAAAAGAATGGAGAAAATGTTGTCCTTGAAAAAGGCATGTGAAGCAGAAGACAAAAAAAGAAAAGAAAGAAAATGGAAACTAAAACAACTGTGGTTTACAGATTCCATGCAACAGAGACCCATTCTCCCCCCCTCCCCCTCCCATTCCTGCTCTCCTCATCCCTTCTTTGCCAAAAATATTGTTGGCTGATACATTTTCCGCAGCATGCTATCCTAATTTTCTTGTTCTATACATTGAAATATGTCATGCATTATTTGTTTAGTGTCATGTGTTCAGTGACTGATGCTAATTCATGTAGATTAAATCCAGGATGTACTGCTGTCTGTATGAACAGAAAGTGTACATACCAGCGCTACTCTCTTGAGTGTGTGAGAGCAAGGATGTGAATTTGAAATTGAGGTCAGTTGCATGGTGTCCCAGTGTAAGAGCTAGGCTGATGCATATCCGGTGGGAATCAGGGGAGCTTCTAAGCAAGGTCACCTTTCATCTGTGCATGCATATCACTGGCAGTGGTGGTCATGGTTCTGCTAGTAGCTTCTGTTTTTTTTTTGTTGCTGGTGCAAGTATGTATATTGTACATGCGTGAGTTTGTGTATGTCTGTATAAGAGGGTATTCGGGCTTTTTGTTAGTGCAACGTTTCACAAATGCCCTGGTCTAAAGAGAACTTTCCACTACTTAAGAAAGCTGGCAAACAGATAGGGATTTCACACCTGGAATCGCTGATATTTAGAACCAGCAGTCACAGCATGCATTGAAAGACATTGGCAATGTATCTTGGCAGCGTTTGACCCAATTGCTGACAGACCACCCCCACCCTCCTCTCACACACACACACACACACACACACACACACACACACACACACACACACACACACACACCATCTAAATCTAAAAAAAAAAAAAAGCATGGCCATAGTAAAGACTGAGAATTACTGCCAGAATCCTGTGAGGATGGCCTCCTGACGGGTGACCTGACTGTGATGTGTATCTCTGGACAGCTGGCACTGGCTTGTTTGGGGCCATAGACAAAGGAGTCTGAGTGAGGAGCAAGCTAACATTCATGAAAACATTGGTTGGTTGGATCAGTTGTGTTCTTTGTCGTTTATTTTGAGTGGAGAAAAGAAAACACAACTTTGTCGGAGTAAACTAATAAGAAAAGGTAGAGGTGCATGACTGTGATAAGAGATTTGGAGTTTTTTGTAATATCAAGCTTGTTTACTTGTTTGTGGTTTTATAGTTGTTTTTTTTCTTTTCATGGTTGCGGTTGGTTTTTTGTTGTTGTTGTTTTGTTTTGGTTTTGTTTGTGGTGAAGCAGTTATCCATTGAGGGTGCCTGATTTTCTTCACCGTAAACAGGGTGCAAAAAACATGTTGAGTTTTTGCCACCTGGAGGTATGGACTGCAAGACAACAGAACAAAGATAGATGAAAGAGAAAACAGACTAAAACATGCAACAGAATGAATTGTTTTGATATTCTTGAAAATTATCCCATTTCTCTCTGCTCTATTAACAGTTTGCTTATAATGCTACATAATTCTGTCTTCCGTCGCAGCTTCTGTGGCTTTTCTTGGTCTCTGCTTGTAAGGGTTTAAATCTTTAGTGCTGTTTGTTGAACTTTTTTCCAGGCTCTGCTTGTCGTGAAGACATACATACGGATTTTCAGCAGACTTGTTTTTGCAGATGTATGCTTGCATACACACTGCACCACCATGTCATACCACACATTCTCTCTCCCCTCTCTCTCTCTCTCTCTCTCTCTCTCTCTCTCCTCTCTCTCTCTCTCTCTCACACACACACACACACACACACACCACACACACACACACACACACACACACACACACACACACACAGATGTGTGTGCTCACATATCACCCAAGGATTCATGTACTCAGAATCTCTGCTGGTCTTTGTCAGATTAGTGTGGTGCAATATCAAATTATATTGGAGTGTGACAGGTATAACTGTGCAGCTCTCTCATTGTCTTGTGACAGCCCTGATGTGGCCCTTTGCGGTCGGCTCGGCTTTAAGCAACATTATTTTATCTTATCCATTGTCTTGTGATATAGAATGCGGTCAGTGTATATGTATGTGCTTGTGGTAGGTGTAGGCTTTTAGGCCAGTAACTGCATTTGGTAAAATTCAGTATTTAAATGGGAGAAATATTGCTTGTGAAATACGCTGTCAGTTCATTTGATGTTGAAAAAGTTATCTGAAAGATTGCCTACAATTAAGTAGAACCTCTGCTGGATGAAAGGAGCGGGAGGAGGGAGTGGGAAGGAGATGAGGGAACGGGGGGGTGAGGGTGGATCTGGGGTTTAGTTTGTAATCTGCGATGAAAGTTGTTAGATTTTTTTTTTTATTGTTGTTGTTGAATGCAAAGGCTTGATCAACACAGCAGAAAAGGAAAGAGAAAGAGGACAAAACTAGCATATCAGCAGGGCTACCATTTGCACTGACAGACAGGGGTCCCAGGGACTCCTTCACTGATGCTATAGAGGGTCCCCGAGGGGGTATAGAGAGGGCCCCATGAACAAAATTAACCAATACAGAAAATGTATTTCTTGCTTTTTTAATTATCAGCTTGATAATCTGAACATTTCAGAGTAAATGAATACTCTCTCTCTCTCTCTTCTCTCTCTCTCTCTCTCTCTGAAAACATTTCTCAAAACAAAAAAAACGTTTCTTGTTAGGTGGTGTTGCTGTAGATATTTCTTTAGGAATCGACGATTCACTGTCTGTAGCATCTTCAGAAGATGTTTCTTTGCGTTTTTTAGGAGCGCCCAACCACTAAGCAACGACATATTTGCAAGATGCGATAGCCGTGAACTTCCTTTCTGCTTCGTTCGCCTAGGCTTGTGCACGCGATCGTTACAACTTGTGAGTCATCGATTGGTTAATTAGTGGCGCGGGGCCCCACAGTTGAATAAGTCAGCCGGTCGATGAGTAACCGTTCAGTGACATGGGCCGCAAGGCGAGCCTATCAGTGTTTACGAAAACTTCTCGGCTTACTGTACTTTCGCGGGCACACGCCATCCTGAATTTAAACGGCAGACAATCGCGGGGCGAAGCTTGTGGTGTGCTCAGCTTTGATCACTGACCGCGGCACGTTTTGGGGTTTGCCTGATTTTGTAGTGCGTCCCGCAGGACTCGCTACACAATTTGTTAGTGCGTCCTTTTCGCTCATAGTGCGTCATGGACGTACATATGTGCGTCATTGGGAGCCCTGATCAGTTTTCAAATACAGAACCTTTGCCCTTAGTGAACAGGAGATTTAAAAAAAAAAAAAAAAGGAGAGTGTGGACTTTGAACACTATTGTAGTGATCTTTCAAGTTGATCTGTTTGGGAAGACCGGCAGAAGTTTGTGGTCAGAATCAAACAAATGTCAGATTCTGACCTACATTTCAGAGATGTTTCAGACGACAGGGAAGGTGGATGACAGCAAAAAACATGTTGGCTGTTCAAGGAGAACCTTCATGCAGTATTTGTCACGTTCATATGGAAAGAATCAGTTGGAGATTTTACAACCAAATAACTGAAGATGCCTTAAAAGAAACACTTCAATTGTATATAGATAAATACTTTTTTTCTAATAAGTCTACAGACTGTATGCATTGACACTTTAAAAAAAAAGAAATAAAAAAACTTGTGCATAACAAGGTCATGCGCAATCCCACTTCCCTATTTCTATGGTTTTGTATGTTTGTGCATGTGTGTGTGTGTGTGTGTGTGTGTGTGTTTTGTAAGCTGTTGTTGAAGGCTTGGATGAATGAAGTTTGTAGGAGGAGCTTTCAAGATCAGTGAGGAGACTAATAATATGCCAACTAACCATGGTGGATTGAAAACTGATGGCTTTCAACTCTTCTTGAGGTGGACAAAGTTGAGATGTTAAAACATGAAGAGGGAAAGGGAGGAAAATTGAGAATGAATGGGGACTTTTCTTGTGATTTGCTTTTACTGTTTAAGTAAAACAACAACTTCAAGCCCAATGCTGAGCATTCCTTAAGATCACATTACGGAAAAGAAATGTGAAACCTTCCAGGAAGTGAATTTGCGTCCCTTGTTTGTTGACTAATGTATTTCCATGGGTTTTGTTTTGATTTCATTTTCCCTTTTTTTTTTTGCCTTTTATTATTGTCTATTGTTTTTCCCATTGGTTTTGTTTTTTGATTTCATTTTCCCCTTTTTTTCCTTTGAAAGTCTCGTTTCTTTGTGTGCTCTCTTCATTTTTTTATATCTTGTGTTGTTGTTTTAGTTTCCAGTTAGTGGTCCTTGGATGTTCTGTCTTGAATGAAGTGAGTTTCACTATGAAAATCAACGAGAAATTAATTGCTGCAAATTGCTGGGACTTGGATTTTGTTTGCATCATAATCTTTCCTCTTACAGTAGTCTTTTTGTTTTGTTCTTTTTTTTAACACTGCTTTTCTTTCTTTGAGATGAGGAAGCCCGGGAGAAATGAAAATGGATGGATTTGGGTGCTGAGAGAGAGAGAGAGAGGGTCATGGTTTCAAACTGATCACAGGGGATAAAGGACATGTGTGGTTGCCACATTTTGTTTTTTTGAATATTTTTTTTTCTTGCATAGCTTCCAGAAATGTCCCTAGTCATTTTTCATTTTGATTATGGTGATGGAAAATGGTATGATGTGGGAAAAATGGGTCTGGATTTACGTTGCGGTGATACTGGATGCAGAGCTGGACAACTTGACATGGGGAAATGGTGACACTGTGGGCACATTCACCACCTGCTTATGAGAAGTTGTCAGGTTCCTGGTTCACTATTGGTACGGCATGAACATGTGCTGTACTCACACTATTAGGACCTGACAGTTTGACTTCTGGCATGGCCGATGGTGGAAGGATGTCGTTAGGTTTTCCTGGCACATTTGTCGAACCAACAGACAAAAAGTCACATACCAGTTCTGTTTATCTGTATGATTTCTGCATTGTCTTTACTCATGTTTTTGGGGGGGGGGGGGGGGGGGGGGGGGGAATGTCGAATGTGCTGGATGTCAGGAAAGAAATAGACTTGAAAAATACACTTTGGGCATGAACTTAATTAGTGGCAATTGCCCCCTGGGAGTTTAACAGGGGTTTTTCTCTGTGTGGCAATTCAGATACTTCGACCAACGAACAGTGGGTCTTGCTAGCTATAATAATAAAACTTGTAAGACAAGTTCACCTGTACGATTTGTATCTTTAAAATTATGCCAGAGTGTATGGACAATAGCGAAGCGTGGTAGGACCTTTAAAAAAAAAAAAAAAAAAAAAAGGAAAAATGCAAGAGAGCAGGAATTAATCCCAAAGTATGCCAGTGAACCATCTGTTGGGGGGGGGGGGGGGGGGGGGGGGGGGGGGGGGGGGAAGAAGGAAAAAAAGCTTGTTCATTCCAGTAACTGTAAGATCGACTTCAGAAAGAAAACCCAAGAATAATGTCACTGGACCAGTAGGAAATAATATGATGAATGTTAGCCATGTTTACATGGACAAAGTGGGAAAAACTTTGGTATGTGCATGATATGCAAGTGTGCATTCTCCATTCAGTTACGGTCAGTGGTGGCAATGATGATGAGTGTGATCGTGCATTCATGTACATCTGCACAACATTGCATTTGAAAATCTGTTCTTGATGGAAATATTTTTCCATCATCTGTTTGTGATGAAAAGATTTTTACTTCGTCTGTTCCTGATGGAATTATTTTTTTTACTTCTTCTGTTTCCCAGTGGAAAGATTTTTGCTTTCATTCCTGATGGACGGCATCTGTTCCTGATGAAAAGATGATTAGTTCATCTGTTCTGAGGGACAGCGTCTGTTCCTGATGGAAAGATAATTATTCCATCTGTTCCTGAGGGAAATCCTCTGTTCCTGATAGAAAGATAATTTTTTTTATCTTTTCCCAATGGAAATCATCTGTTCCTGATTTAAAGATAATTATTTCATCTGTTCCTGATGGAAATCATCTGTTTCCTGATGGAAATCATCGATGGAAATCATTTGTTCCTGATAGAAAGATTTCACATCATTTGTTCGTGATGGAAATCAGCTAAAAGATCTTTATATACTGTTCCTGATGGACATCATCTGTTCCTGATAGAAAGATATGTCATCTTCTGATCCTATTTGCATAATTGGTCCTCATAGAATATATTTTGGTGGGAGAGATTTTTTACATTCATCTGTCCTGATGGAAAAGATATTTACCATCTGTTCCTGATGGGAATATTTTTATATCATCTGTTTTTGATGGAAAGATAGTTGCCATTTGTTCCTGATAGAAAGATTTTTTGCATCATCTGTTCCTGATGCAAAGATTTTACCTCATCTGTTCCTGATGGAAAGATATTTGCCATCTGTTCCTGATGGAAAGATTTTTACATCATCTTTTTCCTGATTGAAAGATATTTGCCATCTGTTCCTGATGGAAAGATTTTACATCGTCTTACTTCGATGGAAAGATATTTGCATCATCTTTTCCTAATGGAAAGATTTTTACATCATCTGTTTTCAGTGGAAAGGTATTTGCATAATCTTTTCCTGATGGAAAGATATTTACATCGTCTGTTCCTGATGGAAGGATTTCTCATTATCTGTTCCAGGTGGAATATATTTTTCATATATGTTTCTGACGGAAAGTTTCTTTCATCATCAGTTTTTGATTGAAGGATATTTACATAATCTATTCCTAGGATATTTACATAATCTATTCCTGATGGAAAGATTTTTATATCATCTGTTACTGATGGAAAGGTATTTGCATTACCTGTTCCTGATGGAAATATTTTGGGTAGGCATGCATGCTGAAGGTTTAAAGTCAAAGATTCTGATGGAAAGTGGGTGTGCAGAGGGAAATACTGATCTTCTGACCCTAAAACCAAAGTGTTACACATGTGTGTGTGTGTGTGTGTGTGTGTGTGTGTGTGTGTGTGTGTGTGTGTGTGTGCATGTGCATGTGTGCCTGCCTGTACCTATGAGTATGAATGTGGTGTTGTGTGTGTGTGTGTGTGTGTGTGTGTGTGTGTGTGGTGTGTGTGTGTGTTTGAGAGAGAGAGAGAGGAGAGAGAGAGAGAGAGAGAGAATGTGTGCCTGCATGTAGGCATGTTTTGTTTGTCTTTGTGTGTATACCTCTCTGATTGTGTGTGATGTGTATGTGTGTGCTTCTATTGTCAAAGTATATGAGATTATCTCAAGTGTTGCAAATTATTGGTCTATGTCAGCATTGACTAGCAATTAATGTTTTATTTTGACTTGTTTGTTTTCCTTTTCCTGCTAAATGCTTTAAACTCGCCCTTCCTCCATAACCCAATAGGGGAGTAAAGAATAAATATTGTTCTATTGCTTGTGTGTGTGTGTGTGTGTGTGTGTGTGTGTGTGTGTGTGTGTGTGTGTGTGAAATTTATGGTTTTTACTGTTCCATATTTTCTTTTTTTTAGCATCTTTTATGCCATCTCGGTGGCACTGCACCCATGCCACTCATTCAAACGGGGACCCCCCCCCCCCCCCCCCCCCCCTCCCACTCGTCCACAGCCTGGCTCAGCTCACCGCAGCCATGGCACTGGCAATCCACATGGAGCAGTCAGTGTCAAGTCCTCAAAGGGCATCCCACTGGAGGAGACACTGCACTACTGCCAGGTCACTTTGGTGGTGTTCAGTGGCACCTGTTCTGATCCAACATACGCAGGACACCACCTACTAAGCCCCCTACTGATGACAGTAATCGGTTCGTAGGGGAGCCGGCATGAGTGAACTGTCTCTCCGGAGGGCACGCCAGGTCTGTCCAGTGACGGCCCCATGAATTTACTGATACTGGTGACCCCAGCAGAATCAAACCAAGGCCACAGACATGAAGAGGACATTGAAACTGAGGTCACCGTGAGAGGAGAGCACAAATGGCCACAGAGTATGAGACTTTTTATGATGCTGACTGGTGAGAATGAAGACGTTGCTACGGATTTCCGTTCCAGTCTGAGACTGCATGACAAGGCTGCGCTCTACACTTACTTTCATTTTGTATCTGGCGTCAACCAGGCCTGAGAGATACAGACACCAGCAGTGTTGGTCAGGAAACTTGAGCAAGGCTCTCAGAGACACATCCATTTAGTGGATGAAACTCGACTGTGTGGTCCCAGTCATCCCAATGGAGCTGAGGCAAACTCAACTCAGTGTAGGAGCCGGTCGGGGCAGAAAACCCCACGTGGCTCTGATTGGAATTGAACCCACAACCTCCTAACTGGGAGTCTGCAACACTGACCACTTCGTCATGGCGGCTGGTCCTCATATCTTTTATAGTTTTTGTAATTTGCCGTAAATAGTGTATGTAGCGGGAATGTGTTGGGAATGGCTGTACATTGACATCTTTTTTGTTTTAAACGTAGATTTTTTTCCCTTTATTTTTTGGTTTGCTTTATGACTAGCCTTGGGTGCTGAATTCTTCCTCTTCTTTGGTAGACAGAAGATGATCTGCTTAGGCTTCTGATGCATCCAGTGTTATCAGGGTTTTGTTTTTCTTTGAGCAGTCATAACTATGCTGCTTTTAGGTATTGTATATAAATGACAGTGTGACTTGAAAAGAGTGAATATGTTGATCCTGTGTGTGTATGTGTGTGTGTGCGCATGCGCACGTGCGCATGTGCATATGAGTGCATTAAATGTGTGTGATATGCGTGTGTGTGTGTAGTGTGACTTGAAAGAGTGAATATGTTGATCCTGTGTGTGTATGTGTGTGTGTGTGCATGTGCGCATGTGCATATGAGTGCATGAAATGTGTGTGATATGCGTGTATGTGTTTGTGTGCGTGTGTTGTGCGTGTGTTTGTGTTAAGAGTGCATGCATGTGGTGTGTGCACTAAGTGCATGTGCGTGATGTGACATATGTATACTTTGTCTATCCCTTCTCTGTTCCACCATCATCCCTATTCCCCCCCCCCCCCCCCCCCCCCCCCCCCCCCTTCTCACTCTTTTCACTTCATTTTAATAATTTCTGTTTTAAAGATGCAAAGCAGATCTGTGCAGCAGTTGTGAGTTTCGTAATAGTGTAGTTTTTCCATTGTCTAATGTGTGGCTTCAACTTTTACTAAGGAATGCAGTGCTGTTCATAGTCTCACATTTTGATATTTATTATTTTTTTAATGCACACACGATTACCATTGATATGTATGATGACACAATTGTGAAATATTTGAAATTAACATAACTTATGTATTTGAGAGAGAGAGAGAGAGAGAGAGTGTATGTGTGTGTAGCCATTTTTTTTTATGTGGAT
>CM031617.1:47124537-47177833 GCA_018398815.1 Conus ventricosus | reverse complement strand
ACAAGCTGGCATCGAATCCGCTGACTTGGGGTTACTTAACACGTAATTATCTAAGGAGGCTACAACTCACACGCATCAGCCAACTGACATAGAACAACACAGTGACCCACGGCAACACCATCGAACGAATCCAAGACCCCTGCTCTTCACTGACTGTTTACAAAAGAACCTCAGCTGACCGAGCATTTAGCGCTCACTTGGAGCGCCGAGGTCGTAGTGGTTACAACCCTTCCCCCTTTCGCCACGCGGCAGGTCGAACTCTCCTAGGTGTTGTTTGTCATCTGACCACTTCGGCCTCCTTCACCCAGTTCGGCCGTGTGCGATGGTTAAGGTACCCTGGTTAATTGGTCTATTACCTATTTTGTATACTACTTACCCTTTGCCTCAAGCGTCTAATGCCTTTTGTGAGAGGTTTCATGCTCCTTGACACCAACCATTGTGATTCTAGTCCTAATTTCATGGGCACTGACTATCCATTCTTCAGTGATATTTGTTAGGCCTTTTTTTTGGTATATATTTGGCGTTTTGGAATTGAAATGCATGCCAATTTTTTTTGTAGCATGTTTTAAACTGAATTGCAGTAAGCTGATGGCTGGCATGCTGGTTATGCTGGCTTTGAAGTTGTGGGTGTGTATTAAATCATGTGGTGGTGTAGGTCTGGGCTCTGTCACAGTAGCCAGCGGGCCCACACAGAATCCTGTTGATGACTGTCATCAAGATGCAGGATAACAAGGTCTGCCCTGAACAAGGGAATGTAGTGTAATTCCATGCAGCAGCATTCTTGGGTAGAGGCCAGCACCAACTATAACAAAATGGATCCACAGGTGTTATGCAGAATCCAGGTAGGACATGCCAGCAAGATGGTATCCCTGGTGCAGGTGTTAGACAGAATCCAGGTAGTGGACATGCCAGCAAGATGGTATCCACTGGTGCAGGTTGTTATGCAGAATCCAGGTGGGACATGCAGCAAGATGGTATCCACTGGTGCAGAGTGTTATGCAGAATCCAGGTGGGACATGCCAGCAAGATGGTATCCACTGGTGCAGGTGTTATGCAGAATCCAGGTGGGACATGCCAGCAAGAGGGCATCCACTGGTGCAGGTGTTATGCAGAATCCAGGTGGGACATGCCAGGCAAGTGGTGTCCACTGGTGCGGGTTTGGATTATGCAGAATCCAGGTGGGACATGCCAGCAAGATGGTATTCATGGTGCAGGTGTTGCGCAGAATCCAGGTGGGATGCCAGCTGCGCAGGGCTTCCTCAGGTGGGGGACGCTGAGGGCTGTCCAGTTCACGTTGTATGTCAAGTCTTTAGGAAGTTCTGGGCTGGTTTCTTCCTCATGTTCAGTTATTCTCTTTCCTTTAGTATTATTTTGTGGTGTGTGTGTGTGGGGGTGGGGGGGGGGGGGGGGGGGGGGGGGGGGTGGGGGGGTGTCTCTCTTTCAAAGCTACAACCTAAAAATCACAGTAGAAGCCAACAAAAAATAGTAAATTATTTAGACATAACATTAGACCTTAAGGACCACACATACAAACCATACAAAAAACCCAATGACACACTGTCTTCGTAGACATCAAAAGTAACCATCCACCCTCTGTTTTAAAAACCATACCTAATGGCATAAACAAAAGATTATCTAAACTGTCATGCAATGAGAAAGAATTTTAACAGTGCAGCAGCCGAATACCAAGAGGCGTGAATAAAAGTGGCTACAACTACAAATTACAATATAACCCAGATAATAACATGAACAGCAATAAGAAAAACAGGAAAAGAAAAATTATATGGTATAAACCCTCCATATGATGGAAGAATAAAAACCAACGTAGGAAAAGAATCCTCAGAAACCTTAAAAAATCATTCCCAAAAGAACATGTTACTATCTAAAAATTCAATAAAAAACACCGTCAGGCAATCGTACTTGTGTATGCCCAACCTTAAAAACATAATTGATTCTTCCAACAAAAACCAAAAACAATACAACCAAAGAGGGTGACAAAAGGATATCTTGTAATTGCACAATAAAAGTACCAGTGCCCTCTGAAACAAATGTTTTCTACGCAACATTGTGTACCAAGCTACGGTAACAACAGACAGTGATAAAGAAACATACATGGGGTCACGGCAAACCATTTTAAAACCCGATATGCAAACCATAAACAGTCCTTCAAAAATGAAAAAAATTTAAAAACCAAACAGAACTAAGTAAATATATTTGGAAGCTTAAAGATAAGAAAATTTGATTACAACATATGGAAAATTTTTTAAAAGAGCAGCACCATACAACAACATTTCTAAAAAATGCAACTTATGTTTCAACAAAAAGTGGCTGCGATATATGTAAAACCCCATCTAGATCCCTGAACTCTAAAGTAGAAATGATTAATAATTGCAGGCACAAATGGAAATCTTTGTCAATGCACCATTCCTGGCACGTCCCCCCCCCCCCCCCCCCCCCCCCCCCCTGAAAGCGCCCAAAAAGAAAAAATCTCAGGCCCCGTGCACCGGCAGAGCTCACACGCAATATAAATTTTAAAAACTATATATATATTTGTTTTGTTGTATTTTAGTTGTTTTTTTTTAAACATGTTTAATTATCATGTTGATCAAAGATTTTGACTGCAGGGCTGTGTACCCATACATGGAGTATTTTGTAGCCCATGTAACTAAAAACAAACACGACACTGCAAGACTCATCTAATACTACTTATAGAACGAGTTTAGCACAGTGCTTCAAGGTCTTGAGAAACAGAGTGCCCTTTTAAGTTTGGGGAAAAAAAAAAAAAAAAAAAAAAAAGAAGACTGGGGTATATGAAAATCATGAAAGGATTTCTGAAAATGTCACAGATACTAACGAATCTTTAAACTGTTTCCAAAAATGATGATTGTGGGGCCAACAGAAAGTTGGCCCCCAGACTTTGGCTAATTTACTATGTGTTCAACTGACATTCTCGTTTCTCAGAACAGGGGTCTTTGAATAGTTGTGAGTTGCGTCCCTTGACAACATCTTGGTGCCTAGATCAGTCTGATGGCCAGTGTGCCAGTGACAGTTTTGGAACAAATGAACCCTGAAAAGCCTGCATGTTGTCACTGTAGTGACGGGTGGTTGTGCTTTGGAGCATATTAACCTGAAAGCCCTGGGTGTGGTCACTAACATAACAGATGGTTGTGTTTTGGAACAAATGAGCCTGGTGCTGTCACTACAGTGACAGGTGGTTGGAGAAGGTGGAATATCAGAGCTGTCATGAAAACATGGAGACTGGTTCGGAAACATGTCCGAAAGAGCACTGTCTTACTGACATGAATGTTAAACTCACCTCTCCTTGCCAAACAGACTGTAAGATTTTGCGACAGGTCTTTGAAACCAAGATAAATAGTCATTAAATTGATCTTTGAAAGTTTGTGAATTTTGACTGAAAAATTGTGTTCAAACCCTGGCAAATGGTGAGCAAACTGTATTCACAATTAGTTGGAAACCCTTCAGTTTTTCAGGGTTTGATTTTTTTCAGCATGACTTCAGGAGCCTTCTCACCTCTCCCGCATTGCAAATTGGATCAGTAAGCAATGCTATGTGACACTTGTAGCTTAACAGCTGTCATGGGACCCGCAGTTCGTTGTAATTGTGCCAAATGAAAATCATATTCAGATAGGTTGCTTCAGTAAAGATACGTTGAATAAAATGCCAACAAAATACACAGAATAAAAAAATTGTATTTCTTCATGAAAAAATACTCAACTATGGGTGCACAGGTCTGTGACTGCGTGTTTTGATAGCGATTTTCTTTCCTCATTTTTATCCACATAAATCATTTTTAAATGACATTTACTGACCTCTTAAAGCAAGTGTTATATCTTACAGGAAAAGTGTCATTGTACTTGTGAAAGGCTTATAGTCCAGTTTTTGTTTAGCTTTGTGATGTATCTGTACATGTGATGGAAGTCAGACAGTGTTGTGTGAAAGATTGCCAGAGATCCTTAGTCTGTTATTGGATTTCACCAGGATGAATGTTAATGCATATTAGAGCTTTACTGTGAGTGATATATGGAAAACCATTACGGTAGGAAAAATCTGGAATATAAACACATGACTGTTCCGTTTTGATCAGTCGTTCACTTACAGGAAAAGGGTCTTGTGATTGTGAAAAGCTCACTGTGCAAAATATTCTAGTTTTTGTGTATGCTTTATGTATTTTATCCTGGGATTTCTCAGGATCCAACCCACACCTCCAGGTGTATTTTTTTCTTCTTTTGTCCTGGAATGGAAATCAGATGCTGTTTGAAAAAAAAAAAAAAATCACCAGAGATCCATGATCTCTTACTGAATTACGCAAGGATGAAAGTTAATGCATAATATGGATTCATTATAACTGATATTTTACAAACCCATTACGTCAGAAAGATCTGTGAATATGAATATGCCACTGATTTGCATAAACGAGAAGCTTTGCTCACAGGAGAATCATTAATTGTGAAACCCTAAATGAGTAAAATACATTTTTTTTTAATATGTGTTTTGTCCTAGAGTGGAAAGCAGATGATAATACCAGAAAAAGGTTGCCAGAGATCCTTAGTCTGTCCCTGGGTTTCACATGGACAAAAGTCAAGCGTAATATGGAAATCATTATTGAAAAGGCAATCCGTTACTGTTGGAAACTTCTGTCAGCCTACATACATCAGTCTGGCCTGCTTAAAACAGAAGCTTTTCTCACAGGAAAAGGGTCTTTTTCATTTGTGAAAACCTAACTGAACAAAACTCAGTCAAGTTTTTGTTTTGTGTTGTTGTGTAGTCCGTGCGTAGAATGGAAATCAGATGATGCGGGTGAAAGGACTGACAAATACCTTTTAGTCTCTTGCCAGACCTGACAATGATGAAAGCTGTTGCATAATATGAAATCGTGTGTGAGCAATGTACACAAAACCATTACTGTTGGAAAGATTGGTGAGGCCTCTCATTAACGATGCGAGTTTAAAAAGTGGGTTCCTGAACTGCGTTTGTATGGTTATTTTTTCAAAGCTTGGGACTTTGAGCCAAAGTTGTTTTTATTCTTCTCTATGCAATTGCACCTGCTGCGCTTTCTTTCTTTCTTTCTTCTTTTTCTGTTGGCTCTTTTCCATGCACTGTTCTGGTTTTTAAGTGGCTGATGAAGAAGTGGCTTCTTTGATCTTGGTTATGTGCTGTTTGAAGTGTGGTAAACTTCCTAGTAAACTTTATTTATACTTGAGAAAAAAAAGTTGTTCTTGACGTCTGTATGTGCAAGCATGTTGTAGGTATGGTTGTACAGCCCTGATGTGGCCCTTTGCGGTCGGCTGGGCTATAAGCAACATTATCTCCTAGGTATGGTTGTGAATATGGTGTGCGCAGGAGAGAAAAAGTTGTTCTTTGACATCTGTATGTCATGCATGTTGTAGGTATGGTTGTGAATTGGAGTGCGCCCGGTTGTAAACAAAGAGAGGCATGGGGCCACTTTTTCAGAGACCTCCTAGCCATAGAATATTACCCAACACTAAAAGTTTAAATTGAAAAGAAAAAGAGAAGCAGCATTATCTGCATTTTCATGCTTAGCCCCACACAAATGCTGTATTACACTCCTTTTGAAAGGGAATTGCTGTAAGGGGCATAACGCTATGCAGAATTTCATTTTCCGTATCTTTAAAAACCTAAAAGAGAAAGTTGTATTCTCACCCAATTTTGTCAACAAATAGGAGAATATGTCAATCTTGACAGTGTCCATTTTTTTTGGTCAAAAGGTCTCCAAAGTGTTGACATGCCATTTCTGGGACTAAAAGATGTATCATTGGACTGCCGTATGTCTGAGTTCACAAGGAAAAAAGAAACACCTGAAGGTGCTGGGGAGGACCCAGAGAGCACTGTCTTCACCCCCTTTGAGCAGTCCTGTACCACCCTGGAGGCCTGCGCTGTGTTGACGTGGGTACAGGCCATCAACACAGGCTTTGGGCCCCCAAGGTGGTACACAATTATATTAAGAAACAATATATTTAATTTTTAAAAATTAGTCACAATATATTTAAGAAACGAGTACACATGCACGTACGCCTGCATGCTAAGTTTAGAAAACAACATGAGCCCTGTTGTCAATTTAGCCAAACAAAACAACTGAGCCCTGTGTCTATCAGCCCGAAACAACATAAGCCCTGTTGTCTATCAGTCAGAAACCCTAAGCCCTGTTGTCTATCAAGTCAGAAAACAACAGAGCCTTGTTGTCTATCAAGCGAAACAAAATGAGCCCTGTTGTCTACAAGTCGAAAACAACATAAGCCCTGATGTCAATTTTAGTCAGAAACAGCAGAACTCTGTTGTCAATGTATAGAAAACAAAATGAACCCTGTTGTCATTTAGTCAAAAACAAGCATGAACCCTGTTGTCCCAAAGTAATCAGGAAAACAGCGCTGTGTGAATTTGCAAGAAACCCAAAATGACCCGTTGTAATTTAGTTAAAAAACAACCATGAGCCCTGTTGTCCATCAAGTCAGAGAACACATGAACCCCGTTGTCAATTTAGAAAACAACATGAGCCCTGCTGTCCGTCAAGGCAGAAAACAACATGAACCCTGTTGTCAGTTTAGAAAACAACATGAGCCTTGATGTCAATTTAGTCAGAAAACAAGATGAACCCAGTTGTCCAAGTCAGAACAACATGAACCCAGTCATTGATCAAGTCAGAAAACAACATGAACCCAGGTGTCCAAGTTAGGGAACAACATGAACCTAGTTGTCCATCAAGTCAGAGAACAACATGAATCTAGTTGTCCAAGTTAAGGAACAACATGAACCTAGTTGTCCATCAAGTCAGAGAACAACATGAACCCAGTTGTCCATCAGGTCAGAGAAACAACATGAACCCAGTGTCCATCAGGTCAGGGAACAACTTGAACCCAGTTGTCCATCAAGTCGGAGAACAACTGAACCCAGTTGTCCAAGTCAGAGAACAACAGAACCCAGTTGTCCATCAAGTCAGAGAACAACATGAACCCAGTTGTCCATCAGGTCAGAGAACAACATGAGCCCAGATGTCCATCAAGTTAGAGAACAACATGAACCTAGTTGTCCATCAGGTCAGAGAACAACATGAGCCCAGATGTCCATCAGAGTCAGAGAAGAACTTGAACCCAGTTGTCCACCAAGTCGGAGAACAACATGAACCCAGTTGTCCATCAAGTCAGAGAACAACATGAACCCAGTTGTCCATCAGGTCAGAGAACAACATGACCCAGATGTCCATCAAGTCAGAGAACAACATGAACCTAGTTGTCCATCAAGTCAGAGAACAACATGAACCCAGTGGTCCATCAAGTCGGAGAACAATATGAACCCAGTTGTCCATCAAGTCAGAGAACATGAACCCAGTTGTCCATCAGGTCAGAGAACAACATGAGCCCAGATGTCCATCAAGTCAGAACAACATGAACCCAGTTTGTCCATCAAGTCAAAGAACAACATGAACCCAGTGGTCCATCAAGTCAGAGAACAACATGAGCCCAGTTGTCCATCATGTCAGAGAACAACATGAGCCCAGTTGTCCAAGTCAGAGAACAACATGAGCCCAGTTGTCCATCAAGTCAGAAACAGAAGATGAAGTTCACAGCCTAGTGCTGCTCACGATGTTATGTACAACATAGACATCGTCTTTTTTCTTCTTTTTTTTTTTTTTTGCTGCGCAAATACAAGGGAACAAGTTATAACGCCGATGAAGTTAACGCTTTGAAACCTAGACAGGAAGAAAACACCCCTCAACACTGCAGCTACCCAAAAAGGAGCAACGAGAGCTTGGATACTGGACCTGTTCAGCAGTGGGGAAACACAGCCTCCCCCCCCCCCCCCCCCCCCTCTCCAACCCCCATCCCCGGCCCCCCACTGGACGCTCAACCGACTCGGCAAACAAACGAACAAGTGGCGTGGAACCAACATCGCCTAATGTGCGTTACGGAACGGGCATTTGACTGATCGCGGACGGGGAAGGAGGAGGACAGGTGCGATGGGATAGGGAGGAGGTTACGGACTGACCATGACGTCATTGCACCCGTTATACAGCACTGGGAGACTTTTTGAGAGAGTTGACCTAAGGGGCTAGCTGACTACCCCCGTATACAGCACTGGGAGACTTGGAGAGAGTTGACCAAAGTCGACCTAAGCTAGCTGACCTCCCGCGTTCGTGTGCACGCCATTCCTTTGCGCTGAAAAGGACGGTGAAGAAATCGGGTCTGTTTTCAGAACTATTTATCTTTCGCAGTAGGCGGAGATTTCACAACTCTCCGGTAAACGGGCAGGGTCATAGTATCAAGCAGACTTGCTGAGTGAGAGCTGGCCGACTCACATAGGTGCGAGTCGTGCAGTCAAATCAGTTTTGCTGTAGGGAGTGCCGCTAGTTACTGGAAGCCGTGGAGAGCTTTTTGAAATGCTGGTTTTTCGTTTTAAATAAACCACTAAAGATACAATTAATTATAAACTGAACGGACACAGGAATAACCATACTCAATCTGCCGTGTTCGCAAACCTGCGTGCAATCAAAGCGTAAAGGCGGCAGCGCGGGTGTGGGTGTTTTGAGGCAGTTTTGAATCGCTGGTAAAGAACCTCTCCTGTGTCCAAGATATTCTTCACGGATTTCACGTGCAAAAGCGGACTCGTGCTACAGGTGTCGCTTGGCTGTGCTATACAATGCTCCTGGACTACCACTGAGTTGAGACTGACCTGGCGTTGAGCCGTGCGTTTGGAGGAGAGGTGGTGTGGGAATAAACACAGAAAAAGACAAGGCTGTGGGTGTGGAGGAGACGGTAGTTCGGTTCTTCATGCCAGGTCCATGGCATGTTCTGGATCTGGATCTGGATCTGGAACAATACGTCGCAGAAGCCAATCAACGGCTATAAACGCGACGGTCGTCCTGTGCAGCAGCTTGCTACAGGTAAGTCAACGACAATACTTCATGCCATGTCGGCAGCGTTCACATTTACACCGTGTGCTTCGGCGTGAAGCACGGAGAAGCAAGTTCTCCCAGTGGCATGAAGCGTACCCACAGGTGCATGCCAGGCGGAGAAAGTTGCTTTTTCCGGTACACGGGAGTGGTTCACGGGGAGTAAATGTGGACATTGCTCAGTTTAGAGGCCGCTCCCCTCCCCCCCTCCCCCGCTCCCCTCCCCAATCCTCTTGCCTTCACTGTTCGGTAAACCACGCAAAGTTACCTAGCTTAAAAGAATTTCTTTCCGTTATATATTGAGATGACTGGGAAAAAAATCCTTTCACACTTCCCTCCTATAACAAACTCCTCTTTTGATCTCCGATCGGGGTCTCCGGCAGCAGAAAATAAGCCGAATGAGAATGCGCCAATATAACAAGAAAACATGTAAGCCTAACGGCTTAATCAAATAAATCGGCTTCGATTGACATAAATCGGCCTCAGTATTTTTACGGAACAAAGGTCTTGTACAAGATGGGGATATGAAAGGAAATTTGACCTTAAGTTGAAACTGTGCTAACCTGAAGTTGAAACTTGTGTGTTAACCAGTGTATGAGTTTAGCGTTGTTAGAACTTTAAGGGGTTCTAGCGCTGATAACTCCGGGATTTGAAGTCTTGCACTGAGGGTGTTGTAATGGCCTCGGATGGAGGCGGTTCCATTCGCTGAAGGTTCGAGGGGAAAAGAGCTATCCCCGCAACTGATTTTGCAGGAGGAAGGAAGGAGGTAATTCGACCGGTGGAGCTTTCGTGTTCTTGTCGGCGGGTAGGTTGTCGGCCTGCAGGGGGAGTTAATGGCTACCTCACCGTGACACACCTTGAACAAGGTAGCCAGCCTGACGGCGGGTAGGAAGTCGGCCTGTTGGGGGGAGGTTGTTAATGGCTACCTCACCTGACACACCTTGAAGGTAGCCAGCCTCGTCGTGTACCTCCTGTGTGTTGGGTCCGGTGCAGCGTCGTGTACATGTCCGCCATGGTGGATGACCGGCAGTGCTGACCACCTTGTGGACCACTCGACGCTGCACCTACTCCTCGTTGATGTCCTAGGCAGGGTACGGGATCCCAGACAGGTGCAGCATACTCGAGGGTGGGTCGTTCAAGAGCTGGCACGCTTTCTCTTTGATCTTGATAGCGCCCACCTTCAGATGTCGCCGAAGAAAGCCAAGGGTCCTGCTGGCTTTGTTGGAAATGCTGGCCTTATGGGTGTCCCCAGCTGATATCTAGGGATTTAGAGACACAACCCAAGTCGGCTGTCTCTCCAAATGCTAGAATACTTTGGCCATGGAGTTGGTACTGTGTTGTGAAAGGGCCCCCCTTTTCCTTGTGACTGCAGTGCAGAATGTTTGCCTGCCTTTAAATACGGCACCGGCCCCCACGCTTCATAGTCTAAACTCGGAGGCTTTTATCGGGTCAGGATCAGGATTGGGGCGGTGTATGTAAATTACTTAGCCTATTTAGGCTTTTTAAACGCCCGTTCATTTTTGGTGTCTTGCTGGTCCGGTCGTTGACTAGCTCTTCTTTAACCACAAAGTCATATCTGATTTTAATTATTGTTTCATGTTTATCTGTGAGGTTCTTGAATGTATTTGTACTTGGGCACGTTTGATGTTAGTTGTTAATTCATATCTATATTTAAGTATTAATTCAAGTTTATCTATGAGATTCTTGAATGTATTTGTATTTGGGTACACATTTGAGTTATTTTAATTTAAATTCCAATAATTGGTTACTCTGTTTGCACAGAGTACTACGGGAAATTATTCAGAACCAATGTTAATTTTGCCCCCATCCCCACCCCTGAAATCGGCGAACGACCCGGTAGATATTGGAAAAATCCATGCCCCCGGGGTTCAGAGTTCGGTGCACTACCACTGACTGTACGTATGAGAAGGGGAGCGGAGAAATCCTAACGCACTTCATACCACCAAATACTGCTAGGATTGAACCAGCAGATAGAGATAGCCGTATATGTTCTGACTGGAAAAAAAAAACACAACAAAAGAAAAACATTAAAGTATTAAAAAGATAACAATAGTGGTCCATAGGAGGGGTTTGATCACTCATGTGATAATTCATTCAAGTTAAGTAGGTATTTTTCTGGTCGATGTTGTTGTTTTTTTTAAATTCTGGATTGGTGTTTAAGGGAAATTGTGTAGGGGAGAGAAACGGTCCTGGGCCGAAGAATAGAATGTTTTAATAATAACTAGGATAAAGTAACTTACTTAACACATACTACCCCCTCTCTCTGTCTCTCTCCCTCTCTCTCTCTCTCTCTCTCTCACACACACACACACACGCAAAACACACACACACACACACACACACCACACGCACACACAAAACCTAACACATCACACTGAATAGCACGCAGTCGCAATATGGGCAACCCCCCCCCCCCCCCCCCAAAAAAAAAAAAAAAAAACCCAAAAAACTCCTTCCCAAGAGCTGTTTTGAACGGACCTAGCCGTTAAAAAGCCCTAGTTAGGCCTATACCATGCATATGACGATGAATGCTTGGGAAGTAAAATGCTTACATCTGAATGAGAAGGGGCCAGGTCTTGGGTGCGAAAGCTAAATTAATCGTAAAGGGTCATTAGAATAGGATTAACACACACACACACACACACACACACACACACCCCACACACACACACACACACACACACTCACGCACGTACACACCGCACGCACGCACAGAGATGGTGAGAGAGAAGAGAGAGAAGAGGGGAGAGAGAGGGGAGAGAGAGAGGTTACGTCGGCATTCAAACCATAGCTACTATGCTACGGATCCACCCCCATCCCCCACCCCCACCTCCCCTCTCCTAACTCCCCCCACCCCCACCCCAAAATCTACCCCAGCAAAAATTTCTGACATCAATTTTCTCTTCAGTTTCATATACGTTTGATACGGTTTCACGGGGAAAACAAAAGAGAAAAACAACATGATGAGTTCTATTGTCCAGAACACCCGAGAGAGTGGCCGAGTTGGAAGCATCCATCAAACAAACTGATCTTTTTTCATGACAGCAGTCTAAAACCCCAAAATGCTTTTCTGACCACTAGCTCTCTGACCGTCCAGCTTAGCTTTGACCGGCATTTTGAAGGCGAGGGGGGAGAGGGGGACAGGGGAGGGGGGCGGCAAGGTCAGAGGGGCCTGGGAACTAATGACGGTGGACGCGTTTACCCATCAACGTCGGTCAACATGTTTCGTTAGCATGGCCTGCACGACGGTGTTTCCCAAATCGTTCGCCGGCCGCCACAGTGGTAATGGACGTGCCGTTTTTCGTTTCCACGTGCTGAGTTTGTCCGCACTGTTGACACGCGTTGCTCCATTCTTTGGCAGCAGTTGCTTGGGCAGGTACACCAACTGGACCCGGGCGGCAAAAACACCGCAAAGGGTTTTGGGCCCGCTATTTCTAGGTATACCGTATTCAAGGTTCGGTTCGGTTTTTTTTTCCCTCATATACAGAAATTCCGTCCTGGTTTTAACTTCTCTCTCTCTCCTTTTTTCAGAAATTTCCCTCCTGGGTTTTAACCCCCCCCCCCCCCCCCCCCCCCCCCCCCCCCCCTCTCTCTCTCCCCAAAACCCTGTTCCTGTTCCTTATCCTCATTACTCCGCGCTCATGGCTTCCCTGTGCCCGTCCCACGCTCCGAGCTCCCCACCCTACCCCACATCTTTCCCCAGTTCGTGAGGATTAAGGATTCGTCCCCAATGCTAGTTCCTCCTCCTCTTTCATGCTGAGCATTTGCCACCACCTCCCCCTTTTTTTTTTTCTTTGTGTTGGGGTCTTGACGGGGGCCCTTTTTGTCATGTATGGGGTGAAGATCAGCCACATGTCTTCTTTCGGTTTATGTGATGAGGGTTGGCCACACCTTTTCTTTGTTCGATGTTAAGGATGAACCACCCGCTTTTCAGTGTCTATAGGATATAGAGGACTTACCACCGCTTTTCAGTGTCTATAGGATATAGAGGACTTACCACCGCTTTTCAGTGTCTATAGGATATAGAGGACTTACCACCGCTTTTCAGTGTCTATAGGATATAGAGGACTTACCACAGCTTTTCAGTGTCTATAGGATATAGAGGACTTACCACCGCTTTTCATTGTCTATAGGATATAGAGGACTTACCACAGCTTTTCAGTGTCTATAGGATATAGAGGACTTACCACCGCTTTTCAGTGTCTATAGGATATAGAGGACTTACCACAGCTTTTCAGTGTCTATAGGATATAGAGGACTTACCACCGCTTTTCAGTGTCTGTAGGATAGAGGACTTACCACAGCTTTTCAGTGTCTATGGGATATAGAGGACTTACCACAGCTTTTCAGTGTCTATAGGATATAGAGGACTTACCACAGCTTTTCAGTGTCTATAGGATATAGAGGACTTACCACAGCTTTTCAGTGTCTATAGGATATAGAGGACTTACCACAGCTTTTCAGTGTCTATAGGATATAGAGGGCTTACCACCGCTTTTCTTTAAGTGATGAGGATTGACCACAACGTTTCTTCCTTTATATGATATAGAGGATGAACCGAAGATTTTTCTTCTGTTCACGTGGTCAAGATGTCATGTCTTTATTTTGTTTATATGTTGAAAGAGGATGAGTCACGCCTTTCTTCGTTTGTATGGTAATTGGTCACATCGTTCATATGATGACGAAAATAAGCCATTCCTTTTCTTGATTTCATAAGAGGAGAACGAGCGACTCTTTTTGTTGTTTTATATGATCACGTGGTGAAGCTCCTCCTATCCTTCGTTTTATATGATTGTGTGGATAAGCCGCTCCTTATCTTTCTTTTATGTGATTATGTGAATAAGCCACTCCTTATCTCCGTTTTATGCCAATACGTGGATCGGCCAGTTCTTTTCTTTGTTGCATATGATGAGGATAAGTCACTCCTTTTCTCCGTTCTATACGAAGACGTGAATGGGACAAGTTTTTCTTTATGTATGATGACGAGGAAAAGCCACTCCTTTTTTTCATGTTATGAAAACGAGAGTGAGCCACTCCCTTTCTACGTTTAAATAGGAAGACGAGGACAAGCCATTCGTTTTTTTTCCCCGTTTGATATCATATCGAGAACAAGCCACGCCTTTTTGTTGTTGATGATGACGGAGAATAAGCCACTCTTTTTCTTTAATTTGATGATTAGCGACACCTACTGTTTGTTTATATCATGATGAGAATTTGGCACACCTTGTCCATGTTAAAGTGATGAGGAGGCAGACTAGACGCAGCCTTTTCGTTTATATAAGAAGGATTGGGTACACTTTTCTTTTGAGATAGGGGAAGGGAAGGAGGGAGGGGGGAGAGAGAGAGAGAGAGAGAGAGAGAGAGAGAGAGAGAGAGAGACATACATACGCACACACGCACACACACGCACGCACGCACGCACGCACGCACACGCACACACACACACACACACACACACACACACACACACACACACACAGGGGGGGGGGGGGGGGAAGAGAGAGAGAGAATACGAATGGTTTATTGTTTAAAGCTTGTTACCCCATTCACAATATGGGGTAGGGGGATGGGGAGAAGTCGGTGAACTGATTGACTGGAATGAACATGAGTAGACCCCCCCCCCCCCCCACCCACCCACCCACCCCACCACCACCACCAGATATCAAGGTTCTTCGTGACAAGGAAACCATATCGAGGAAGTATGACAATGTAACATATGACCCACACAGTAAGGGCTGTACAAAATCACTGTGAGGAAATATGGTTATCGTTCAGTGACGGTCAGGTCGTATCCAGATCAGGATTTCCGTCCTCACCAGCCGGGCTGTGGAGGCGGTTTTCTGTCTTGAAACTGCTCCGCGTAAAGTTCTGCTTTTTTGTGCTTTGTTTGCTAAACATATCATTATTTCATTGAAGATGATGTCACTCTTTTCGTGCACTGTGTGAATGCCGGTTGAGTTTTTCACCGACATGGGATGTTCGTCGCTAGAAGTGTCGAACACGCTATCGGCACGTTCTCTGCTTTCGTCAGCATCATGCACCACTACCGTCAATCGCACAGGTATTTTCCACCAGCAGCTTATCAGGATGTCGTGTCAGTGATTGTATGCGTGTGTCAGTTTGTGTGCGTGTGTTGACTGACTTTGTTCTCCACACAATCGCGCACATTCTGCCGCACAACAATCCCCGACACTGTTACCTCCGAAGGTATGCGCTGCAGTTGTTTTCTTTGCTGTAAAACAGACTTGGAGAAGTTTCCAAACGGAGTGACTGAGGGCGGAAAATGAAGCAAAATTTAGAGAGGGGGTTAGTTACCGCCAAGGACATAGACAAAGTAAGTACAGGACAAGACACAATGCATTTCGACCTCTTGGGTCTTCTTCAGGCAAAAACAAATAATTTTAGGACAGTGAAAACGAAGAATGAGAAACCACTTAAATTCTTGTGAGAGGGCGAATGAAAGGTTGCATGACAGCAGAAGTGCACGTGGAATGCATGATTGATGTGATGCGTGCGAACGGTGAGCAAACGAAGGTGTTTGGGAGATGTAGTGTGAGAATGGGGATTTCACCCCAGCCTCCAACGAAAAAAGGAACTATGTAGAGAAAGCCTAATAAAGCCAAGAAAATGATTTAAAAACTGCGCTTGGTCGCTTGTGGAAGATCGTCTGCAACCTCACAACGCACAGATTGGCGTCGCCGAAAAGATAAGTTTTCTGTGCACCATGATATCGGCTTACGAAGTTCAACACTATTGTGGAGCGTAGTCAAAAAGGTTTGTGTAGAAAAAAAAAAAAAAAAGAAAAAAAATTTAGAAATATTATAGAATGTGGCTTCAAGAAAATAGTTATCTAGATTTTAGTGAGACTCCATGTTTTTTCGTTTGGGGGGGAATGATTCAGCGTTAAGACAATGTTTTGAACTGGTAGTTTTAGGCCTAGTTTCTGCAGAAGTGAAAATGTCCTCTTTAGCCTGCGTTGAGTGCGACTGGCGGGAACGGGGGGTGACAGTGATGGAGGACAGTTTGGGTAACAGTCTGTGGACGATTTAACAGCCAAAACACTGCTAAATAGACAATGAGGACTTGATATCAGTATAGACCATTGAGACCAATTTGAAACCGATTCCAACCTTTCAGGGTAACACTCAGCGACCAAGACAGGGTGTTATCGGCGTCGAGGGAACGATGTTCGGATCTTTCAGCGATAACAGTTTACAAAAACAACAACAAAAAAAAAACTTCATTTTTCAGAAACCCTTACAACGTTTAGGGTCATAATTAGCCGACTGAGAATGAAGCCAGCCTAACGGAAGCAGACGACAAGAACAGGTGTATAGGCAACGTTCTTTTCGTAACACTGCCTGGTGACAATTCCAGATTTTTAGTGCGCACCAGTATGTCGGTGAACTGGAATAGTGAGATGTGCCCATACTAAGTTCATTTTTTAAAAAATAATTGAACAGCAGATAGCTATGATTTTTCCTGATTTGACAGTTGTGAGCGATATGAAATGGACTTGCAGTGTTGCCCAATAAAGTGAGTTGGCATAATGTGAAAAGCCTATGGCAGAGGAAAGGACTTGCAGTGTTGACAAGTAAAGTGATTTTGGCATAATTGTAAGCCTATGGAAAATAGCAAATTTTAAGAAAAACTGCAGCGTGACCACCTATGCCATTCGACATTGGCTTTGATCGTCGGTCTACTGTCTTTTTCACGTTGAAAACAACTTGTGGGTTTTCTGCATCCTACCTCAAGATAGATTGGGATAACCCCTTGAACATGTGGGCCCAAAGTCAGATCGTAGCAAATCTGACAACAGGCCAACTCACCCAAAGCTGCAACTCTTCTACGTGGAGGAAATAGCACCCCTCAGGGTACCTTTCGGGACATTTCAACATACCAGTAGAACGAGGCAACAATATTGGGGTTCCTCCGTCTCTACCAACTGGAGACGGGCGTCGGCAGTTTCCAGAAGTTCAGGGGGCAAGCGGGAGCGGCGACTACATCCAGAAGAAAGCCCTGTGGTGTGACTGCGCTCAGGGTCATACCCAGGTCCTCCGTCACCGGGTCTGGCTGCCCTCGTTATTGCCCGCAACTCTCACCCCCCATCTCCGTCCCCCAACGGCCCCAATATGGACCTGTCCCCGTTATTCCCAAACGTCCCAACCAGTCCATGCACCCGGGCGGCTTAGTCAGCAGCAATGGTGACGGGCGTCGGCAGTTCCCAAGGTGCATGACGGCAGGAAAACTTCACAGCTGACAACTAATCTACAGTACGGGTATCTACTACTTCATGTCGGGCGCAGCTGATAAAAAAAATAAGAAAAATCGGGACTTTGAGGTGAATTTTCAAGAGACAATGAAAGATGGTTTTGAAAAAGAAAAAAAAGAAAACAGAAATTTTTGGGAGGCAAGCACGGTGAATTTGGACACTCGTTTCAGGATACAGTTAAACTGGTTCATATGGATGGAAATGAATTAAGTTAGTATTGTTTGAGAATTGAGTGATATTGGTTAAAATAATATAAGTAGTACATCATGTTTATTACTTTTGTTTTGATTCACACTGTGCTTTGGGCAGATTTTTTCAGGCAGTACAGACCTTAGTATGGTGCTGATGAAAAACTGGCACGGGAATGAGAGTATCGGTCCAGCGTCTAGCCTAAAAAGTGAAAATAAAATCGGGTCATAGTTTATTGGCAGAGGAGAGCAACATTGTTGGTTTAGTTACCTAGTGCTCTATTACTATAACTCATTATTAGAGTAACGAGTAAGTGTATACAGGAACAATGTCACAAGATAGAGAGAAACAGAAGAAAGGTAGTGCAGAAATCATCTGAGGCGGAGGTTGAAGTAGAACAGTTACGGGAAGAACTGGAAGGGTTAAAAAAACGCGGGTGGCCCAAAAAAACCAAAATGTAGTCGTAATGGGGAGAGAAAAACACTGAAAGCATTCACATGGTGAGGGCAATCTTCAGGAATGGATCGAAGAAGCAAAGTTGCCTTGGAGATAGAAAAGGACCGAAGCGGTGAATTTCACCCTACAAAAACCTTTGGGGGACAGGCAAAAAGAAGGTCAAGTTACACCTGAGCTCAAAACCCCACAGTAAAGAAATTCTTGGCATTCTGACTGAACATTTTGGTCAGATCGGCACCTTCAACGAGGCCACCCAACATTCTATGCCCGAGACAGAAAGCGGGAGAGGACCTCCGAGATTTTTTCTTATGATTTGAGGGAACAACTCGATCGAGTTGAAAGGTTAAAACCGGGGTGTTTCCCAAGCTCAGACGAAGTCCTGCGGGATCAGTTCATCTCAGGCATTCGAGAAACACTCCAGAAGAATTGAAAAGAAAGTAGGGGACAGACCAGGAATAGCATTCATGGAAATCAGGAAAGGGCCCTGAGATGGGGGCAGATGTCCCACCTTCCCATCTTTTAGAATAGACCCACTAAGCTACAAGGTAGAAGCAACAAGGAGCTTTGTGTGCTGAAACGCCTGGTGAAACAACAGCAAGAAAAATTTGCCCGTTGCTAAAGGCAAATCCACTGCCGAGCCTCGAGTGTGCTTCAAATGCCATACACAAGGGCATATTGCAAAGACTGCAAGAAAGAAATACAGCATCTGGAGCACAACCCCCATCAGAACTTCCCCATCCACAGCAGGGAGATCGGCATCGGGACCAAGGGGACGAGGCAAAGCAGACAGGGCGAGGTGGACAACCAGGTTTTTAGATTCAAAAACAACCAACGGGGACACCGTGGGCAAGGTCGGACGCCCAGATTTGGGGGTCGAGGCAACCAGAATACGGAAAACAGTACAGACCTGTGTGGAAGCCGCACACAGGTGACCAAGGATAAAGGCCATCAGCATGGTAGGGAACTCCCCTGCGAATCAACATTGAAAGGGAGGGAAAAACTGTGACTTCACTCATTGACACAGGTTCCATGGTGTCTACAATACAGACAATTTCTTTCTAGAACATTCAAAGATGGGCCAAACACGGAGGAATCTTACTTCTCCGAAGGGCCCAGCAAATGGTTTAGAGATCCCCTATTTTTGGTTACTCTGCACGATGTTACCATAGGAGGAGAAACCACGAGAACGAGCATCTTTGTGACGAAGACACCTTTGCATGCGCCACAAAGACTCCGAAACATTCAGTTTGTTGGGAATGAACATCTTGGAGAATTGCAGACTGCTTGAATCCTTTACTTGGTAAAATTTCTGTCCTGGTAGGCAAGATTCAAGCAGAAATAAAAAAAAGTACAGGGAACACAAAATTTTGCAAAAAGGTGGAAGAGAGAACGCTACTACCAGCAAATTCGGTTACGACTTTTCATGGTGGCAGCAGGAGTAGGAAATCTGACGAACCTTTTGATCCAACATTTGGCTTGCCAGGAGAAACCTTCCCAGAGGCATCATGGTCATTGCCCCTATAGCAACCAAAATGAATGGCTTGTACCCCTACAGGTAGCCAACATGGACAGAAAACATCTGGCTGAACAAAGGCATCGGGGTTGGCTGCATACACAACATGGATTGGTGATTGACTCAGAGTGGGAGATCAGTACCAAGAGACAGAAGCCAGAGAGCTTTATGTTAACAGACAAAGGGTTATTTTTCAGGGGAAGTAAGAGGGAGCAGCAAGGTAAGCCCTCAAGGGATCAAACTTCCAGATGTCGACCTGACACGCTTTACACCAAGCAAGGGCAAAGATAGAGATGTTTCTGGAAGAACATGTGGACTGTTTTTCCCAAAGGGGGAAAATGGGCTTCTCAGACCTGGTGCAGCACACCATACCCACAACAATGAGGTCCCAGTGTCACAGCCAACAGAAGAATACCTCCCCATCAGCTCCGGGAGGTGAAATCCGCAACATACCCTTCTGGAACAGGGAATAATCAAACCAAGCATAGTCCCTATGCATCGCCAATTGTATTGGCTGGGAAGAAGGATGGTACACTGAAAATGTGCGTCGATTATAGACGCCTGAACCCCAAAGACGGTACGTGATTCTTCCCACTACCACGCATAGAAGAGACCTGGATCCCTCAAAGGAACAAAGTTCTTCCAACAATGGATTTTTGCGTCGGTACAACCAATAGCGGTACATGAAGCAGACAAACATAAAACGGCATTCATCACTCCGTTCGGGGTTTTATCAGTAGAAAGGCCCACCTTTCGGCTTGGCAGGGGCCCCTGCCACCTTCCAGCGCTTCATGCAGCGGCTGTTCAGTGACAGATTTTTCGAGATCCTCATCACTACCCGATGATCTTCTGGTTACAGCGAGAGCTTTGAGGAACATCTGGAACACTTGGACTTTGTGTTCACAACTATCAGCAAACACGGGCTGAAGCTCAAAGCCATCTAAGTGCCATCTGTTCAGGGGAACAGGGTTCCATATCTGGCCAATCATTTCGGGCCCATGGTGTGGGCAACAGACCCAGAGAAAGTTCAGGGAGTACAGATTGGCCAAGACCAGTCACAGTCAAGCAGCTGCAAACCTTCCTTTGGGTTTAGCAGGTTTTCTATGGCGCTACATAGAGAAGTTTGCACACATAACAGTGCCACTGTATGATGCCATGAAAGAAGAGAAGAAACAGAGGAGAAACGCAGGAAGACCAAGGCAAGGACACAGCTCGTGTGGACAAAGAATGCAAGATTCTTTTGAGACTCTGAAAGAGCGGCTGACTTCGGGGACCAGTTCGACCTTCGCAGACTTTGGGAGGCCATTTATTCTGCATGTCGATGCCAGTAATGAAGGCTTGGGAGCCGTCTTGTCACAAGAAGTGAAGGGCAAATTCGAGTGGTTGCCTAGCCAGCCGGCGTCTCAGACCAACAGAGAGGGCAGCAGAATTATCCAGCCGCAAGCTTGAACTGCTTGCCTTGAAATGGGGAATCACGGAAAAGTTTAGAGAATACCTGCTTGGTTCCAGATTTTAGGTGTGGACTGACAATAACCCACTGACACACATCAACAATGCAAACTCGGGGCGTAGAGCAAGATGGGTACAACTTGGCTCCTTTTGATTTCGATCTTAAGTTTTCGCAAGGGAAGGACAACAGCAATGCGGATGCGCTGTCCAGAATGCCCTGGAAAGACATCCAAAAGTCAGTCGATGGAAACCATTGACAACAACACTCCCAAGAAGTTGAGAGAAAAGACAAGGATGACAGATAACGATCAAAACACAGTTCATTGACATCTCAGAAAGGGACCATACAACCTGAAAAACTGCAACAGATGCAACAGGAAGATAGAGTGAAACAATAGAGTGAAAGAGTATATCACACGAGGACGGAAGCCCACTCGCCGGAAAGATGGAAGGAATGTCCAAAACAAGGAAGAAGTTGACACGGTGGGGTCGGCTGAGCATGAGAGGGATATCCTCCATCGTTTAGTCAAGTCACCCGGTCAAAAACAAGGTTCCAGTTGGTGCTACCAAAGGACAAGGGCAGGACTGGCTTGCAAGAGCTACATGACAACATGGGGCACCAGGGGGTAGAAAGAACTACTCAGCTGATCAAGAGCGTTACTTCTGGCTAGGCATGACAGCAGAAATTTTGACTACTGCAAGAACTGTCGTCGTTGCAAATAGCCAAAGCACAGGTACCAATAGACAAACTCCTCTGCAGCCAAACATTGCAACACGCCCGTTGGAGATTGTAAACCATGGATTTCAAACCCCTTGGAGCCAGCATCGGACGGGAAAGGGGGTACGCCTATCATCACTGACATATTACAAAGTTCACGGTGGCAGTTCCCACCAGAGATCAGACTGCAGAGACAAACCAAAGGTTCTAGTCCAGAATGGTTTTCCCGAAGTTCGGGTACCTCAGCGTCTCCATTCTGACCAGGGGCGGAACTTGAACGGGAGTCATTGCAGACTTTGTAAATGTACAGGATTGACAATCTAGAACTACACCCACAGACCGCAAGGGAATGCACAGACAGAGCGCTTCAACAGACATTGCATGATCTACGAGAACCTTGCCTGCAGATCAGAAGAGACATGGACAGAACATCTGCAGCAGGGCGTATCGTGTACAATGCAACTCCTCACCCCCACAACAGGATTCTCTCCGTTTATCTCATGTTTGGGAGGCAAACCACGACTTCCATTCGCTCCATGCATGAGCCTGACGCACAACCACCAAAAGCAATTGGGTTGGCCAGCATCGTCGTAGCCTAGAGTTAGCCTACCGACATGTACGAAGAAGAATTCAGGAAAAGGCTGAGAAAGAAAAGAGCGCTTTGACAGTCATGTGAAAGTGGATCCAGTGCAAATAGGCCAGAAGGTCTTTTGCGGAACAGACCTGCAGGAAGGAACAAGATCCAAATAATGGAAAGAAAGGAGTTTTTAGGTCACAGAAATGAGAGACAATGAACACAGTGAGTTCAAGACTGGGGGACAGAAGAGAACCCACAGGGAAAGAACTGAGGGGTTTTTCCAGCTCAGCGAGAAGAGAGTAGCTCTAATAGTGATCTGGCATCAGGGTCATCAGACGAGGAAACCTGGAGAGGCAGTCTGCCTCAGCAACCAATGCCAGAACAGACCGACTCTGAAGAACAATACCAAAACGGCTGACTGCACAGAATGCACCTCACAAAAATGGGTCGCAACCAGCTCTAAGCGTTCGACCAAGCCACTGCAGGACAACATAGCAACCCACATCATTTAAACCCAAAACCGGGGGTACAACACAAGAAGAAGATTCTGAACGAGGTCACGAAAAAGGTGACAATGATGTAGGGACAGAGAAGCAAAAGTGATAAAGCCTTACACAATGAAGGTGGGGGGGACCCGACACTACAAAACAGCTACTTCTGCATGTTTTTGGCAGAATGAATGGACAAAAAGAAGTAACTCTTTTGAGAATTTGCCATTGGAAAGACGATACTTTTTAAAATGCATAACATTTTTTTAGTTTCCAGGATGTATGTTTTCAAAAAAAAAAAATTTGATTGAAAATCACATATATGTGTCACTAGACCTAACCTACATTTGCGTGCTTGAGTCATGCTGAGTCAGGTAAAAGATAACTTTGGTTAAGCATTGTACATGGCAAGTAGTTAAGTCTACCCAATGTCAGTGTGTATAACCAAATTGGAAATACACAGTTTGTTTTCCCACAGAAAATTGTGAATGAGTTCATAAGCATACTCCTCCGCAGCTGATAGGATGTATCAGTCTCAAAGTAACTTCTCAAGATGTCTTTAGAAACATTTGAGAATGCTAAGTTGTAGTCCTAGGGCAAGGTCAATACTTTCCTGAATGGTCATTTTTTGCATTGGATGGATAAAGACTTTTTCCCAATTCATTCAAGCTGCAGGGAAATTACAACTTGAGACTAGCTAATTTAGCTGGAAGGAAATTTGGATACTATTTTGCTTGCAGAGAAATGTGTAATCATTCCTGTTTTGTAAAAGAGCTTCCAGGGGAAAAGGGGTGTCCATAGTTGATCTTTGCATCCAGGGAGATTGTAACTTCAAATGTTTTTGGGTTTGCAAAAGTTCACAGGAAACAATTGATATGATAACACAAGGGGAAATGCATATTTGTTTTGAGAGAAAGAGTTGTAAGGAAATGAGAGTGCATTGTTGGGAAATTGGTTAAACAACTAAGGTAAGGTCAGTGATAAAGATGGTACAAATGAACGAAAACATGAATAAGAGGGTTCTTATAAATTTTGAAGATAATTCCCCTTTTAATGCTTTTTGTTAAACGAAAGCATGGTTCTAAATATTTTTTCCTGTGGCGATTGTGTTGTGAATGAATGACCAAGCGTAGCATAGGATCCTTGAATATAAAGGCTTAAAGATGAGTGCTGGATGACTTGGTGAAATTGGTAAATATTATTAATTGAACATAAATCTTATTTTAAAGGCAAAGGGACGTTGACATATATCTCACAGTATGAAAGGGAAATAAGTCTGGGCAAGTCATTCTCCTTAGTGAGTTAAGTCCTTAACCTCTCAGGAACAGTTAAATGGCATTGCATATTTGATGCACTATTGTTTTGTTGAGTACTATATGTTTTAACAGTGGCAAATGGCTGACTACCTTCTTATTACCTATCATGATAATCTGAGGGAATAGTCATGCTGGAAGGCCAGTCAAACATTATGGGATTGTCCATGACTGCCCTTTGGGAGACCAGAGATAGTATTGCTCGGTTCTGTATTATAGTTTTTGTGTTACAAATGTGATGCACAACAGCAGCTTATGTTTTAGTCACTGCTAGATTTTTTTTCAAATTTGACACGCTCTGGGTTTTTAGAGCATAACCTTTGGGATGAAATAGCAGGGGAAAGCTGAATAATTTGAAACGGTTCAGTAGTTAGAACTTACTTTTCACTTCAGCTTGTTTCCTTTAAAAATTTTGTACAGATTTTTTTCTAAAATTGAGACAAGTTTTTTAGGATAAGGTGTGGTAAATTATTTTTAGTTTCAAAAGTGGATTTTTGGCAATGGATTGTCCCAATCATGATGACTTAAGGTGGATTTATTTATACATATATTGAAAAGGCCATATAGATAATGTTCATGTATACCCATTAGTTGAACAATTAGTTGGAGGTGTATATTTACTCTAACATGATATTGTCCAACGTCGGGTCGACGGTTGCAATTGAAGGGGGGGGTATGTGAAAAGGGCGAATGAGAATGGTTGCATGATCACAGAAGGGCACGTGGGGAATGCATGATTGATGTGATGCGTCGAACGGGACAAACGAAGGTGTTGTTTGGGGGATGTATGTGTGAGAATAGGGAGTTCATCCCCAGCCTCCAACGAGAAAAACTATGTAGAGAAAGCCTAATAAAGCCAAGAAATGATTTAAACTGCGCCCTTTGGGCTGCTTGTGGAAGATCGTCTGCAACACTCACAACGCTACATTAATTCTCATAATCGCGCACAATCAAAATGGGCCCCCGGACGGAGGAGGGGGCCGGAGGGGGGAGTTGCGAGAGTGGAGTGTGTGTGTGTGTTGTGTGAAGAACTGCTTGCCTTTTCCTCTTGACCTGTAGAATCCTGCGCGCCTCGGGTCCCTCCTCCTTGGATCACTCGGGACGGACACTTCTTCGATAAACAATTGGGTCACGGGGACTGGGTCGCGATGTTTGACAAGATGGAGTCCGACGAAGAACAACTACCGTTTGACTACCTTCACCTTCCATTTTGAAGGAAGACGGGCCATTTCTGTCGGCAGAGCGTTGAGGACACTTTCCAGCGTAGAAGGCAGACCGTTTGCCGGCATACTGGACACATCTTGGCTATATATTGTTGCAAACTTTTGTCCGCACTTGAGAAATCCTTCTTGCTGGCAGCCAAGCAAGGAAGCCACTCCGAGAGAGAGAGAGACAGAGACAGAGAGAGAGAGACAGACAGAGACAGACAGACAGACAGGGTGGGTGAGAAGGGTGGATAGGGTGGGGAGGGGAATGGGTGGGCAGTGACAGGGTTCGCTAAAATGAATTGTCTCAGTTCTCTGTCGGTGACAGAGGGCACCATTTTCACGGACATTGCTTTCCGTTTTTCATGAGAAAGAAGAAAAAAAAAAGGTCTGCGGTCGTCAGGAGAACCCCCATCTTCCTCCCCACTAACCCCCCCCCCCCCCCCGCCCCCCCCCCCCCCCCCCCGCCTCCGTCCTCCACCCAATAAAAACCACCACCCAAGTCTGAAACGTCCATAAAAAAAAAAAAAAATCAATTTATGGGCGTACGGTAAAGGGCCGACCATGACTTAATTGTCGCGCCAAATCCCCCCCCCCCCCCCCCCACTCCCCCGTTCTCTCCCCCAAATCCCCCGACTCTCCCTACCCACTCTCCACCCAACGTCCTTTTTGCCCTCCTCCAACCCCGTTCCGCTTTAGCTCTTTCCAACTCTGCTTTACCCCGGTTTGTCCACGGGCCTCGGGAAGCTGCTTGCTCCTCTCTCTCTCTCTCTCTCTCTCTCTCCTCGCTCTCTCTCTCTCGCTCTCTCTCTCTCTCTCCTCCTCTCCTCTCTCTCTCTCTCCTCTCTCTCTCTCTCTCTCTCTCTCTGAGTGTCTCTCTGTCCATCTGTCTCTGTCTCTGCCTGCCTATCTGTCGGTCTGTCCCTCTGCCTGTCTGTCTTGTTTGTGTCTGTCTGTCTCCCTCCCTCCCTCTCCCCCTCTCTCTCTCCCACCTCTTCCCCTAGCTCTCCCTTCCTCTCTCTCTTCTCTCTCTGCCTGTCTCACCCCCCCCCCCCCATCTTTATGTCTTTCCTCCTTCTCTCCCCCACCCCCACCCTCCCTCTCTCCCTCTGTGTTTTGTCAGCCGTTGCATTAACATCAGCTACTCTCGCACCTGTGATTGCCCGAGAGGTCCCGTGACCATGGTTTGATTGTTTTGTTTGTTGGCCAGCAGAAAGTAGGGACAAGGTAAGTGTGTGTGTGTGTGTGGTGGGGGGGGGGGGGGGGGGGGGGGGGGTGGGGGGAGGGGAGAGGGGGGGGTGGGGGGGTGGAGGAGAAAGGAGGCCAGGGGTGTGGGGAGGGGGGGGGGGGGGTGGAGGGGGAGGAAGGAAGAAGGATCGGCTTCTGTCGAGTAGAATGGGAGGAAAAAGGGCCTTGATTGCAAGGTCAACATGGGACGGTTCCGCCACTCTACTGTGTTCTGCTCTGCCATGTTCACACACACTAACCCTCCCTTTCCCAACGCCCCCCCCCCCCCCCCACCCCCACCGTCCCCTTTCCCCCGCTCCACCTCCAACCCCTCCCTTTCCCACCACCCACCCCTCCCAAGCCCTCGCCTCCTTTCTGCCCTTTTAGACGCCGAACTTCGTGTACGGTTTTGTCTGAGTACCTTTGAGAATGCCTCATTGAAGTGGGAAGATTGGGATATGTCTGTCTGCCTGCCTGTCCGTCTGACTGCCTCTCTCTCTCTCTCTCTCTCTCTCTCTCTCTCTCTCTCTCTCTGTCCTCTCTCTTCTCTCTCTCTCTCTCTCTCTCTCTCTCCCCGACATCAATTGAAGGGTACTTAGCTTAACCTGAATTTGCTTTCTTGAAAAGCAGATTTTTTTTCCAACTTGACATCACTTGTAGCACAGACGTTGAGGACGCTGAGGCTCAGCCAGTCGGTCATTAACGTTACTAATGACCCAATCAGGATTACGCCGACCTTTAATTAAGCTCTGGAGGATTCACGACCCCAACTGCCTTACCCGTCATCTCTGACCTCAATACGACTGGGGCGGGGGGGGGGGGGGGGGGGTGATGTGATCATCGACTGGGGTTTTTTATCAACACATCTTTGGTCGCTCGTGGGTCTATGGTGCTCTAGCCTTCATTCTTTTCCTTTCCCCAACACCTCCACCACCACCCATCCACCCTCACACACACACACACACACAAACACACACACACACACACACACACACACACACGATAAAAATGCCTTGCTTCGGCTGTCATTTGGTGGGCCTATGGTTTTTTTTTAATGCTTAATAAAGGTTTTATAAATAAACCGAAAATTTGCAATATGAAATTGAGTGTTGGTGGTTTTTACTATTCCGCACGCACGCACACACACACACACACACACACACACCACGCACGCACGCACGCACCATACTTTTGTCCTCGGTCTCCACGGCATCCCACCTACCCTCCCCCCCCCCCCCATCCCTGTTCCCGCTGCCTGTCCCCCCCCCCCCCCCCCCCCCGTACAGAATTCGGGAAGTTTTTTTCTTCACCTATAGCCTTTTTGAGATGCTGTTTCTCTTGTTTATATTTGATGATGAAGTAGATGTTAAGCGCAGTCGGGGTAGTGAAGATCTCCCGCGCTTGATTAAAGGTCGGCGTAATCCTGATTGGGTCATTAGTGACGTTAATGATTGGGGTCATCAGTAACGTTAATGATTGGGGTCATCAGTAACGTTAATGATTGGGGTCATCAGTAACGTTAATGATTGGGGTCATCAGTAACGCTGATTGGGGTCATCAGTAACGGTAATGATTGGGTCATCAGTAACGCTAATAATGATTGGGGTCATCAGTAACGCTAATGATTGGGGTCATCAGTAACGCTAATGATTGGGGTCATTAGTAACGCTAATGATTGGGGTCATCAGTAACGCTAATGAGTGGGGGTCATCAGTAACGTTAATGATTGGGGTCATCAGTAACGCTAATGATTGGGGTCATCAGTAACGTTAATGATTGGGGTCATCAGTAACGTTAGTGATTGGGGTCATCAGTAACGTTAGTGATTGGGGTCATCAGTAACGTTAGTGATTGAGGTCAGTAGTAACGTTAATGATTGGGGTCATCAGTAACGCTAATGATTGGGGTCATCAGTAACGTTAGTGATTGGGGTCATCAGTAACGTTAATGATTGGGGTCATCAGTAACGTTAGTGATTGGGGTCATCAGTAACGCTAATGATTGGGGTCATCAGTAACGCTAATGATTGGGGTCATCAGTATCGATAATGATTGGGTCATCAGTAACGCTAATGATTGGGGTCATCAGTAACGCTAATGATTGGGGGTCATCAGTAACGCTAATGATTGGGGTCATTAGTAACGTTGATGACCGACTGGCTGACCTCGGCGTCCTCAACGTCTGTGCTACCAGTGACGTCAAGTTGGGGGGAAAAAGCGGAAGTGACTCCTCTTGAAATGCCCGGATGTAGCAACGGGTGAAGTGAGATGCTACAACCCAGCTCAGGGAAGTTGTCAGAACTCGGAGTAGGATGCAGACTGACGCATTTTTTGATAAAGATGTACCAGTCAGATTATTTTGAATTATCTGAATACAGTTTATATTAGGGGGAAAAAAGAGATGTATCTGCAGTCATACTTGTTAAATAAATATAAAAAAAAATCAGGCCGGTAACAATAGTTTTTCAGTATAGTTTTAAAAGATGGTGGTTTGGGAAACGGATTATGGAAAATGCGGTTCAGGAGGGAGGGAGGGGAGGAAGGGAGAGGGGGCGAGTGAGTGAGGAGACCGATGCACAGCAAAAGGGGGGGGGGGGGGGGGGGGGGGGGGTTATTCTAAAGTGGTCTAAATCTAGGTAGAGAACTTTCGCTTTCAAAATGGCTACACAAGTCACGAGTTTGAAAAAAAAAAGAATTGTCAGTTTTCTCCAAACTGTACATTTTGAGTATGCTCTCAACCATTCAATCGGTCGCCTTCAGCTGGACACGGGTCAATATTGTCTAAAATCTCAAAACATGAAGACTCGTTAAATTGAGGAGCCCACAATTTTGCATGGGTGGTAAGGAAAATTCCTCCACAGTTCTCGATGCACAGTAGGTGGATGAGGGGTTGGGGTGGGGGTAGTGTGGGGTGGAAGGATACGATGAGAAAAGAAGGGGCAGCGGCAGTGTTAGGGTCGGGGTGGGGAAGGGTGGGGTTACCGTTTCAGGTGTATACTAACCCAGCCGAGTGAAAAACCTAGATGTGTTTTGACAACTTCCACCCAACCGTGCCGCTACCTCCCCCCTCCTCCCCCCCCCCCCCCCCCCCCCCCCCCCCCCCCGCCTCGCCTGGCTTCCCCTTTCTTCTGGAATCGGCCAGAGAATAGAGAGGTGACGTGGCGAACTCGAGGAGAGTAGCCGACTCTTCAGTGCCGTGTGGTGACGACTGACCCGAAGCCAGTTAGGTGCTGTGGTCAGTGTAGTGTTTGTGTGGAGTTTGTGGTGGCAACAGTATGCATTAACCTCCCCCCCCCCCCCCGCCCCCCACCCCCTTCCGTTCCCGCCCCCTCCCCTTCCTGGTTTAGAGGGAGTGGAGGCAGATTGAGAGGCACTCTGGATATTGCAAAATCCAAACCTCTTTCCTCTCTCCTCGCTCCCTCCCTCCATTCCCCCTCCCGTCCACACATCAATCCATATACACCCAAGGTTTCAGGGCCCGACTTCCCCTTCCCCCCCCCCCCCACCCCATCTTTCCAATCAGCACAGACTGTATGAGGAAATCTGTTAAAACCCAAGTCCCTTGGAGACGCGTGGGTTGGGGGCGAGGTGATTAAAGGAGGTGAGAGAGGCGTGAGATTATGTGGGAGAAAAAAAATCTGGTTATTTGAGCGATTTTGTTGACAGTTACAGTAACATGAGAACAGGCAAGATATTAAAGAAAAAAAAGGAGAGAGAGAGAGAGAGAGAGAGAGAGGATTGGATTGGGGAAGGGGGGGGGGGGGGGCTGGTCTTCTGACCGAATGCCTTGACAGTTACCGTAATGTGAGAACAGACTGGGTATAAGTAATATTCAGAGAGAGAGAGAGAGAGAGAGAGAGAGAGAGCTGCTTTTGATTTCTGGAATAATTAGTAATGACGAGATAACGATATCATGTGATGACAAAGAGATGATAATTGATGATTAAGAAACGCCTTCATGGTCCGACACTCGTCTTTTTCGCATCGCTGTCGTCGGAACTACATCCTTCAGCCATCGTGCCTCCTGTCTGTCGGGACCAACTGTCGGGAACAAATTCCAGTTGGAGTCTTAGGCTGCGGCCATAGTAAACCCGTTTTTTTACCGCAGTCTTTTTTGCCGGCCCGGGTTGACTTTCGTGCAAAACGTTCGGTCGACGGAAAGGAAAAGGGAAAGGGGAAGAACTCCGTTCCTGATTTCTCAATGACTTATCTCCCTTGCAAACATGGACGAAGAGAAGTTGATCAGTGCTGTGAGGCTCAGAACCTTTATTTACAGCAAAAGTGACAAGAGACATGCCGAAGTTAGTTGACTTTTCTCGAATATCAGGTGCACAGAGTTCAAGAAGATGATCAAAAGAATGAGGTGTCATTCTGCGGTACTGATGAAACTTCTCTGAGTGATTGCGCAGTTGGGGCATCAGATGGTGATATTCTCCATACATGTGTCTCGATCTGTTGATAGGATGAACAGGGAAACGTCGTAGGCTTTGGGCAAATCGGCGACAAAATTTGACCTCTTCAAACTTGTGTGATCCTTTCAACACAGAACCATTCCACCCTCATCCACCTGTTGTGTATCGAGAATAGCCGTGTTTCCCTGATGAGTCCGATCCAGTGGACGAAAGGTCTAGGAGCAGGCAATACAGATATATCTGCCTTCAAGAGGGATTACGATGGTTCCCTCATGCAGCTAGTGAAAGGTTTTCATATTTAAAATATATTCCCCCATTTTCTTCTTTTTTCTTCTAAAAATTCCAGTTTTTGCCAAGTCATTACTATAATGACTGAAGAATTGTTAGCCTGCACTTGTTTTCCCCCACTACTTAATTGTTCAGCATTTCTGAAATAGAAAGTAGTGGCGTGGTGTGTGGTGTGGTGTGTGGTGTGTGTGTGTGTGGTGTGTGTGAGTGTGTGTGTGTGTGTGTGTGTGTGTGTGTGTGTGTGTGCAGGGGAGGGGGGGGGGGGGGTGTCTGTGTGTGTCTGCATGAGCACGTGCGTGTTTGGTCGTCTGATGAAAACATCATTGCTTTAGATTGGACATGTGGGGGTTGTGGAGGTGGGGGTGGGGGTGGGGAGTGGCGGGGGAAGGGTTAGGGCAGTGGTTGTGGTGTCAGGTGATGATGGTGGGCCGGGGACGATAGCATGATAAGTCTCACCTGCTTCACCCTGTCCCGGCCTGCCTGTGTGTCGGTAATGTGTTTGTGGAACGCTTACAGCCAACCCTCTGTCGGGGATTAAGCGACTGGGCAAGTCCACATCAACATCATAGTCATCGTCACCATCATTATTGTCGTCATTATCGTCGTCGTCGTCATCATCATTATTGTCATTATCATCGTCGTCGTCGTCATCATCAGCATCATCAGCATCATCATCATTGTCGTCATCATCAGTAGTATTTAGCAGCAGCAGTAGTAGTAGTTAGTAGTGGTAATAGTCATAGTAATTGTAGGTGGGAAGAAAATGCACACAGATTCGCAGGCAGATATAATTTTGAGAACGAAATGATTTTGAGTATTGTTAGCGAAAAGAGGTGGGAATACAAAAATAATTTACTACTCTATTCCAACAACGGTGGGAACATAAAAATTATGTCACAGTTTTGTAAACAAAAAAAAACAAAAAACAAAAAACCCCAATGTTGATGCATATTGAGTACCGAAATCAAACAAAAAATACATAACGCTATGAACGTTTGGTCCAAATGTACAGCTTTACGTTAAAAAAAACACCAGTCTGGCGCTTGTACCGACCCGACTAACATACCATTAGGCAGGTTCGCAATATGCATTTCATCTCGTTAACAAAAAAAAAAAACAGAAAAAGGGGGGGGGGGGGGGGGGCGGATGGTGTCGGTACGAGGCGGATGAGGGAAGGGGGGGGGGGGGGGGGGGGGGGGGGGAGGAGGGTGGACGTTTCCGAAGTCCCGTTGCAGTTTCCGCAGTGGCAGTAACTGGATGGAGATTCACCATGTGTAGGGCTCGACGTTACGGAAGGCGGAACCAAGCCCTCTCTTTCCTACACACGCATACACACACACACGCACGCACGCACGCACTTTCTCTTTTCTCTCTAACATTCAAACACACCCACACTTTTTCTCATTCACACACACGCGCGCGCGCGCACCACACACTTTCTCTCTCTCTCTCTCTCTCTCTCTCTCTCTCTCTCTCTCTCTCTCTCACGCACACGCACACGCACGCACACACACACACACACACACACACACACACACACACACACACACACACACACACACACGTGTACGCACACACCACAAAAATAGTGGAGAGGGGAGGAGGGAAGAAGGGGTGTTTAGTACGAGTTGCATTTTTATTAAGAATCCGAAATTGTTTGTTTGCAAAAGAATGTTGCCGCTCAGATACATATCAAAGGTCTGTGTGTTTTTTTTTTTTTATGTAACGGAAAGATGAAGCAAATTCCACAAATATTGCAACGTTGTGTGCAAGATATTCTTAACTGTGAAAAAAAAAAATTGTGCAAAGTTTATGATGCAGGTGTTATAGCCTATTGCATTAAGATTAAAACGTCTGAAATCCTCCAAAACCAACAGGGGTCACGGGTGAATCAAAATTTGAGTCTTGAAAGCGTGTGTGGGTTGTGTGTGTGTGTGTGTGTTGTGTGTGTGTGTGACGGGGGGGGGGGGGGGTGATGGGTGGGTAACAAGGTCGCAAAGCGCCGTATTAGAACTTGTAAGTAAAAGATTGGTACGATCGCATAATTTTGGAGGAGAGATTTTTTTTTTAATATTTTTTTACGCGGGTGCGGAATCGCATCAAACTTATAAATGTTGTGAACACGGGGCTCGAAATAAGAGAAAATTTATCGAAAATTTTTCATTTCCTGTTCTCACTTTCATCGAAAAGTAGCTATCTCATCTTATTGTGTACATGCGTATATGTCATGCGTTCTGGTGTGAACACTTTCTACTCTCTCTCTCCTCTCTCTCTCTCTCTCTCTCTCTCTCTCTCTCTCTCTTCTCTCTCTCTCTCTCTCTCTCACCACACACACACACACACCACACACACACACACACGCTCGCTCGCCTCGGGGACATACTGCACGCACGTCATGTCCGTTGCAGATTCACGGTGTTCTGGGTGTTCATGTTCATCTTCATGGGGGTGATGTGCCTGTGCAACCATGTCAACAAGAAGAAAGCCAGGGTGGATATTCAGTACACCTGTAAGTTTTTGGAGTTGAGCTTTTCTTTTTTTTTCTTTTTTTTAACTGTTCCAAGCTCTGGTCACTGTCGAAGATAATTAGACTTGAAGGGGGGATAAAGGGTGAAAACGTATGAGGAGGGGTAGGCGGAGAAGGAGGTGGAGGGGGGGGGGGGAGGCAGAAAGAGAGAGAGAGAGCTGCAATCATTAGTTAAATACAACTGAACAGAAAGCAACGGACTGTACTGCAGTGTCCGAGATTTTCATAATTTCTGTGATGATTTTTACGAACACACCAGTTACGAAAACTAACGCAAGGGAACTCACTCTCTGATCCTCATGACAGAAAACAACAACGAACAAAGAAACTAAAGGAAAATAACGCTTAGATCAGAGGAAGTCGCTTCAGAATGAAGGAAAATGAAACAAAAATTTTAAGGGTAAGGGTCTTTTGAAGAGGAGCTGTAAAATTTCTCCCAGACATTCGAGCACCTGACCTGAGATTTTCTTGTGTACAAAACGAGTGGGTGATCCGCTTGGCCACCACGTCGACCAGATGTTTAGCGCCTCTGAATCACTTGAAGGAGACGTAAAAAGTATCAGCCGCTTTAAATTGCTTTTTTTTTTGTTTGTTTTCATTTCAATGAGTGAAGGAAACGATCGTTGTGACGTCAAAATAATTGTCGCTACTGTTCACGCGCCGTGAAAGCGTCCCACAGTCGTCCAAAAAGAAGAAACAAATTTCTTTATGATCCACTGTAATTCGAATGTGTTTTTCTAGTTATTTTACAACACAGTCATTCGAATGAGATCTATGTGCGTATGTTTGCGCGTTTCTTGTGTGTGTGTGTGTGTGTGTGTGTGTGTGTGTGTGTGTGTGTGTGTGTGTGCTTTATCTACTGTTAAGATTTATAGCAAGTTCCGTAGCCCAAATGAACGTCTTTTTTCATGAAAACAGTATAATTTTCTCCAAGAAAACGGTGATAATTTATTATTGTTTTCACTCAAAAACAGTCGTTATCACTGGCACCGCTGTTTCATGGTTACTCCATTTCTCAGTTTCAGTCAACTAGGGCGGTCAAAGTGATCGCTGTGAACATAGTAATTATGGCACATGACAACAGATAAATATGCATCATAAAAAGGGGTATCTATGACTTGCATGCGTGGGCACTGGTATAACTCTCCGGACTGTAGACCTATTTTTTATTTAAAACAAAACAAAACAAAAAACAAAAAAAAGAAACAAAAAAAAAACCCGGAAAACAAACCTGCTTTGGCGCAGAAAGATTCTGGAAGCTGGAAACGGCTGCCATGATCATGAACTGTGTTCACTGGTCACGGCTTATCAAGGTCATCGGGTGTCTTCCTTTGTTTACCTGATGCTATGATCATGAACTGTGTTCACTGGTCACGGCTTATCAAGGTCATCAGGTGTCTTCCTTTGTTTACCTGATGCTATGATCATGAACTGTGGTCACTGGTCACGGCTTATCAAGGTCATCAGGTGTCTTCCTTTGTTTACCTGATGCTATGATCATGAACTGTGGTCACTGGTCACGGCTTATCAAGGTCATCAGGTGTCTTCCTTTGTTTACCTGATGCTATGATCATGAACTGTGTTCACTGGTCACGGCTTATCAAGGTCATCAGGTGTCTTCCTTTGTTTACTTGATGCTATGATCATGAACTGTGTTCACAGGTCACGGCTTATCAAGGTCATCAGGTGTCTTCCTTTGTTTACCTGATGCTATGATCATGAACTGTGTTCACTGGTCACGGCTTATCAAGGTCATCAGGTGTCTTCCTTTGTTTACCTGATGCTATGATCATGAACTGTGTTCGCTGGTCACGGCTTATCAAGGTCATCAGGTGTCTTCCTTTGTTTACCTGATGCTATGATCATGAACTGTGTTCACAGGTCACGGCTTATCAAGGTCATCAGGTGTCTTCCTTTGTTTACCTGATGCTATGATCATGAACTGTGTTCACAGGTCACGGCTTATCAAGGTCATCAGGTGTCTTCCTTTGTTTACCTGATGCTATGATCATGAACTGTGTTCACAGGTCACGGCTTATCAAGGTCATCAGGTGTCTTCCTTTGTTTACCTGATGCTATGATGATGAACTGTGTTCACTGGTCACGGCTGTGATAGGTCGCCTGGTGTTTTTCCTTTCGGCTGTTTACCTGATGCCATAACAGTGACAAGAATTTTAAGAACTGTTTCTCCACTCGGGCCTCAAGTAAGCGTCTAACAACAACAACAAAAATGATCGTTTTCACATTACAGTCGCCGTTTTCTTGCTTTGTTTTTATTACTGTATTATGGTCACGGCGTTTTGGTGTGACTTTTACCCAGTGAAAAAAAAAAGAAAGAAATTACGAATTTTTTTCCAAAGTAGACTGCCATACATTGACAGTCGTGCACAGAGAAAAGTCTGAAACAGACCTACTGATAAACATCAAAACGAAAACCATACATGCACTGCTGATCGATATCACATCTCTTCTTGCTCAGACCGAGAAGATTGAGATAGAGAACTTCAACTTTGAAATGAAAGACAGGTGGTTCTGTGTAAGAAGTTAGCAGGTGAGAGGCACTGTGTGTAAAATGGGTGGGTGAATTTCGTAGTAGTTTGTCTGTTCTCTGGTATGAAGAGACGTTCAGTGAAAGCACTTTGAGTCAGCTGATGTCCCAGTTGGTAAGGATTCAGTCACTCCTCTGTGACTGTAGAACAGCAGTGTGTTCAGTGAAAATCTCGAGTCGCGGGAAAACCGAGTCGGTGGTACACTTTTGATAGGTGTGTGTGTGTGTGTGTGTGTGTGTGTGTGTGTGTGTGTGTGTGTGTGTGTGTGTGTGTGTGTGTGTACACGTACGATGTGACAGCCCTGATAAGGCCCACTCAGTTGGCAGGGCAAAAAACATGAATTATTGGAAATTGTGACGTGTGTGTGTGTGTGTGTGTGTGTGTGTGTGTGTGTGTGTGCGCGCGCGCGCGCGCGCTTTTACAGTGCCACCCGCCCATCATCGCACACCATGGAGTGCTGAAGAAGGGAAGCCGGACCTCCAGTCTACGTGGGTCGTCGCACCTGGCAAACCAGAATCTGCCAGCGCAGACAAGTCTGAAACTGCCACAACAGACACACCAGAATCTGCCACCACAGACAAACCTGAAACCGCCACAACAGACAAACCAGAATCTGCCACCACAGACAAACCTGAAGCTGTCGCAACAGACAAGCCTGAAACTGCCACAACAGACACACCAGAATCTGCCACCACAGACAAACCTGAAACTGTCGCAACAGACAAGCCTGAAATTGCTACCACATCCACTAGCGAATCGTCGGCCTGAGAACGAGATGTACGTCTGCGTCTTTCCGGAGGGGTGGCTTCATGTGCGCATGACATCTCACCAGCCCCGGATGCGCCTCTTGCACTACGCAAGCCATTTGAAGCACAAGTTTCCCAGCTAACACATGCCTCCGTAGATTAGAACCGTGAGAGATGAAAGCGATTTTAATTTTAAATGTGTCGTGGTCTGTACACGTTGGACAAGCTGGTGGCGCCTGCGTTTAGACACTCATATTGATACTCTGTGTGAAATGTCGTAAGTATGGCATGCTTTCTCACTCAGGCATGTTTCGTCACAAGTGTGAATTAATGCGTTAAGTTCATCTGACCCCATTTAACATTTCTGAGTAGCGCTCGCTCTCGCTCGCTCTCTCTCTCTCTCTCTCTCTGCTGCAGTCATTAATTCTTTCTCTTTCCATATATCTGTGTCTTTCTCTGTCTGCCTGTCTCTCAGTGATTCTCTTTGTCTCTGTCTGTCTGTCTGCCTGTCTCTGGTCAAAGACATGAATATGCGTAACATGCCTGATCACTGTTCGTTTGCATTCTAAATTTGAGACACAGTTGTTAAACAGCTGTTGGGGAAACATTTTGGTGTGTATAAGGATTTTGGTCACAGAATTGGCCGCTGGAAATTGGGACAGCCTGCTCCAGAGAAGGTCACAAGTGATTTTTGCGTTCAACAAAGTGTAAAGGACCAGTGATCAGTCTGACACTTGAGGAAGTTAGCACCCATCCGCCCACCCCTCAATCCTCCCCAATTCATTCCTTTTCACTTATGTACACTCCCCAGTTCACCACAGCATGTTTTGTTCAAGTTGAAATACAAAATGTACCAGCTTGAGATAGAGAAGAGTTCAAGACCTTCGGAATAACAACTGCGACAAAATGTTTAGGAATAACGAGATGCGTTAAACTTAGCGGATGCCTTTCAGCACTGCATCTGAACGTGCTGGAGAGTACATCATTATGCGCTGCTGCGACGAGTAGGGGTAGAAAGTGTGGCTTTCTAGGTGAAGGACTCAAATTGATTAGATGGAGAAGAGACTGTCATGGCAACCTTGTCTGCGACACTAGACAAGAGTGGCTTGCAGGAGGGGAGCGGTGGCGGTTTCCTTTGCAGGTGTGTTTGTGGCACACAGAGTACTTCAGCCATTCATGAGCATCGCGTCACTGTCAAGCGTGTTGGTAGGGAACAAAGTCGGCTAGACAGACGTAGAGAAGGGAATGAGAGAAAAAGGGGGATCGAGGTGGTGAATATTGGCGTTGATAAGTGACGTGAACTAATAGCACTAAAGAATGTATATGTGAGAGGGATGGAGGGTTATGGCTGTCCGTGTCACAGCCTACACAAGTGTTGATGCTCAGGTTAAGAGCGTCTGCCGTGTAGAGGATGTTAAATGAAGTACCAAGTCAGAGTCACAGTTTGTGTGTTTTCCCACTTCTTCTTCATGTGTTTTCAGATAAGTGGGAAAACGTGAAAGCATAATGCCTTCTTACTTGAGCCATCGCCATTCTAAGGGTACGGGTCAATAACTAGAGCTCATCAGAGTCCTTGGTCATAGGGCTATTCTCCAGCTGGTTCCAGGTATAATCCATTCTTCTTCAGGTTTCAGGCAAGAGCCTCTCTGCTGATACTTGATGTATGGTTTTAATAAATGTGCCAGATCCACTCCCATCTTATTCCAGTGTCATCTTCCAGACACTTTTGCTACTTCTGGTTCTTTAGTTCTATGTTGCTGATGGTGTATTGCCAGCGGATCTCGGTATCCTTCTCAAGGAAGTGTTGAAGATCTGTAAATGGCTGACGGTGATTTTGGTTGGATTGAGATTGTCCTCTAATTCTAGGCGCCATATGACATCAACAGTAATGTCTTTATGTTAGAGTTGAACAGACGCATTGTTGCACTTCTTGTTAGTACGCTTGAGCTGCTCTGGCCTTGCCAATCCTAGCTTAAAAGAGAAGGCTCAGCAAATTTAAGACTAGATTTCTTTCCTGACCTATACCAGTTACACAGCACGTCTCATTTTGTATTGAAAATCAAAGAGGTAGAAACAGTTTGAAAAGTTAAAACACAAACTGGCCTTTCTCATTCATTTTTTGTTTTCTCATTTCTTTAGATATTATGTATTTACATTTATGTTTACTGGCATTTACCCGTTTGACAGCATTTTGCATTGAATGGTACGCTTATTCTCCACAAAAGAGGTGTGTTTGGGAACTTTTTTCCATTTTAATAGTTTATTCATCGAAAATAGGATTCCTTTACACCAGATTAAGGTTTCCATTTCAGCATCGCTAGATTCAGCTGCTACTACATAACAATAATAACAATGTGTAGTGATCTGAAAAATTTCACATGGCATGAATTTAAAGGAGAATATACTTTCACCACAGGCCAGTTTTAAAACTTTAATAGTTGGCATCCATCTGTCTGGAGAGACAGTGGTGTTGCGCCATGGATCAGTCAGCTGTGGAGTTGCAGCACCTGCTGTGGATGAAGGACTCGAGCGGTAGACTGTTGCAGTTGATGCAGGTGAAGTCTTGGCCATGAGTGTCTGCGGGTGCCGACTCAGTTCGCGTGATCATGCGCGTAGTTTACTGCCACTGTAGGGAATAATGTTGTTTTTTGTGTGTCTGCGCAGGGTGCTTAAAAGTGTTTTCCCTACACTTTGAAGAAGTTCGTTTTTATACTTAAAAGCACTTGCACGCTCGCAAGTGCTTTTAAGAATATTGTATATTCTCCTTACCGGGTGAGTCCAGACTCTGGCTTGGGATTCCGTCGGGATTCTTCCCAGGCCTTTCCATGGCACCAACGGCTAATCGAGTCTGTCTCTATCTATTATTCTGTCAGCGTCAGTCTCCGGGCCTAAAACTGTACCAGTGCTACTGTCCAAGCCGTCCTCGCCTTCGAAGCCGTCTACGGCTGTTCTGTCGCGGTGCTAGGGCAAAACTGTCTCCTATAAACTAGAGGCCCTAGCACTGGTCTGTCACTAGTGTCACTGTCGGCACGATGCAGCTCCTGCATTAACAATAGTAAGAGATCGTCCTCTTTGAGCCCACGTGTCGTACTGCCGGAGTTCGTCTGCTTGTTTATCTGACGCGGTGGACCAAAATGCTAGTACACCCATTCTCACCTTTCGCTCAATACGGTATACCATCTCCACGATTCCTGCTTCGAACCAGTCTTCCTTCTTTCCCATTCTCTTCCCTTAGGTGTCCGAGACGGATTGGAAGGTGGCATCGCGGATGTGGTTCCGCCTGATGAAGCGCTGTCTGTCGGGCAGTCCTCTATGGCCTTGTCAATGGCTCTAGCGAAGCGTTCACGCAGTTCGGGCACTGACGTAATGGCTGTGTTCATTCGAGGACGACCCTTCCGCTTGGAGCGGTGAATTCGCTTGGGCCGAAGACGCACCTTGCTGCCGACCAGGGAGTGGTCAGTGTCGCAGTCAGCACTGTGATAGCTGTGAGTGACGAGCACATGGTTGAGCAAGGATCTTCGGGTGATCACGAAGTCTTGCTGATGGCAGTGACGCAATCTGGGGTGCCTCCAGGACACTCTGTTGTGTTACTTGGTAGGGAAAAAGGTGTTCGCTATACAGAGGTCGTGGTAGGAGCAAAGCTCAAGTAGCCGCTGTCCGTTCCCATTGAGCTTGCCGATGCCAAAGCAGCCGATGCAGTGGGGCCAGGAGCTGTGGTCTGCACCAATCAGGGCATTGAAGTCCCCGAGCAAGAACAGGGTGTTCCTTTGCAGGCATCTCTCTGATCTTGGCTTCCAGCGCTTCATAAAACTTATCCTTAGCCTCTGCTGTGGAGCAGACTGTGAGGCATAGACGCTAAGGATGTTTGTTGGTCCAGAAGAGGTTGTGAGCCAGACAGTGAGGATTCGCACTGTCCCTTTGGAAGGTGGTTCAGCTGAGAATAGGAGAGTTTCGTACTGCGAATCCGACGCCATACAGTTGGTGGTCCTCTGGCTCTAGCCCTTGCCGAAAGAACGTGTAGTCCTCCCTGGGGCTGCCGTTGGCGGAGGGTCTTGTCACTTGCAGCGCAGTGATGTCAGTTTTGAACCTCTTCAGCTTGCGGTCGAAGATGGCCGTTTTCATGACGTCAACTTGCTGGAGGTCGTCAGAAAGGCCAGGACACGTTCTGCCGTTTTAGGTTGCCAGCCCTAAGGCTGATAGTTTGAACTTCTTTTTCTTTTATTGCCTGGTGCAGTTCCCGTGAGCTCCAGACACCCATTGAAGCAGGCAGACTGTGGCGGGCCAGCACCTTATTGGCTGGGCGTTGCCAAGTTTGAGGCAGGCGGTAGCTGACCAGTGGGACGCAATGGTCCCTTCCACCGTCAGGCGACCCGTAGCGCCCGAACTTACGCAATACACTCTGGGCTTATAACCCGTAACTGCTGTCTCCCGTGTTGTTTCTGTCGCTGGGATAGCGGCACTGGAGTGACCTCTCCAGGGCGCAGATCCGGGCAAAGTATGTGGAGATCCTGGGGTGCCCAGTCGCCAGAGAATCCCCCTCTCGGCTTTGCTGACAGGACCCAACAGAAAGGACAAGCCAGTCAGTATGGTGCCAGCGCAGCTGCAGGAGTTGCTGGAAGGTGTCACGGCGTGTATAGCAACCGCCCCAGGGGTTCCACTCAGGATTTTCTTTCAGGGTTTACTCCCTTTGTCTTTGTCTCTCCCGAGATATCCGCAAGGCAGTGAAGCTATTTGACACATAGCTGGGAGTCTGGTTCATGGGTACAAGGGCGTACGCCAGTTGTCCTGCAAGCCACACGTCTTGAGACTAGACTTCCAAGTCCCTTGTAGTTTTTCCTGACTCTGTAAGGTCCCAGTTGATGTATGTCGGCAAGAGGAGGCACTACATAGGGCTTGCTGGTGGAGAGGCTATATACAGACAGAGGAAGACTCACGCATTCTGCTCCCCTTTTCGCAGTGCTGCAAGTGGCGGTGCTGGTCAGCTGTGGAGGCTGAAAAGGAGAGGTGACAAGCACACAGACGATAAGCGAACACATTAGGCGCATCACACCAATCATTGAGACCGCACAGTCCACGGCATGGTACCAAAACTACCGACATCCTCATGGCAGATAAAACCGGGCTGTGCTGAGGAGAACATCCGGCATCCCCCTTGGTTTCTCACTCCCAAATTAACATAAATTCTAGAAAATTGACGAGAGACGTTTAAACGTCACAAACATGTTTTTTTTTTCTTTTCTTCAGGCTGTATGAGCAACGTAAACAAGACATTGCAGAATGGACAAACCATGTCCTCACTACACAGTGTACAACTTTCACTACCTTGTCGCCAGATTAAGCAAAAATGCTAGCATGTGATAGATCGTGATTTTTAAAAAAAGTAAGAGTTTCCAGAACAAAGAATGGTCCACAAAGGTGGAGATCGCGGTAGACGATCGTAAAGACAAGGCAACGACCGAAATGAAAACTTAAGGAAGCGCCAGGCTGACCAGACTGTAGACAGGAGGCTGTGGTGTCACGGCAGAGTCGGGGGCAAGACTGCAGTGCATTGCCGCTGGAGAACTCGGTTCTAAATCCTCTTGTGCAAGGACAGGCTGGTGTGGATGCAGTGTTTTTCTTCCTTCTGGGTGTGCTAGTTTACCGCAGGGAAAGGTTGGTGTGGATGCAGTGTTTCCGCAAGGAAAGGTTGATGTGGATGCAGTGTTTCCGCAGGGAAAGGTTGATGTGGATGCAGTGTTTCCGCAGGGAAAGGTTGGTGATGGATGCAATCTTTCCCTTCCTCCTGGATGCTAGTTTTCCGCAGGGAAAGGCTGGTGTGGATGCAGTGTTTCCGCAGGGAAAGGTTGATGGATGCAGTGTTTCCGCAGGGAAAGGATGGTGTGGATGCAGCGTTTCCACAGGGAAAGGTTGGTGTGGATGCAGTGTTTCCACAGGGAAAGGTTGATGGATGCAGTGTTTCCGCAGGGAAAGGTTGGTATTGGATGCAGTGTTTCCACAGGGAAAGGCTGGTGTGGATGCAGCGTTTCCGCAGGGAAAGGTTGGTGATGGATGCAGCGTTTCCGCAGGGAAAGGTTGGTGATGGATGCAGCGTTTCCGCAGGGAAAGGTTGGTGATGGATGCAGCGTTTCCGCAGGGAAAGGGTGATGGATGCAGCGTTTCCGCAGGGAAAGGGTGATGGATGCAGCGTTTCCGCAGGGAAAGGTTGGTGATGGATGCAGCGTTTCCGCAGGGAAAGGGTGATGGATGCAGCGTTTCCGCAGGAAAGGTTGGTGATGGATGCAGCGTTTCCGCAGGGAAAGGTTGGTGATGGATGCAGCGTTTCCGCAGGGAAAGGTTGGTGATGGATGCAGCGTTTCCGCAGGGAAAGGTTGGTGATGGATGCAGCGTCTCCGCAGGGAAAGGTTGATGGATGCAGTGTTTCCGCAGGGAAAGGGTGATGGATGCAGTGTTTCCACATGGAAAGGTTGGTGATGGATGCAGTGTTTCCGCAGGGAAAGGATGATGGGTGCAGTGTTTCCGCAGGGAAAGGTTGGTGATGGATGCAGTGTTTTCCTTCCTCTTGGATGCTAGTTTTCCGAAGAGAAAGGTGGTGTTTTTTTTTCTTCTCCTAGATGCCTTTTTTGGGGTTGGGTGTGGGTAATGTCATGTTTGCTCTGCGTGTCGGCAATGTTGAGTCTGATGGTCATCAATTGACATCGTTCTCGTGTCCAAAGTCTACTTGGTGAAGCATAGTGTGTGTGTGTCCTTTTTGTCCGTGTTTTTCGTTTTCAGAGAAATAGTGCGTTTTTTTTTTTTGACAGAGAGAGCAGCGGATTGTGGGAAGTGCAGATGTTTTGTAAATGCTGGTACCACTGTGCCTTTTTCACATGGTGGCTCTTTTCATCCCTACTTTCTCGGAGTGTTTTTATTTATTGAAAAGATTGTGATATTATGTTTCTACAAAGTTCATTCGTTTACAATAATTTAATACTCGGTACTAAACTGATCAATTGTTGTATATGCTTGTGTACATGAGTTGCCTGGCGTTACCATATGCACATGACAGTTGCCTGGTGTACAATTCCAACCAGCAGCATTCTGCAATAACTGTGCTGTCGTTTTGTATGACTTGTGTGAAAGGCGATTGTCCGCCCCCCCCCATACTAAATGATGGTTAAGCTGCAATATAGATTTGTATATATATAAGAAAGTGTGTGCGCGTGCCATACATGCGAGGAGAGAGAGAGCGAGTTGAAATAGTTAAAAATATTTTTAAAATGAAGTGCTAAAATTCATCAACAAGCTTGTTTCAAGATACATATCTCTCCTCAGGATGTCTTTTTTGTGGCACGCCAACGGTCTTTTATGGCGTGCGGGACCTGATCTCGTCTCTGTGTGCGCGGGTTTCGTTTGCTGCACGCGAGGCCTGTGGGTTTTTTTTTGTTTGTTTTTTGTTAGGGCCTGTTCAGGTGGAGTGTGCTAGCAAAGATTTCCACTTGTGCCTGCAATTATTCACTATTTCTACTTTTGTGTTCAGAGTTGCTAAGTATGGTTTGCATAATATTAACCATTTTTCTGTGGAACATTGGTTGCATTTTTTTGAAATATTGTTGTATGGTGTTGCTCTTTTTATGATTTTCCATGATATGCTGTAGTCTATTTTTTTATCTTTGAGTTTCCAAATGTATTTACTCAGTTCTGTTTGATTTTTGTATTTTTCATTTTTGAATGACTATGGTTTGCGTATCTGGTTTTGAAAGTGTTTTCAGTAATCCCTATGTATGTTTCTTTTTCATTTTCTGATGATATCGTAGCTTGGTATACAATATTGCTGTGAAGACATTTGTTGCTTAGGGGGCACTGTTCTTTTTTGGTGCAGTTGCAAGATGTCCTTTCAGCACCCTTCTCTTTTGTGTTGCTTTTCATTTTGTTAGATGAGTCAATTATGTTTTTGAGGTTGGGCATACATGAGTATGATGGTTTAATGGTGTTTTTGTTGAATATTTTGGACAGTTTGTGTTCTTTTGGAAATGATGTTGCCAAGATTTTAAAGAATTCTTTTCCTACATTTGTTTTTACTTGTCCATCATATGGTGGGTTGTACCATATGATCTTCCTTTTTCTTATTTCTGTTCGTGTTATTGTCTGGGCTATATTGTAGTTTGTAATTGTAACCACTTTTTTGTAATGCTTCTTGGTATTCTGTTGCTGCATTATTGAATGCATTTTCATTGCACGATACTAAAAACAATACCCAACGGTATAAACAAGAGACTATGCCAACCTATCATGCAATGAAAATGCATTCAATAATGCAGCAACAGAATACCAAGAAGCATTACAAAAAAGTGGTTACAATTACAAACTACAATATAGCCCAGACAATAACACGAACAGAAATAAGAAAAACAGAAAAAGGAAGATCATATGGTACAACCCACCATATGATGGACAAGTAAAAACAAATGTAGGAAAAGAATTCTTTAAAATCTTGGCAACATCATTTCCAAAAGAACACAAACTGTCCAAAATATTCAACAAAAACACCATTAAACTATCATACTCATGTATGCCAAACCTCAAAAACATAATGGACTCATCTAACAAAATGGAAAGCAACACAAAATAGAAGGGTGCTGAAAGGACATCTTGCAACTGCACCAAAAAAGAACAGTGCCCCCTAAGCAACAAATGTCTTCACAGCAATATTGTATACCAAACTACGGTAACATCAGAAAATGAAAAAGAAACATACATAGGGATTACTGAAAACACTTTCAAAACCAGATACGCAAACCATAAACAGTCATTCATAAATGAAAAATACAAAAATCAAACAGAACTGAGTAAATACATTTGGAAACTCAAAGATAAAAAAAAAAAAAAGACTACAGCATATCATGGAAAATCATAAAAAGAGCAACACCATACAACAATACTTCAAAAAAATGCAACCTATTTCCAAAAGTAGAAATAGTGAATAATTGCTAACACAAGTGGAAATCTTTGCTAGCACACTCCACCTGAACAGGCCCTAACAAAAAAAAAAAAAAAAAAAAAAACCCACAGCAAACGAAACCCGCACACAGAGACATCAGGTCCCGCACGCCATGAAAGACCGTCGGCATGCCACAAAAGACATCCGAGGATATGTATCTTGAAACAAGCTTGTAGATGAATTTTAGCACTTCATTTTTAAAATATTTTTTAACAAATGTTGCTCCCCAAGGGGTTGAGCTTTTTCAGATTTTTTAAGGACGTTTTAATACTGATTAATATATATATATATATATTTCAATTATAAAACAAAACTTGCTCTTGTGTCTTAGATTGAAGAAATAGGGGAGATAAGCATTCATATCTGCAGTGGTAGTTAATTCTGCCTAACTAACAGTATGCTTTGAGAGGGTGAATGGGGAATAATGGGGATAGCATTCTTATTAAAACCGAAAAGGCAGAGGAGTCAAGTTACCACTTTCCGCGGTCACAGAGGAGAAACAATCGGGTTTCCAAATATCTATCTGACCAGGAGTTATGTTAGCGAGTTCCTCCCTGTTGGAGATTGTCTCCCCCTTGACTATAAGCTTGCTGAAGGCTCATTTTGAGAAGCATTTATTATTCCCCATTCACCCTCTCAAGCGCATACTGTTAGTCAGGCAGAATGAACTACCACTGCAGATATGTATGCTTATCTCCCCCTATTTCTTCAATCTGAGACATAAGAGCAAGTTTTGTTAATTGAATATTTCTTGCAGTCATTGCAACACCAAGCTGCTCTGCAAGTTGCTCGAATGGTGCTCGGTAAACTTATCCTTGGAAAGAACATCCAACACTCGGTACTAACACTTGCAGTATGGTATTTTATTTGATTCCTGCATTCCACTGACCGAGAGAGGCTGTTCCTTTCTGTATCCACCGGTGAGCAGCAACGAGATGGACCCTTCGGAGGTTCAGGAGCAAAGGGACAAAGTTACGTAGTGGTGTCGATGACAAAACAGATCGATAAAATGGATCTTGGACATGGAATCGATTGCTGATATGAAACTCCTCGTCTTGACCAGCTTACTATGTGATTATCCACGCTATGAGGACCCCATTATACGTTGTTCCTGAGTGACCAAAAAACTCGAAAATAAAAGGGACATAAAAATGAAAGGGACATGAAAATAAAAGATGTGCATAAAAACGCAAAGTCCATCATTTCACAACAACCTTAAGAAAAAAAATTAAGTACATGAGTTCACAACTATTGTTTTGGCCGATCACAGAGCAGCGGACACAAAGAGGGACAACCTTTTCCTTTTTTTTTTTAACAAGAAATAGAACAGAACTTTAAGAAGTCGATACCGAGGCATAAAACAGCGCTGTGTATGCGACTTTCAAGGACATGAGCTGTATGTGAGACCTTCAATGACAATCTAGATGCCACTTGTCCATTTGGGTTTAAATACGACTCGAGCTGCTGCTATCGTGCCATAATCTCTACATTTCTCTTTTCTTTCCTCGTCAAAATGCTGTTAAACACCACGCCAACCGATTAAGGAAATGCATAAAACATTTTGTAACAACTGAAATCGAACTATCACCGCTAAAGCGACTCGTATCGCGAAGAAAAGCCACAATTATGGCATGTATGAAGGGCTAAAGTTCATTTGTAAAAACCTCTGCAAAGAATCCGATTCCTATCAGAGTTGATCGAGGCTTCATGCCGAACCTGCGGCGATAGCTCGGGCCACTTAACACCGGCTAACGGAGGAGGGGTGGGTGGGGAGGGGATAGGTAAGATTTTGATTGTGGCTGCACACAACAACGTGAAGGATTCGGCGACGTGGCTCGGGACCGCTACAGAGCGCCCATGGCGAAGTTTTGAACGCACTGACCGTTGTTGACAGAACCTTGGCCAAAGTCAGAAGCTTGTTGGATACACATTTTGATAATTCTTTTACGTGTTTGTGGATCTCGACAATTTACACTATGACGGTAGGGAGAGAGACCGAACAGCGAAAGAGACGAGAGGAAGACTCTTGGGGGCTGGGAGCGAACTGGCATTCTGAGGTCGAGCAGGGGCATCAACTCCACTCAGTGTCACGGAAACTGGCCCACTGGAACATTTCAAAATTATACTGCTTCGTTTAAAAGCCATAAGTGGAATGCACATGCCTCTTGCATGAATCTACATTTCCCAAGTTACGAACAACATGCTTGTATAACAAGAATGATGCCGCATGACATAGTGTTAACTAAAGGAGGAAAGAAAAATCAAGTAAAAAAGAAAAGAAAATATTAAAATTCATAATTTTCGAACACAAAATCTTCTCCAACAAGCAGTAAACAATGAAACCACTTTATAAAGCAAGCCTAATGACATTGAGGATCTTGAAAACTGTCTGTAGACTGTTTCAATGTGTTCATCGTTCCAGTTCAACGTCCCGTTCCAGTCTGGGTTTTGTGTGTGCGTCTGACCTTTCGCGATCCTTCCGTGGCATGGCTTCAATACTTCTGTCATTCCATCGACCCCATACGCAGCCACCCCAAGACCCCTCCTGTCGCAGCCCCAGCACTAACTGCCCACAGGAACTGACCAAGTCATCGAGGAGCAACCCGCCAGAGGAAACGCTGCACCGCTGCCGAGTCACAAGGACAGCGTCACGTGCTATTTGTCCTCCAGATCCAACATCTGCAGGGCACTCCTTACGGATTCAGTCCCCCACCCCACCCCACCCCACCCCCTCCCGTTGTTGACAATAACTGCTAAGCCAGCGAGTCAGCGTGGATGAGCGTCGCTTATCTGAAGGGTTCCCAGCACGTCCACAGTTCTGTAGTTCATCATTTCTGTCATTGTCTCTGGGATCGGGAGAATGGACACAGAGACCGAACAGCAAATCAAGCGCAAAAAGCAGGACAGTTTCTACATTGAAAACTTGACATTTCCATTGCAGTCAAAGCGAATGAACTTCGTTCCGTTTCTGACGGTGTCTACATTGAAAACTTGACATTTTCATTTCCATTGCAGTCAAAGCGAATGAACTTCGTTCCATTTCTGACGGTGTCTACATTGAAAACTTGACATTTTCATTTCCATTGCAGTCAAAGCGAATGAACTTCGTTCCATTTCTGAAGGTGTCTACATTGAAAACGTTACATTTTCATTTCCATTGCAGCGCTGAAAGCGAATGAACTTCGTTCCACATCTGTGACTCTTACGGAGTTCTTGATCTTGAGTTCGTCGTTTTGATCACAATCGAAGTGAAAACAGAAATGCCGACTTCCATTGCATCCCGTTTCTGGTTCTGCTTTTGCGTTTCAGTTTTCTGACATCAACTATTAATTTTGTTTTATCACAGGATTGGACATTTGCGTATCACACGAGCATGATTCCAACTTAGCTGCCTGGATTAAATCGATTACCTGATACCTGACACTATCCACCCTATCATGTACTGCTAAGGCTTGCATTCTGCCACATTCAGTTCTTGTACAATGGCAGACTTCTGCTTTGATAATCGTTTGATAGTTATAAACTTTGAGCAGAGAAAAATCAAAAGCAAATAAACGAATCTTTTCACATCGTGAAAACAATTCTCCAAAACGTCTCAAAAACATATTAAAAAAAGAGTAAGAACAAGAAGAGGGCGCTACTGCGAAAAAATTAGCGCCATTCATTGGCAGCAAGTAAATCCATGAGTTGAATGTTGGATCAGATCATGTCGGTGCAAACCGATAGCGCTCAAACCACAAGGCGCCCATTTGCAAAATCTTCCGTTTGGAACGAAATTGTGATAGGGGGTACAGTAGAAGAAAGACAGAATTCTACACAGAAACAGAGAAAACTGAACGAGAAAATCGAGACTATCCATCTAAATGAGGGGAAGAATTTCAACCAATTCTTTCTAAGCAATGAATAAACTTAAACAAGTACACATTTTCTGTACACATTTTTTTCGGATTTGATAGGTTATATAACAAAACGCAAATCAAAATGGAACAGCAAGCCCCCTTTCCAGACATTTCAACCGTATTTAGAATATACCTGCTTTTCCAGTTTTCGGTTCTTTGAATCTTCTGATCTACACTCTTAACAAGACCCTGAAAAACACTGGCACGGTGAACATGACAGTCGGATGATCGGCCACTGACCAACTGAGCTTGCTCAGGTTGAAAAGCTCGCGTTTTTTTAAACTGTGTGTTTTTTTCTTTTTCCCCTTACCAAATCATTTGGTTTTATTCCGGAGTGCGAAGAGTGAATAGAAAGAAAAAAAGAAACAAACTGCAAGTGTTACACGAGACCATACTCGTGACTTCGAAGGAAAGAAGGCTTCGGACGCAAAGAGACGAACACACCGACACATCTCCAGACAGACGCACCAACAGACACCAGGCAGACAGCTGCAGGCAATGCACACCCTGCACGTCACCCTGCCCGAGTCGCATCCAAAACAACATAAAGTTTCCTGACGTCATCACGCTGACGTCATCCGGGTATCTGCTTGCGTCATCTGGGGGTCCAGTGGTTTCTGGCGTGAGCCGAAGTAGCCACAGTTGGAGGTGGGGAGGTGAGGTGGGTGGGTGGTGGTGGTGGGGGTCGGTGAAGTCGGTCGGGTGTCACGCTGGGGTGTGGTCGTTTTCGGCGTGACGGGAGGAGGCGCAGGCTGGCAGGGCTCATTGCTCACTGAGGCAGAGCCTTCAAAATGGCGTGCACCTCATCAGCGATGGCCGACAGCGCGAACTGGAACTGCTCCTGCGATGTTAACACACACACACACACATACGCACACACACACACACACAACACAAAAATAAGATATTGAGTCTTGCGTGAGAGATCACTATCATCAAGAAAGCCCAGAACAAGGCATAGTCTGAAAGATCACTATCGTCTGAAACGCCCAGTGATAATGTTGCTTGTAGCTCAACTAATGTCACTTATAGCCCAGCCGACCGCAACACGTGGCGAGGGACTGACTCGAGAACTAAGTGAACAATGCGTTACACCAAGGCCCACCATGCTCCCAAACCGTGTGTGTTTTCCAACTCGCCACCTGTCCATCCTTTCCCTCCAGTTTCTGTGTTACTGCTTTAGACCGCGGGCAGAAAACAACAAAGCGAAACGATCAACTGCCATTGGAGAAGAGGGCGCACCCCCCCCCCCCCCCCCCCTTTTTGAGATAGACGAAAATATACTGCCAAGCAAACCACAACGCTGGCGTTGTTTGCCTCCCTCATCATGCAGACAATTCCAAACCAAATCTGCCTGCGGAGCAAACTCGCCTATCACACGAACAGACAAGACGCACATAAAACAAACGAGAAAAACTCCCATCGAAAAGGAAATTCCAAGCTTGCGTAGACCAAATCAACAAGAATTATGTTGTATGATTTTAAAGTAATCTGCATTTTGAACTTTTAATAACCCCATCATGATTTTGTACACTTAATGTAAAAGACCTGACTCGTGTCATGATGGGGGAAAAAAAGCTGCTAGTGTGTCTTTTGTCTATGATGTCGGATATTTTCGTTCATGGTAACAAACAAGACTTTTCAACTACTTTTCAAACATGCTCTGTTACGCAAGCCGATGAGCATGTCCATTATTGAAAATACCACAATGCAATGGAATCGAACCAAAAGCAAGATTCGTCACTTTCATCGGAATGTAATGGGTAAAATGACGTGCTGATAAAATAAGGAACTACAGGGTCGAACTTTAATTAAGGACCACTTATACACAGTCTCACAAAACATAGAAAGAAAAACCGACAAACGACAGAAACGTTATAAATGTTTAATTTCATTATCAGTGAACAACATTTTGTCACTTTCATCGAAAAAATCATTCTTTCTGATTAGACGGGGGAGCCTGAATGAGACTACCCCCCAAAATGACATTCACAAAAGAGTGTTTTTTACAGTCTGATCAAACCGAGTGTGCCCCCCCCCCCCCCCCCCCCCCCCCGTGCTGCCACACAATCCACACAGCGCTGCCTCATGGTGTTGACTGTTCTTGTAATGAGTGCCTGGGGGAGGTTTGCCCACTCCTGCTGCAGGTAGTGCAGCAGCTCCTGTCGATTTGCCGGAACAGGGTGATTTTCTTGAACTCTCCTCCCAAGCTCGCCCCAGATGTTCTCAATAGGGTTCATGTCCGGGCTGTTTGCCGGCCATGGCATCCTGGTGATGCCAGCTTGCACCACAAAAGTGTTCACGGCTCGACAACGATGTGGGGTGGCATTATCGTCCATGAACACAGCCTGAGCCCCAATCTGCTGGAGTGCTGGGACAACCAAAGGCCGTAAAATCTCCTGCAGGTAGCGTTGGCCGTTCAGGTTGCATTCCACATGGTACAGGGGAGTCTTGTGGTGACTGCTGATGCCCCCCAATACCATGACGGAGCCACCACCAAAAGCGACGACCTCCTGGATGACGTCATCTGCCAGCTGCTCCCTGGTACGCCGCCACACCCGAATGCGTCCATCTCGTGGCTTCAACTGGAACTTGGACTCATCGGTGAAAAGCACCATCCGCCACTGAGCCCGAGTCCATGTTCGATGAGCTGTGTACCAGGCCAGGCGACGTGCCCGGTGGGCCGCAGTCAGTTTTGGTTTCCGGACTGGGCGCCTTGCTCGAAGGTTGGCAGCATTGAGGCGCCGCCGTATGGTCATCTCACACACTGCTGTGTTAGTGGCAGCTTGGAGCCGACGCCTGATGGTGTTGGGAGGTGGTGGTCCTGGTCCGAAGAGCATGTCTGCGGATGAACCTGTCATCTCTTGCAGTGGTCTTCTTTGGCTGGCCTGGACGGGGTCTCTCTTTGACAGTTCCAGTGGCTTGAAAACGCTCTCTCAGCCGAATGATGACGGAGTGGGACACTTGTAGTCTTCTGGCCACTTCCCGAACGCCAACTCGATCCTGCAGCCATGCAATCGCCTGGGTCCGGTCAAAATCAGACAGCTTGCGTCTTGGGCATTTTTGTGTTATGAAGAATTATGCACGTTTGGCTGCTTTTAGGGGCATTCCAGTCAGTAAAATGCTCTGCAATGCATTGGTTTTTGCATGTGCATTTGGAATTTCAGTGCAAAACCGTTTGAAGCAGTGTTCACTCTTGCTTAAAAAACTAGCAATTTTGACAACAATCTGCAACTTTCAACCCCCCCCCCCCCCCCCCCTCTGCATGCCGCACGTGACAATAAGACAGCTTTCGCAAGCTTTGCGGAATACTCTGTTAACCCCTCAAACCTTTCCCAGTCGAATTCTTCGGAAAAATGCATTGCTTGTATTTTTGGCCAATTTAAAAAGAAAGGGCCTTTTTCGGGGTGGTCTTTAATTAAAGTTCGACCCTGATTTTAAAACAGATCATCATAACGATGCTGATATTTCTCAAAACATGCCCAAGGTCAACGTATGGGATCTACCGTCAACCTCAACACTGTAACCCTTGGTCTACAGTATAA
>CM031617.1:47112037-47119537 GCA_018398815.1 Conus ventricosus | reverse complement strand
TGAATCACAAAAGCTGCCCAGAAAAAGGTGGCGGTTAGTGGTTGGTGGCTCACAGTAGCAATGTGGTGAGTAGCAGACTACGTAGCAAGCAGGCATGGCCAAGAAAGCGAACCCCCAAAAAACTACAGCCAATACGGTGGACGTTCTACTGGAACCTCCGCCCACAACTACAGTACTGCCGAGGCCTCTGACCAGCAACAAGATCATCTACCTACTCCACAGCCTGTTACAGTCAGTGCACCAACTAATCCAAGCTTTCATAGCACAGGCAAGAGAAACATGGACCACACAGTTGATGCTAACCGTAGACTCTCCAGTAAGACCCCATCGTATAAAGAAAAACAAAAAACAAAACCCCCATGAAATCTTGTACGTTGCCCTCAACTGACATTTAACAAATCCATAGCACAGCTTTTCATTGTCGTTATAGTTCACATACGTTGCCTTTCACTGAACTACAGTTCTCGTGCATTGCTTTCATTGAAATTACAGTTCTTGGGGATCGCTTTTCATTCAAATTTCAAGTCTGTTGCGTTGCATTTCATTGAAATTACAGTTCTTGTGGATCGCTTTTCATTCCAATTTCAAGTCTGTTGCGTTGCATTTCACTGAAATTACAGTTCTTGTACATTGACTTTTCAACGAAATTACAGTTCTTGTATGTTGTTTTTCCATTGAAATTACAGTTCTTTTATGTTTTTCGTTTTTCTTTTGTATTGAAATTACAGCTCTCGTGCGTTGGACTTTATATTGAAATTTGTAGGTTGCCTTTTACTTAAATAACAGTACAGTTCTTGTACGTTGCCTTTCATTGAAATGACAGTTGTCGAACGTTGGCTTTCTCTGAAATTACAGTTCTAGTATACTGCCTTTCATTGAAATTACAGTTCTAGTATACTGCCTTTCATTGAAATTACAGTTCTAGTATACTGCCTTTCATTGAAATTACAGTTCTAGTATACTGCCTTTCATTGAAATTACAGCTCTTGTACGTTGCCTTTCACGGAGATCACTGTTCTCCTACTCTCTCTTCCACCGAAATCGACATTTCTGGTGTATAACATTACCATAGAATGACCAGTTCTGGTACATTTTGATTGACATTACGAGTTCTCGTACATTATATTTTGATGAAAACGATCAGTTCCTGTACATTATATTTCACTGAAAGTGCGTGTTCGCATATCGTAAGTTATCCACCCTCTTCTCACAGCCCCACCATGCAAACATTTCACCGACTTGACTTGCTTTTACAGTTTTGAATCAGCACTTCATATAGACACAATTAAAAAAACTTGAAATGGTCTCAGCGGTACGCTGGGTTAAAAAAAAAATGCTTGACATGACATATATACATTTCAACAAGATTACCAGTTCCAATTAAGTACTGGCTATTAAAGATTTACCTTCATAATATGGATCGTTCAAAAATGCGATTATACCCAATGCACTTCACTTTTCATCGAAGCCAAAATCTCTTTGATGAGTAGCAAGGCCAACCATGACGTTATTCTGTATCGTTTTACTGAATTGAGGCCAACCATGACGTTATTCTGTATCGTTTTACTGAACTAAGGCCAGCCAAGACGTTATTCTTTATCGTTTTACTGAACTAAGGCCAGCCAATACGTTATTCTTCAACGTTTTAACGAACTGACGTGTAATGTCTGTCAACCATATCTACGACGTTTCTGTTAGAAACCATGTCAATCATGAAGAAAAACACAAATTACTGTGCCAATGGCATCCTTTTGCCCCAAAGCACTGTAGGAAACATGAAACGAACTCAGCATATGAGTGACAGTGAACTAGAAGCTCATCCAAAACGGCATCCACCTATGGAAATGTTACACAAACCTCGTCTTCCAACAAGTGGTAAGTCTTGGACACTACCGTCATCAACAACATCAAACTAGGATACAGAAGTGTATATGGTGCACGTTAGAGCAGCACACGTGAACACACAACAGTGTATCTGATCTATTGGGCGGAGCATCATAACTAGAAGAGTACACTTACTATGCCACAGAACAGCTTCATCATTCGAAAAATACGTTTCCAAATGCACGTGTCTTCCTTTGATCGATTCAACCCTGATATGGCCGACCTGATTAGCTGGACTATATGACACTAGTACACACAGCTGACCATTTTGTATGTTGGTAATATCAAAGAGCAGAAAAGCAAGTAAACTCGACCCCAGGTTTGCAAAACGAGAAGCACTGGATCGTCGACAGCTACTTCCCAGCATGATGACACAAGACTTACACTAGTTTTCAGAACTCTGACACAGCCATGAGTCTTGCATTATTGTTCCCGATTTCATTTTCAGAAATACAGGGAAGAAAAACTTCTGAGGAGCCTGATTCTAATTCACTTTGTGGATTTATGACACATAGCTTCGGTTCAAAATCACAGAGACGTTGATACGCTTGAATGAAATGATCAAAGAGAAGATACATGTACTAGATTTTCATTCAACATGTGGATGGTAAAGCCTTCTTTTGTCAAAATGTAACACTGAATACGAGTATGTAACAGAAGGATATATTGCACAACGCAAACAATATTACAGCAACCCTCACTGTTACTTCTATCGGATCATTTCTGCATATTTTCCACAATGAAACATTTTTCATCTTTCACGTTGGAACACACAAGCGCGTGCATGTATTCAAAATATACTCAAAAGCACACACACCTCAATTCTTCCTCCGTATATCTATCGTTAAATATACACACATAAATGTCGCGATCACGATGCATATAACACACGTGAATTCTTGCTTTCAAAACCAGGAAGCAGCATACAGAAAACGATACACTGGACATGTAGGTAAATGCTCCAAGGACATGCATTTAATCTATTCCTTCCGATTACTTAAATAAAAATGTATGAACAAACAAAACAAAAACAAACAAAAGAACGAAAACAACTGACATTCTTGACCAAGAAACGAATTCCAGCCTTCAGAATCTTTAAAATTCCCGTATTTAACACATACCCCTAACTCTTGAATGTGACCAGAAGAAACAACGAATACAGGAACAGAACCTTAGTAACAACACCCCAAGCGTCATGATGTATATAGAAATAATCGCTTTTTTTTGGGGGGGGGGGGGGGGGGGGGGGGGCGTATAATGCCTTCCATAAGTTCCGCATAGATTAAAAAATATAGTTGAGAGTTTCTTCCTCACAATATGCACATGGCGTTCGAAAGCGTTGGAGTGTCCGTTTCTTACTTCTAGTCCTTTGTGGAGAGGGCGGGGAAAGGGCGGAGTGGGGAGAAGGCTAGAGGGTAAATACGGCCACAAACATTTCCATTCATACACACATGCACATATACTCTCTCTCTCTCTCTCTTTTCCTCTCTCTGTCTCTCTCTCTCCGTCGTCTTCCCTCTCCCACTCCCCCGTCTCACTCTCTCCCTCCCTCTCTCTCTCCACACACACACACACACACACACACACACACACACACACACACACACACACACACACACACACGCGAAAGGGCACTCTCTATGCCTCCCCACGCCCCCAAAAGACGAGCACAGGAAAAACATTCGGTCAAAGCATTAAAACCTCAACTGAGGCATAATGCATTTCAATAGGCATCCCACCAGATCAGAAATCAGCAAATTAAACAAAAGGGAAATAACTAAATAAGCATGTAGTAGAGCCAGACAGATCACTGACGTTTAAACTACATTTAACCGTGATAAACGTCATCTGCCCCTCCCCCCCCCCCCCCATCATCTTTCCAGAAAAAGACAATCAGGAGAATATACATCAGAGGCCTAGGTAAAAGGCAAGTAAATAGAGCAACAAATAATCAATGGATCAACCAGCCAAAAAAGAAAATGTAAAGTAAATCAACAAATAAATGGATCAGTCGACCAGAAAGGTAAATAAATGCACACTGATCGCCGCAAGACAGACTCTTAATAAACAGTCCAAACTGTGACTCATTGCGTCAAGGACATATCTGGGTAGATCAATTGATTTTTTTTAACCACGTTAAAATTAACGCTCTCCCTCCCACCCACCCTCCTCTCTTTCTCTCTCTGAGCATGTGCATATACCCCCAACCCTCTTACACCTCTCCTTTAGCCATTAAAAAAACAAAAACGGATTGTTGCACCCACATAACACACACTGCTACATTTTTATTTCGCATGTCGTCTTGTCATTTCATTTACCAAAAATTATTCACTCTTCCGTTTCTAAAACATCTGAAGATCTGCATCTGTAGTCATATACATCTTAATATTTGACTTGTTAGAAGAACCTGACCTAACGAACAATGGGTCAGCTACAGAACACGCGCGCATGCAAGCAAGCCCGCACACGCACGCACGCATACCACACACACACACACACACACACACACACACACACACACACACACACACACACAGAGAGAGAGAGAGAGAGAGAGAGAGAGAAGAGAGGAGAGAGAGAGAGAGAGAGAGAGAGAGAGAGAAGAAACAGACAGGCAGACAGACAGAGCGAAAGAGAGAGAGAGAGAGAGAGAGAGAGGAGAGAGAGAGAGAGAGAGAGAGAAGCAGACAGACAGACAGAGCGAAAGAGAGAGAGAGACAGACAGACAGACGGACGGAGGGCCAGAGGGCTGGGTCGGCGTACCTGCGGAAGTCAGCAGGGCCTTCATGGAGGGGGCATGTTGAGGTTGGGCCAGGTCAGGAAGTGGAACTGGGTGACCGTGCGCGTCTCGTTGGTCTGCAGGTTTCTTCAGGTAGAAGCTGCGCACCAGGTAGTCATCGCACCAGATGTGCTCCGACACCAGGTGGACCTGCACGCACAGGAAGGACGCCCCTCATTGAGGTACCGGTACCGACACCCAGGGACGGTGCGGACGGACGCACCGAGGCTTTGGTGCCCTGCGCGCATATGTGTTTCGTGAGTTCTTCGGCATCCTGTACAGAGAGTGCGAGATGTAGGGTCCGAGTGCTGGTATCCCCGTAATGTGGAACACGAGGCGTATGTATACCTCCGTACGGTAGCCTCCTCCGTTCAGACACTGTATACCATACCTGAAGTTCCTTCGTTTTTATTTTTGTTTGTGTTTTCTTTTGTTTTATTTTGCTTTTTCTCCGTTTCTCTGTCCCGTTTGTTTGTCTAGCCCGTAGATCACCTTACTAGTCGAAACGCGTTGCTTCTGTACTGTTTCTGTCTGCTCTGTTCGTTTGGTGGCCTGGTGTGTAACTTTTTAATCCTGTTACTTGTTCATTGGCTACAATGTCAGGATTCCCCACTGAGGGTGTTTTTTTTGCCTTTCGTTGAGGTCAATCACTATTTCTAAGAATATCCCCACGCCCCATCAAACGAACGCCGTGTATGCTCACGATCAAGGAGCGCGCACTTCAAACTACAAAACGAATGAACGAAGAACCGGCAGTACACAAAAAAAAAACCGCGTGATGTACTCAAACGCTCATACCCCACTCCAAGCACACTGTCCTCCCTCTCACTCGTCTCCCCCCCCCCCCCCCATCTCAATCCATCCTCTACTACCTATAAAAGCAAAACCAAACAAAAGTTGCTAATACATTACTAAACTCCCGCATCCAGGCGCATCTCACACCCCTGGACAGCACCAGCACATGCTGTAGTATATCAATCAGATGGGAAGCAGAAAAAAAAAATTCAGGTTTGATCGGAAAGACGGGCAGGGTACATGAGTTGACTAAGGAGATTTGATTGGAAAGACGAGCAGGGTACCCAAGTTGACTAAGATTTGATTGGAAAGACGGACAGAGTATACCGCAGTTGACTGAGATTTGATTGGAAAGACGGGCAGGGTACTAAAGTTGACTTAGGAGATTTGATTGGAAAGATGGGCAGGGTACCTAAGTTGACTTAGATTTGATTGGACAGATGGGCAGGGTATTGATTGGAAAGATGGGCAGGGTATTGATTGGAAAGATGGCAGGGTACTTAAGTTGACTAAGGAGACGACTGGACAGACGGGCAGGGTACGTAAGTTGACTAAGGAGATTTGATTGGAAAGATGGGCAGGGTACTTACGTTGACTAAGGAGATTTGATTGGAAAGACGGGCAGGGTACTAAAGTTGAATAAGGAGATTTCATTGGAAAGATGGGCAGGGTACCTCAGTTGACCAAGGAGATTTGACTGGAAAGACGGGAAGGGTACCTTAGTTGACTGAGATTCGATTGGAAAGACGGGCAGGGTACCTAAGCTGACTAAGGAGATTTGACTGGAAAGACGGGCAGGGTACCTCAGTTGACTGAGATTTGATTGGAAAGACGGGCAGGGTACTTAAGTTGACTAAGGAGACTTGACAAAAAGCAGAAGAGCACACAAAACAAAGTGTGAAGTAACGACGATTTAATGCACGACACAAAACAGGACAAGAAATTTTCGGCAAAATGCCTTCCTCAGCGACAAAAAAATACAGACATAAACATGCACAATACTCCCCTTGTGAAGCCAAAGTGGTGAATTCAGACGGGCAGGGTACCTCAGTTGACTGAGATTTGATTGGAAAGACGGGCAGGGTACTTAAGTTGACTAAGGAGATTTGATTGGAAAGATGGACAGAGTATACCTCAGTTGACTGAGATTTGATTGGAAAGACGGGCAGGGTACCTCAGTTGACAGATTTGATTGGAAAGACGAGCAGGGTACCTCAGTTGACTGAGATTTGATTGGAAAGACGGGCAGGGTACTTGAGTTGACTAAGGAGATTTGATTGGAAAGACGGGCAGGGTGCTTAAGTTGACCGAGATTTGATTGGAAAGATGGGCAGGGTACCTCAGTTGACTGAGATTTGATTGGAAAGACGGACAGAGTATACCGCAGTTGACCGAGATTTGATTAGAAAGACGGGCAGGGTACCTAAGTTGACTAAGAAGACTTGATTGGAAAGACGGGCAGGGTACCTAAGTTGACTAAGGAGATTTGATTGGAAAGACGGGCAGGGTACCTAAGGTGACTAAGGAGACTTGATTGGAAAGACGGGCAGGGTACCTAAGGTGACTAAGGAGACTTGATTGGAAAGACGGGCAGGGTACCTAAGGTGACTAAGGAGACTTGATTGGAAAGACGGGCAGGGTACCTAAGTTGACTAAGGAGACTTGATTGGAAAGACGGGCAGGGTACCTAAGGTGACTAAGACTTGATTGGAAAGACGGGCAGGGTACCTAAGTTGACTAAGGAGACGATTGGAAAGACGGGCAGGGTACCTAAGTTGACTAAAGAGGCTGACACACGAGCCTCCCCGCCCGTACGCTTCGGACGTACCGGTCGAACCCGATCCCAAACGGAGCGTCTGTCATAGTAAACGTACGTCTCAAACGGACTTCGGCATCCAGTTCGACCCGACCGTTCGAGATACACCGTGATCTATTCGAAACGGACAGCTAGAATCCTCCAACCAATCAACGCTCAGCATTGAGCGAACACCCATGACAACGGAAAAATGGCGTCGTCAGCAAGGCGATCAGACTGTCCGATT
>CM031617.1:47102037-47107037 GCA_018398815.1 Conus ventricosus | reverse complement strand
CACACACACACACACGTGCCCACACAATGTTCGCCTTATTCTCATGTTTTAGACTATTTAGAAGTGACATTTTCGGATTTTTCTTTTCGTCTGTTGAAACGTCTGACGAAGATATGTTTGTCGAAAGTATGTTTTCGTTTCTTTAGCACTGTACAATACATTTGCGTTTCATTAATGTTTGTCGAAAATATGTTTTCGTTTCTTTAGCATTGTACAATACATTTGCGTTTCATTACATCTAATCTTGTGCCTTCATTTGTATTTTTGCCCAAAATAAACAAGAGATTGTAAGAGAATGATCCTTGTGTGGTATCACACACACACCACGCACGCACGCACGCCACCACCACAACACACACACACCACAACCATTTGCCCAAAATAAATAGGTTGTAAGAGAATGATCATTGTGTGGAATCACACACACCACACACACACACACACACACACACACACACACACACACACCACACACACGCGCGCCACGCGCGCCACTTTGCCCAAAATAAACAAGAGGTTGTAAGAGAATGATCCTTGTGTGGAATCACACACACACACCACACACACACACACACACACACACACACCACACACACAAACTTTGCCCCAAATAAACAAGAGGTTGTAAGAGAATGATCCTTGTGTGGAATCACACACACACACAACACACACACACACACACACACACACACACACACACCCACACACACACACACACGCTTTGCCCAAAATAAACAAGATGTAAGAGAATGATCCTTGCGTGGAATCACACACACACACACACACACACACACACAACACACACACACACACACACACACACAACACACACACACACACACACACGCACGCACGCACGCACGCACGCACGCACACACACGCACACGCACACACAAACAAGCTAACAAGCAGAAAAGAGTCGCCAGGTTCAGATCCTCCACTCACGAACGTTCCTCCAGCGGTTGTTCAGATGTTGGTGACAGTGGAAGGGGGGTAAGGAAGGGGAAGGCTTCACCGAGAACGTTGGCGGAAGCGGGAAGAAGAAAGGGGCAAGGATGGCAGAAAACGCTAACCATTAACAGCACGTCATCAACCATTCTCCAACCACGTCTTTTTTCCCCCCCTCATTGTATTCATTTGTCAGGTGTTTTTTTTTTCTTTTTTTCTTTTTTTGTTCTTTGTTTTCATCAACCTCGTCTTCAAAGGCTCCTCAGTGCCATTATTTTCACACGGCTCTTTCCGGGTTCCCCCCTACATGGCCTCCACCGGTTTTGTCCGGCTGAAGCTCTAGTGCTGCAGTCAGCAGGCATCAAAGGCCCTAGTACTGCAGTCAGCAGACATCAAAGCCCGAGAACTGCAATCAGCAGACATCAAAGCCCTAGTACTGAAGGCAGCAGACATCAAAGTCCTAGTGCTGCAGTCAGCAGACATCAAGCTCTAGAACTGCAATCAGCAGACATCAAAGCCCTAGTACTGAAGGCAGCAGACATCAAAGTCCTAGTGCTGCAGTCAGCAGACATCAAAGCTCTAGTGCTGCAGTCAGAAGACATCAAAGTCCTAGTGCTGCAGTCAGCAGACATCAAAGCTCTAGAACTGCAATCAGCAGACATCAAAGCCCTAGTACTGAAGGCAGCAGACATCAAAGTCCTAGTGCTGCAGTCAGCAGACATCAAAGTCCTAGTGCTGCAGTCAGAAGACATCAAAGCCCTAGTACTGCAGTCAGCAGACATCAAAGCTCTAGTGCTGCAGTCAGCAGACATCAAAGCCCTAGCGCTGTAGTCAGCAGACATCAAAGCCCTAGTGCTGCAATCAGCAGACATCAAAGCCCTAGCGCTGCAGTCAGCAGACATCGAAGCTCTAGTGCTGCAGTCAGCAGACATCAAAGCCCTAGTGCTGCAGTCAGCAGACATCGAAGCTCTAGTGCTGGAGTCAGCAGACATCAAAGCCCTAGCGCTGCAGTCAGCAGACATCGAAGCTCTAGTACTAGTCAGCAGACATCAAAGCCCTAGTACTAGTCAGCAGACATCAAAGCCCTAGTACTGCAGTCAGCAGACATCAAAGCGCTAGACCTGCAATCAGCAGACATCAAAGCTCTAGAACTGCCATCAGCAGACATCAAAGCCCTAGTGCTGCAATCAGCAGACATCAAAGCCCTAGTACTGCAATCAGCAGACATCAAAGCCCTAGTGCTGCAGTCAGCAGACATCAAAGCCCTAGTGCTGCAATCAGCAGATATCGAAGCCCTAGTACTGCAGTCAGCAGACACCAAAGCCTTAGTACTGCAGTCAGCAGACACCAAAGCCCTAGTACTGCAGTCAGCAGACATCAAAGCCCTAGTGCTGCAATCAGCAGACATCAAAGCCCTGGTACTGCAGTCAGCAGACATCAAAGCCCTAGTGCTGCAATCAGCAGACATCAAAGCCCTAGTACTGCAGTCAGCAGACATCAAAGCCCAGTACTGCAATCAGGAGACATCAAAGCCCTAGTACTGCAGGCAGCAGACATCAAAGCTCTAGAACTGCAATCAGCAGACATCAAAGCCCTAGTACTGCAGGCAGCAGTCATCGAAGCCCTAGAAGTGCAGTCAGCAGACATCAAAGCTCTAGAACTGCAATCAGCAGACATCAAAGCTCTAGAACTGCAATCAGCAGACATCAAAGCCCTAGAGCTGCAGGCAGCAGTCTGTTTCAAGTTCTCGTGAAACAACCCACCAGAGAAAACACCGCCGCACTGCTGCACATGTCATTCTCCAACACCCATTTTTTTGTTGGTCGTGATAGTTCAAGTCGGGATCCCGCTTGTTTGCTAAGTATTCTTTTTTTTTTTCCATCGTTACGCAAGTCACTTAATGGTGCTGCCTGTCTCCTGGTCTTTGTGTATATATATTTCATTCATGTGAGGGGGTGGTGATTTTGGCCGGGGAGCGACAAGGGCACCTGACACCGGCACGACAGCCATACGATGCAGAACAGTCGTTACGAATAAGATGCGGCTTCACGTTCCGTATTACGGAACCTGTAAACCCGGTTCCGTCCGACCGACCACCCAGTTCACAATAACTCAAGGCGGATGGCGGTAACTGGCCATTTGCCCCCCCCCCCCCCCCCCCCTTTCCCCCTCCCCTCCTCCCTCCCCCCACCCCCCCCCCACGCCCCTTTCCATCCCCCCCCCCCCCCCCCCCCCACCCCAGAACGAGCTGCTTTCCTTTCCTGTCCTCCTCTCCTCCTCAGTCCATTCTCCTCCTTCATACCCCCTCCCCATCCACACATCCTCTTCCGACCCGCCCCCCCCCCCCCCCCCCCACCTCCACCCCCCATCCCACACACCTCGCCATATGCACACATGCCGCAAGCAAAGCATGTAGCAAACCTGCCGAGCGACAGTCCTAGCTGCCCGATATTCTCTTTATCACCCAAGATTGCATCTCTCCACCCGCCATACGGCACGCCACCAAATGGATTTTCCCTGCAACATGAATATTCATTGGCAAGGGTTTGGTCGATGGGGTGCGGAAGGAGGGGGGGGGGGTGAAGAGGAGAGTAAGGGAAGGGGGAGAAATGGGGCGTGGAGGGTGGAGATGAGGGTGGTTCGGGGTAGGGGGGGAGGGGGGGGGGTGAGAAGGGGGAGGCTGGAGAAGGACGGGAGGAAAGATGGTGCGCTGAGAAAAACAAAAAAAAAACAAAAAAACAAAAAAAAAACCCCAAAAAAAACAAAACAAAAACCAAACCAACTGAGATGAAGCCACAGGAAACTATGTTCCTAGCGACTTCTTATTTATTTTCTTTACATATTTTTTTTTTCATTTCTGAGAATAAAACCCTAGGCGTTGGCTGCAAGATAATATATGATGTAGCCATTTCCTGAATGCTGCTGGCCTGCTGGGGTTTCCTTTCTGATCCTGGCTGCTTCTGGGGGAAGCCGGACAACCACCTCTCTGCCAACAACGTTTCCCTCACACGCTGAGCCGCGGATTACCCTGCTCTCTCTCTCTCTCTCTCTCTCTCTCTCCTCTCTCTCTCTCTCTCTCTCTCTCTCTCTCTCTCTCTTCTGTGTGGCTCTCTCCCTATGCTCATCCTCTGTCTCTATCCCTCTCCTCTCTCTCTCTCTGCGCGCAAATGCACGTGCGCACACTCACTCACACACACACAACGCGCCCCGCGCGCGCACACCACACATAGTCACACACACACACACACACGCACTGCCCCCCCCCCCCTCCCCCGCTCACACGCCGCACATCTACAAGATACACACATCAGCAGACATTAGTTTCTGTTCTTGGTACAATATTCGCATCGTCATCATCGCCTTCTCTGGATACACTTCTCCGTTCCCCTCTCCCCTCCCTCCCCCAAACACACACTCATTCCCTCTTCCTCGTGTGAAATACGTATGACGATCAGTCATTGTTTGAGAGGAACTTGTTTTTTTTTCATGAAAGAAAAAGTATTTCTCTTAGCCCTCTTATAACCATTACGACGTGTTCCTCACTCCGAGCCCCATACATCCATATATAGACATACACCCTTCATCCTATCCCCCCACTGATAACCATTATGATGTATTCCTCACTCCCACCCCCAATATATCCCTATATAGATATACACCCTTCATCATATCTGCCCACGGATAACCATTATGATGTATTCCTCACTTCCACCCCCATACATCCATATATAGACAAACACCCTTCAGGAACGCTCACTAACAAAGAAAAGACAAAGATATAAAAAGAAAAGATAAAAAAATCTCCCTTAAATTCGTTTCATCTCTCTGTGTCTTTCTTGGTGTGTGTGTGTGTGTGTGTGGTGTGTGTGTGTGTGTGTGTGTGTGTGTGTGTTGAAACCTCTGTTCCATAATACACTGAACTGAGTGGTGAACCTCTGTTCCATAATACACTGAACTGTGTGGTAAACCTGTTCCATAATACACTGAACTGTGTGGCAAACCTTTGTTCCGTAATACACTGAACTGTGTGGTAAACCTGTTCCATAATACAC
>CM031617.1:47089537-47097037 GCA_018398815.1 Conus ventricosus | reverse complement strand
TGTGGACCAGCACTGTCAGCCTGCACGTGGATCTATGTTGAAAGCGTAAGCCTGTCAATACTGTATGCTATTTTCTTGATCTTTTCCAAATCCAATTCACTTACAAAGTAGTACGCGCGTGCGCGCGCGCACACACACACACACACACACACACACACACGCACGCACGCACGCACGCGCACGCACGCACACACAACCACAAACAGACTGACAGACACACACATTCCGAAAACCACTACCAACACCACACACACACACACACACATCAGCAACGACAAAAACATCCAAATGCGACAAAACGAACACAAAAAGATCATCTACACAAACGACTCCACAGACAGGACAGCTGATGACATTCTTAAAAACGGGTAAAACGGGAGAGGGAACAACAACAACCACCACACACACACACACACACACACACACACACACACACACACACAACCAACCTCTTAAACAAACCGCTCTATGAAGCGAGGGACGACCTACTGTAGAATGATTTTGTTCCTTATTCTTTCCATATAACTTCCTCTCATTATTTCCGTATCTCTAGCTACCTTTTCATTCATTTGTGTGTGTAGTTGTTATCTATTTCGCCCTAATCACTACAGAGTGTGGCCTAATGGCGTATTGCTGTTGTGGTGTACCCTACATGACGTAGTCCGCCAGGAGATGACGCGTCGTTGATACTGAAACTGACAGCTGGACTACACAGGCAGTGACGCTTCTTTGATGATGCTGAAACTGACAGCTGGGCTACAAGCGGTGACGCTTCTTTGATGATGCTGAAACTGAAAGCTGGGCTACTCACAATGAAGCTGGCATTGACGTAGTCGGAGTTGGACACGTTGGTTTTGGCCGTCAGGGTCACGCGGGAGTGATCGTCTGGAACAGCACAAAACAAGGCACCAACCCACGTCACTCAGTACATCTGTTATATAGTGTGGCATATGACTTAGAGACAGGCAGGCAGGCGCACACACACACACACACACACACACACACACACACACACACACACACACACACACACACAGAGTATATCAGAGAGAGAAAGAGAGAGAGAGAGAGAGAGAGAGAGAGGAGAGAGAGAGAGAGAGAGAGAGGGGAGAGAATTTGCCTCTTCGACTCACGTGTTAAGAGAATGTCATAGTCTTCTCACTACAGTTAATCCCAGTAGGAGAGAAGGAGGGTGCCAGGAAGCACAAGCCAGCATTTGTGTGTTGTTTGTGGTTCAATGACTATCACTCACACACTATGAGCCAATCCAAACGGGCTCTTTGCGTTTGAGTAGTGGTTGAAATAAGGCCATAACACATATGCAATGAAAGTGGGGACGGCAATGGGCAAGTGGGATGAATAGAAAATAGAGAAAAAGCTTTCTAAAGAGGGCATTCCGCGGCGAGCTGTGATTCAAAGCAAAACCGCCTTCCTTGCATCACATGCGTGTTATTATCAACGGTTCGTTCCAAATGTTCGATGCCATTTTGGGCTTACGTATTTTCTGAGGAATATTTTGAGTGAAGCTTCAATTTCGCCTTTTCCCCTCGTATATCGGCGTAATGAGATTCAGTTTGATCCCACAACAAATGCAAACTTGTGACATTGGGTATTGTTTTGTACATTATTTTTGTGAAAACAAGTAAAGTTGTTTACTATGCTGCTTTTGTAAAACTTTACATGCTTGATTTACCATCAACAGATAAACACTTTGCTAAACTGGCAAGATAAATTCATGATAGGCGATTTTTTTTCTACGTTTACATGTTCATCATTTTGCCTGCTTGATGAAAATAGTATTAAATTGCCCGATCTTAATAAAACAAATTGATGTTTGTTGTGGGATTTGCATAAAATAGAATATATGATTGTCTTATCCTCATAGATGATAATGTTTATTCGTGGCTCTTAATCTTACATCATAAGCCCTAAGCGCTTACAAATACAGAAAAGGTTAAAGAAAACAAATTAAACCAATAAGACGAAATTGCAATAAGTACCATACACCCAAGAAACAAAGGTGCATTTCACATCACACACACACACACACACACACACACACACACACACACACACACACACACACACACACACACGTGTCTCGGAATCAATCTGATGGGCAAGGGAAGGGGAAGAAAGAACTCTATTGATAGGTGAAGAGTTGTTTTAGGAGATGCCTTGAAGGAAGACAGAGTTTTAACTACGCAAAGATATTGGGAGTTTCTTCCAAGAAACCGGACCTTGAAAAGAAAAAGAACTATCGCCATAGGTTTTAGTTCGAAATCGAGGGACTGTGAGCAGAATGTTGTTGGTAGAAGAACGCAACTGCCTAGAAGGAACACAGAGATGAAGGAGATCAGAAAGGTTGGTAGGAGCTAAGCCATTCAAAGATTTAAAGCAGCGTAAGAACAGTTTGTAGTCTATATGGAAATAACTGAAACTGATCGTAATGTTTTCATGTAAACGTGGCTTTCATAACAATCGAAAAATGTTGCTGGTGATATGAATAAGAATGCTTGCCTTCACCATGATCTGGTGATGTCATCATGCGTAGGCTGGTTGGAAGGACATTATAATCCTTTATCCTTCTGCAAAATGTTGTTCTGCTAGTTCTTGTTGTTGTGCGAGAAGAAGCCAATATCAAACTAACTCTCTCTCTCTCTAACACCACACACACACACACACACACACGGGCGCGCGCGCGCACGCACGCACGCAAGCACACACACACACACACACACACACACACACACACACACACACACACACACACACACACACACACTACACCAACATATCCAACAAAACTTTCATATTGATTACACACACTCACTTGCCATACATGTGAGTCAATAAACTGGAGAAGAGAGAGAGAGAGAGAGAGAGAGAGAGAGAGAGGAGAGAGAGAGAGAGAGAGAGAGAGAGAGAGTGTGTGTGTGAAAGAGAGAGCGAGTGAGAGAGACAGAGAGAGGGGGGGGGGTACTACCAATCCGGATCAATGGAGATAAAAGGGGAAAAAAGGCAAGACAAAAGCCAGAAAAATGTCCTGGCCCTTGCGTGAGAGTAGTCTATTCATTCTGGATGCAAATCTGCATCATATCTATTTTCTCTGTTTTTTGGGAGGGGATTGTCTTGGGTCCAGAAAAGAAAAGAAAATATTAACTTTTGTTTTTTAGACGGAGGAGACGGAGTAGGAGGGGTATACGGGTTAGAAGTAAAGGGCAGTGGGTGGGAGAAATGATATATGGACAGCACTGACGGAATTACAAAGTCAGTCTGTCTGTCTGTCTGTGTCTGTGTGTGTCTGTGTCTGTGTCTGTCTGTGTCTGTGTCTGTTGTGTCTGTCTGTCTGTGTCTGTCTGTCTGTGTCTGTCTGTCTGTGCCCCCGCTCTCTTTCCCTCCCCATCTCTGCTTCCCCCCCCCCCATCCCCTCCCCCAACGCCGTCTCAATCATGTATTTATGCTTATATCATTTTCTTCCTAAAAATCGTTTTGTTTTCTTTCTCTCTCTCTCCCTCCCTCCCTCTCTCTCTCTCTTTCTCTCTCTCTCCATTCTCTGTGCGTGCCTCTCTCTCTCTCTCTCCTCTCTCCCCTCTCTCTCTGTATATGTCCTAAGAGGGAGGGGGAGCAGGGGGGAAGAGTGTAATGGTGGGGAGAGAGAAAGAGAGAGAGAGTGAGAGAGAGAGAGAGAGGTATGGGGGAAGAGTGTGATGGGGGAGAGAGAGAGAGAGAGAGAGGAGAGGAGAGAGGGCGAGAGCGAGAGAGAGTGTGTGCGTGCGTGCGTGTGTGTATGCGTGCGTGCGTGCGTGCGTGTGTGTAAGCGTCAAATACATTTTCAAAACGAGTGTGCGTATCGAATACACAACAACAACAACAACAACGGCAGATCAATGAAGTACAAGCAAAGAAGGAATCATGCGAAGACGAATGAAGATGTTTTTCCACGGACTGACGTCATCACCAGGACATAGGATCGTTGTTCGTATCTACAAAGAGCTACCAAAACATCAAATGGCCATTTTAATTCGCTGAAAATGGCAATCTATAAATTCTATCCAGGAAATCTCTAACCGACAACATAAATGATAAGTAGAACTACCGCACGAATATGGCGTATCTCAGAAAAAAACACTTTGTATTAACGCACTGTTATTGAATTAAAACAGCACCATATTCTTACAGCTGTGCTGAAACGTCTGCCAATGTTGTATTTTATTCCCGCCCGCGTCCAATGTTTGTTTCTTTATTTGTTTAAATTTCACCCATATCAAAAAAAGCAAACAAAACAAAACAAAAGCACGCTTCCAGTTTTAACAAAAGGTGTTCTTTTCTTTTCGTCTCATCTCCTGTGCCCCTGTGCCCCCCTCCCCCACTACCCCCCCCCCCCCTCCTCTTCCCCCCCCCCCCCCCCCTCCACGACGCTCATTCCGGCCTCCTGTCCACAGCTACAACACCGGCAGTATTCCACGGGACGGTGTCAAAATCAATTCGTCGCCAGGCAACCCACTAAAGGAGACACTGCACTGCCTAATCACTTCGGAGGTGTCCAGTGGTGCCTGTCATAATCCGCCATACGCAGGGCGCCCACCACCTACCACGCTTCCAACTGACGACATTCATTGCTTGCTTAGTCGCGAAGCTAGTGTGAGTGAGGTTCTCACCCCGGTGGGAGCCACCACGTCCGTCCAACGACAGTCCCCATGAATTTACCGAAAACGGCGACTGTGCACGAAGTCACGAAGGACGTTGCTGTGGATAGGAAACCGAAAGTGAAGTCACCATGAGTGCAGGGCATGAAGGGTCACAGAATTTGAGACTTTTCCTTTTTTTTTCTCATGCTGATCGATGAGAATAATGGGGATGATGCAATGGATTTCCGTTGGTGTCTAAGACTGCGTGACAGGGCTGTACTCTATCCTTACTTTCTCAGTATATTCCGGCGTTAACCAGGCCCAAGAATTACAGACACCTGCAGTGTTGATCAGAAAATTTGAGCAACTCTCTCAAAGACGCATCCATTGAGAGGTTCACGTCTTTCTAGTTGCGCCCACCGCAAAACTCTTCTCTGGTGAGGAGCCAGCCGGCGCAGGTAAATACCACAAAAAAATGGGAATCGAACCCACGACCTCCTAGCCGCGAATCTGCGCAGCCAACCGCTGTGCCACGCGGGCCGACGGTTTCAACACGACTTGGTGGGAACTTGGAAAAGAAAATACCACCTTTTTTTTCAGACGGAGGAGACACAGTAGGAGGGGGGTATAGGGGTTAGAAGTAAAGGGAAATGGCTGGGGGGGGGGTGGGGGGGGGGGGGGGGGGGGGGGGGGGGGGGGGGGGGGGGGGATGTTATGGACGACATGGAGGGTGAGCCAATGAAAAGTGGTGTGGATCCATCGGGCTAATCTGGATCAAGGATCCGTTAGGCAAGAATATAACCACATTTCTGCAGAACATAAGCACTGAGAAGGTACTGTAACCAATCGATAACCATCTTTGAATCAGTACATTTTCATGGAATTTTTGTATACCGCTTTTAGAGATAAACGCCGACAGTTTTCCCCCGTGTATTCCACAAAATAAGAAAAAAATGGGGAGAAACTATTTCAGACTATACAATCTATTACTTCCTCTGTCTGGAAGGCAAATTTTGTTTCACTCACGGACGGACTCACAGGGCGGAAATATTCTTCCCGAATGTTTGTTGTGCACCCGAAGTTCTCTTCTAGTTTTCCTTTTTTTCCCCCATTCTTTCTTATCTTCTTCCCCTGACCCCTTCTCCCCTTCCTCCCGCCACTGTTGTCTTCCGTGCTCCGTCTGCGGAATGAACTGCTCTCGTACAGCTTATAACTCCCCCCCCCCCCCTTTCCTTCCCTTCCCTCCTTTTCCCACCATACACAGCAACACCCAGGCCCGTTCTGTCGCAGTCTTCGTGCCAGCTGTCCACGGGGAACCATCATTATCAGGTCATCATCACGATGCCATCCACCGGAGGACACGCTGCACTCCCCCCCCCCCCCCCCTTTTCCTACAGAGGTGAGGCAGACAAGGATTGACGGTCACCCTGTGAATGGCGAACGCATACACGTACACGCTTGCTTGGCGCGATCTGGGCCGTCTCCGAGACCCTAGCCATGAAATACTGTCCCTGACTTTCTGGCTCTCTCAGGGTTGCCGACACTGATTATGAAATAGTGTCCCTGTCTGTTAACTGTTCTCCCCGCCCTGGCCATGAAATGCTGTCCCTGACTTAATGACTCTGTGTTGCAGACACTCTGATCATGAAATAGTGTCCCTGTCTGTTTACTGCTCTCCGTTACAATGTCCTGCAGACTCTGGCCATGAAATGCTGTCCCTGACTTTCTGCTCTCTGTGTTGCAGACACTCTGATCATGAGATAGTGTCCCTGTCTGTTAACTTCTTCCCGCTCTGGCCATGAAATGCTGTCCTTGACTTTTTAGCTCTCTCAGTGTCGCAGACACTCTGATCATGAAGCAGTGTCCCTGAATGTTTACTGCTCTCCGTTACAATGTCCTGCAAGACTTTGGCCATGAAATGTTGCTGCCGTTTGTTTTTTTTCTCTTGCGCACACTTGTGTCACCAATACCCCGCCTATGAAATATTGTCACCATTGCTTATATATGATTATATATACATCTAACATAGAGACCTTCACCACGTGATACTCTCGCTGTGTGTGAGCGTGGTGTGTGTGTGTGTGTGTGTGTGTGTGTGTGTGTTGTGTGTGTGTGTGTTGTGTGTGTGTGTGTGTGTGTGTGTGTGTGTGTGTGTGTTGTGTGTGTGTATGTGTGTGTGTGTGTGTGTGTGTTGGTGTGTTGTGTGTGTGTGTGTGTGTGTGTGTGTGTGTGTGTGTTTGTAGTGTAGCATGGGTTCAGAGTAGTGAGAGAAAACTGTCTGAAGAGAGCACGTACAGCTCAAGCTGTACTCCCAGGCAAGGCCGCCTTCCGTTTAAGTCAACTCCGCGTCTTAGGAGGCCGCAGACGTAGCAAGTGAGGGGCTTGACGGGCTGAGCAACACGGTCTCAAACACTGGCTGAACCTGTCCGCTCTACTGCAAGCTGAAAGATGGCAAATTACAAACAGTGTCCTACTCGGGTTATCTTCCCCTGCCAATACTGCTTGCAACTGTCCGATCCAAATCGCTTTCCCGGATCAGGAGTCAACAAACCCATGCCAGGTTTACGTCCCTCCGGACATCGCGACCGGGTCACAGACGTCGATTCAGTAATGAAATCGATCACGCAAAGTATTCATCAGTTCACGCATGCCGAGAATTGAAAAGCCTGAATTACACAGGAAAGAAGGCCGTGCGACTACCTAAAATCGGCTGAATATGAAAAGCATGTTTAGTCAAGTGTGAGCCTGTGTTGAAACGCCGTACGAATACGCTTCTTCCGAGAGCGACGATGGATAACGGAACTTGTATGTCAGTTTGGCTAAATACCCAAAATTTATGGGCAGGTATCTTCTTGGTGTCAAAGCATTC
>CM031617.1:47069485-47089437 GCA_018398815.1 Conus ventricosus | reverse complement strand
TGAAGGTGACCAACAAAGACAATGTTACGTAGACTGCTTTCCCACAGACAACCAGTCCCACCTCCCTCCCACCCCACCCCCCACCTACCCCTCTCCACGTGCCCAAAGCCTCACACACCCCGTCCCCTCTACCACCCGACCTTCTCTTCCTCCCCACACTCCTTAGACATCAGTTCAGTTCTCAAAAAAAGATTCCGGGTGTTCTGGGTATAAAAAAAAAGGGCAACACCTTGAGATGCCCATCCATCCAGACGGGGCTGGTTCGAATCCTGGCAGCCACAGCAATTCTTGACAGCTGCAGGGCATTGCGGGGTCTTACCTGCATGAGGCTCGGCTCCCTTAGGGGTGCGGGGTCAAGACAGCTGCAGGGCATTGCGGGGTCTTACCTGCATGAGGCTCGGCTCCCTTAGGGGTGCGGGGTCAAGACAGCTGCAGGGCATTGCGGGGTCTTACCTGCATGAGGCTCGGCTCCCTTAGGGGTGCGGGGTCAAGACAGCTGTAGGGCATTGCGGGGTCTTACCTGCATGAGGCTCGGCTCCCTTAGGGGTGCGGGGTCAAGACAGCTGTAGGGCATTGCGGGGTCTTACCTGCATGAGGCTCGGCTCCCTTAGGGGTGCGGGGTCAAGACAGCTGTAGGGCATTGCGGGGTCTTACCTGCATGAGGCTCGGCTCCCTTAGGGGTGCGGGGTCAAGACAGCTGCAGGGCATTGCGGGGTCTTACCTGCATGAGGCTCGGCTCCCTTAGGGGTGCGGGGTCAAAATACCTGGCTGTGGAGAGAGAGAGAGGACAGAGAGAGACAGAGAGAGAGAGAGAGAGAGAGAGAGAGAGAGAGGAGAGAGAGTGAGAGAGAGAGAGAGAGAAGAGAGAGAGGAGAGGAGAGAGGAGAGAGAGAGAGAGAGAGAGAGCGAGCGTGCGTGCGTGCGTGCGTGCGTGCGTGCGTGCGTGCGTGCGTTTTCTCTGGGGACCTGCTATCACGATCGTCTTCGAGTTTCTTCCTACTTTACTCAAAACTACACGGGGAACTTTTTTGTTCAATGTGTTCACATTCAAACCGACATCTTTAGAGAAAAAAAGTTTATAAATTCAAATATTAATATACAAAGATCTGTTCATACATTCATGTTTTCCTTTTCGTCAACACACTATACAACAGGCTGGCATGGCAGGGAAGTGTGAGCGGTAGACATCCGCGGAGACAGCAGAGTATGGGGAAAATGTCGAGCTTTGACAGCTTTGCCTTAATTCATTCTGGATTCTGGTACTATATTTTTCAACTGTAATGGACCGCCGGTGAGTACATCACGTATGGACAGTTCGGTTCCATCTTGTATTTGTAAATAATGAAATTATCGAGCTCACAAATCATCAAATCAAAAACTCTCCATCAACTCAAACATGTCTGTCCTTAAATCTAATATCACCAAATGTTCGTTGAAGCTCCAGACAATATGCTGTTCTTTTTTGGTAAGAGCTCTTTAAAATTCAGTCACACACACACACACACACACACACAACACACACACACACACACACACACACACACACACACACACACACGCACGCACGCACGCACACACACACACCAGCTGCATATTCTATTTTTCAACATTAGAAAAAAGAACATGCCTGTATGCTGTTAATTCATTTTTAGTAACACTACCTTTGTTTACAATATTCAGCGAACTATCCAAACTCGAAGCCGATCTCATTTCTTTAATTCCATGAATCTCTCTGAAAATAATTTACCACATGCATACCACACTTAATGCCAGTCTTCCCACGGAATTTTTACAACCATTTGGCTCTATCTTATTCTATACTGAATAACCGTAAACATGTATGACACACAGAAAAACACTATTTCTGAGTAACAGAATACCACTTATCAATCGTATTCCTCTACACTCCTTAAATTTGTCACTCAACAGCGTGTCAACTCTCATATACGTTATAAAACTTGCAGGGATGCAATTTTTTTTTCTTCTGAGAACTACGTATCAAATGACATAAATGTCCCCCTTCTTACAATAAGTAACCAGCTGTGTAAACATCATTCTGCTTTAAACTTTTACTTTTTACTATGTAATGACAGGATCGGAAGATAGAGTGCTTCACTTTATCAGAAATTTCCTCGCGTGCATTTACTCCCCTATATAGCGACTTGTATGCTCTGAACGCATCGGGTTAGAAGATATTTCATTTCTTACAATGTTTATCCGTGCGCTCACTTTGCCCATAAACAAAATTCCGTCATTGATTAATCTTACAATGCCAGTATTTGTAACGATGTTAACGCGTGCGCCCACTTTGCACGTAAACAAAATTCCATCATTGATTAATTTTACGATGCCAGTCCATGTATGTCTTCTCTGATACATTTGTTTCTCCAAATCCATGTAACTTTTAGCTTATCAACATATGCATGCATTTGAGGAATCTCTACACGGTCTTAAAGAAGAATCATCTATAGGACATGTCTCTGTTTATCCTATCTTATTCCTTTTCATTCCATAACAAAAACGATCCCTTTTGTCTTTTGCCTGACGTCTGTAATTCTCTCAGGGGACGTTGGTAATAGGAGCCACAGAACAATAAATTCAGACAAAATCAGAAATATTAAAAAAAACAGGCCAGCGTGCAACAGGTGTTAACCGTGTTTGTAGCCACACGTAATAACTTATCTATGATTCTCTACACATTTTCCTTGGAACGAATGGTCACACACAGCCTTAAATCATTTGTAAATCGATACCTAGTATCTTAAACCCAAAATGGTTTCTTTCAACAATACACGAATTTCACTGGTCAGCTATTTTTTTATAACCTAACAAACACGCACAACATTTTCCTTTCAATATCAAATCTTCCGCTAGATTTTTTTTCATACACGATGTTTGTTTAGTCCCAAATGATCGCCTGTCTCCTTATGTTCATACCGTATCATCAGCGTATCAAGAATAATTATTTGTTTTCCGTTCCCAAAATGTTCGTGCCTTTCTATTTCATTTTGCCTCGGTCATAACTATCCATATTTCAAACAGTCAGTATCTCACGCCATCAAACAAATGAATTGGGTGAGACAGGACCCCCTCGACCCTCCCCTATCCCTCACCACCCGCCACCTCCCCTCACCCTAGTCCATTGACTGGATCCACTTTGTAACTGAAAGCAAGGTATCCATCAACTTGCTGTTCAAAGGAGAGTGGTTTTGATACAGTAGCGCAGTAGATAGTGGTGTTGGTTTAAAGCCCCAAGTCAATCTACAAAAAGGTCAAAGAAAAAAATCTAAAGCGCTTAGAGAGACAGAGAGAGAGAGAGAGAGAGAGAGAGAGAGAGACAGAGAGAGAGAGAGAGAGAGAGAGAGAGAGAGAGAGAGAGAGAAGGGGGGCAGAGAGAGATTGACAAAGAGAGAGAGAGAGAGAGAGAGACAGAGAGAGAGACAGAGAGAGAGAGACAGAGTCAGAGAGCAAGACAGAGAGAGAAAGACAGACAGCGATACAGAGAGAGAGACAGAGAGAGAGACAGAGACAGACAGAGACTGAGACAGACAGACATTACGAGAGAGAGAAAGAGAGAGAGAGAGACAGAGAGAGTGAGAGAGAGAAAGAGAGAGAGTGAAATAGAAAGTAAAAGAAAAGAGAGAGAGAGAGAGAGAGAGAGGAGAGAGAGAGAGGGGAGAGAGAGAGAGAGAGAGAGAGACAGACAGACAGACAGAGACAGAGACAGAGAGCAACTTAGGGACTGCTGCATCAGTAGCTACCAAACTATTCATCAGCAACAGTCTACTCAGTCATTCTCAGCAGCTATCCACACAATCTCGCGGCCATAACAGCCGGTTACATTTTAAAGGAACCCCGCAGGCAAGGCAACAGCAGATTTTGTTTTTCAGTTGCTGTAAAAGTGGTTTTAAAACACAACACCGAGTGGTGATTTATTCAAGGAATTAATTTTTGGAGATACGAGAATTTTACACCCACACCCCTCTTTAAAAAAAAAAAAAAAAAAAGGAAAAAAGAAAGAAAAAAGGGGGGGGAACGCACTCTTGATTTTCCATGTTGCAAACTGTGGACCGGAGTTTATGATCGGCACTAAGCCGCTCTCCGGGGAATCGATATAAAAAAAAAGATCAAGCCCATCTCCACTCGTTATCGACAATGCGGCATCACTGTGAGATTAAAATGGAAGTAGCAAATGCCATTAGAATGCTCTTGGGAGAGGTGTCGGAAAGCGTGACACTGCAAGATCGGATGGCCCTGCACCACGGGCATCCCAGCCGGCACAGGAGTCTATGGCAACTTACTGGCCTCAAAAAGTCGTAAGTTAACGCTCACGATGAAACCCAACAAAGTATAACCAAGATGATTACTGTTTCATGGGGAAAAGCGTTACTATCACTTTAAAATGGTCAGTATTAAACAAAAATGGGGAGTTTTTTTTTTCTTATACCCCACGTTTGGCTAAATGCACCTACCCTGTCAAATGCTTGCAGCTGAAAAGCTCTGTTCGCCGAATTTTCGTGGCTAACGCAGCAATAAGACGCCCGCCCACACGGTCGCTTTCCCTTCGTCATTCTTTAGCCAATGCAATGTTGGCCTCGTAAGATGGGAGGTAATGCAATGTTGGCTTTGTAAGAGGGGAGGTAATGCAATGCTGGCTTTGTAAGAGGGGAGGTAATGCAATGCTGGCTTTGTAAGAGGGGAGGTAATGCAATGTTGGGCTTGTAAGAGGGGAGGTAATGCAATGCTGGCTTTGTAGGAGGGGAGGTAATGCAATGTTGGGCTTGTAAGATTGGAGGTAATGCAATGCTTGGCTTGTAAGATGGGAGGTAATGCAATGTTGGCCTTGCAAGAGGGGAGGTAATGCAATGCTGGCCTTGTAAGAGGGAAGGTAATGCAATGTTGGCCTTTTAAGAGGGGAGGTAATGCAATGCTGGCTTTGTAAGATGGGAGGTGATGCAATGCTGGACTTCTAAGAGGGGAGGTAATGCGGTGTCGGGCTTGTAAGAGGGGGGTAATGCAATGTTGGTCTTGTAAACGGGGAATAATGCAATGTTGGAAACAATCTCTAAAGGCTCAGAGGGCGGTTCACACAGAAACAAGGAGGATGGCGAAGGGATCCATCAGGTTCTTCCAGCCAGGAGTGAGGATGGCGTTAGAGCAACTCCCAGTGAGGTTCCTGAAAACACTCATTTTCACTTTGTTCTTAACGCTGTTAAGACACTAGAGTGGTGAAATGACACAAACCAACCTTAGGACTCAGGTAAGCAAACAGCACTAAAACTAGTTAATCATGCCAGTTAATTCCCGTCTTTTGGTATGCTACGCCACTGCAAAGCAGTCGTTTAAATGCCTAGTTCACGGAACAATATAAGTACCTACGCATCTGAGTCATAGATATCTGTTTTTGTGGGTGTAGAATATGTTTTCCTGAGTCATTTTTAATTACTGTTCTCAGAGTGACCGCCATATCAGGCCTAGAATAACGGAAAAGCGAGTAATTATGAAGCAACAACATCAGCGACAATTAATCTTTTCACGCGAAAGCTGTAACTTTCATCGCTTTCTTAAAGAAAACTACAGTTTTCACGGGAACAAAGAAAGAAAGAAAAGAAAGAAAGAAAAATGGCGAATGCAGGCAACTATCACTGCTTTCTTCAAGAAAATGACAGTTTTCACACACACACACACACACACACACACACGGACTTCCGTTTTAAGATGGCGGACACTGTCAGCAACTGAACATCTGCTGTCCAAAGTTTTAGCAATACTAACATCAATATGACAAGAATGACAAGATCGAGAAGCCTCGGAGGTCGGGCAACATACTCAAGAACGAAAGACATGAAAGACATCGAAGAAAAAACAGAAGAAGGTGCGTCACGTGGCAAAGAAATATTAGATCGAGACCATCAAGAAAAACATCAGGCTGGAGCTAACACCAACGGCTGCTGTGAAAACACCAAAACAGAAACGGAAGACACAGCAAGTATTATTTTAAATCTAAAATCAGTCATTGAAAATGTATGTGATCGAGTTTTGTGTCTTGAAAACGTGGTAAAGAAATTAACTGAAGAACTTGCAACCAAAGATCTGGTCGCGAAGGACTTGGCGGGCAACAACGTAAGCTGCCCGCTGACAAATTCCGTCGCCGTCAAGTCCTACGCAGAAGCATGTAAGACAAGATAAGATAAGATAATGTTGCTTATAGCCCAGCCGACCGTAAAGGGCCATATCAGGGCTGTCACCACGTTAAAATCAACTCACCAGTCAAAAAAAAAACAAAAAAACTTTCACACATCTCGTTAAATGACATCGTCTACAAACGCACCAGAAACTTTGTTAAAAATCTTTCTGCCGTAAAATCTTAAATCAGATGAAAAATGTTAATCTCTCTCAAAAACTCGAGGATCACATCAGGCGGGACATCCCTGAACAGGATCTTCATGGACTCCGCCGTAAAATGTTTGTGTCTCACATCGTGCAAGCCCCAAAACACTCAAAAAGAATTGTTTCATTGTAGGGGGCAGGGGGGCATGGGAAATGACCCGGGCTTCTTCACTTTTTAAAAAAAGGTAAGAAGGGTAAAATACGAAGGGCCCGGGTTGTTGCAGCCGGAAAGGGAAACCTTTTCCCCTTTTTTAACAAACCTCCCGACGGGGGGATGGGAGGAAGTCCTTAAGGATTGGAGGGATCTGAAAGAGTTTTTTTTACTCGTCTGGGTTTCCAACCTCCTCCAGGGTCCCCCTCTCACATTTTTGGGAAATTTTTGGGTTTCAAACTGAGCGGGGGAAATTTTAAGTTTGGACAGTCCCCTCTTTGTGGGGTTTTTTGGCTAAACGATAAACCCTTTTCTTTCCCCGCCGTGCCAACATGACCGGAACCCAAGCAAGATTTAATTTTTAAACCGCCGCCTTCCCAATTTAAAAAAAAAAGTTAAAAAAAAAAAAAATTTTTGGTCCCTGAAGGTTGGGGCCCCGCATGGCCCCCAAAGCTGACAGCAAATTTCCGACAGAACCAAAAAGCCCCTCTTTAAAGAATGTGAGAAAACTTAAAAGCCAAAACCAGAGCAGTAAGTTCAGCAGAATGGGACAGAAAGGGGAATAATCTGTTCCAACAGTATTGAAAAGGGAAAGCCCCAGGGAAATAGGCTGCACGGCCACCCCCACTTCAATTTGGGAAAACCGTCAGTAAAAAATTTTTTAAAGGGAGGGAAATTTAAAAAGAGGCGCTAAAAACCCCTTTTGACCCCCAGGGGAGTGGTGGGATCTTTGCGAAAAGCGGCAAGATAAAAAAGAATCTCTGGCGTAAAAAACCCCCAAACGGTGGTTAAACCCGGGAAAACGGGGAAAAATCAGATACTACACCTAGGTCGACCTGCATTCCGAAACGTGAGGTTTGCATACAAAGGGCCCCAAAGGGCGGAAAAAACTTTTGATTTTTTTTTCCCAATTTTACTTTGGAACGGGGGGAAAAAACACAGTCATAGGCATTTTTTTTGGGGTTCCGAGAACATCTATTTTAAAAAATTTAAAAGGGCATTTTCCCCTTGCCTTGGCCCTTAAAGGTTCATCCCCTCTGCGAAAGGTGTACACGGGGGGTTGGGTGCGGAACGCCCCCAAACAGAGACAAACCCCCTTTGATGGGGATGGGCCCAAGGTTTTGGGGAAAAGAAATCGTGCGGGCCCCGGGACACACAAAACCCGTGCCCATTTGGAAGGGGACAAGGCATGAAGGGGTGAAAGCAAAGTTTTTTTAAATCACGCCCCAGTGGGTTGTGGGGCTACGCCGGGGAAAATATTCATGCTTTCTGGCGCTTTTTGAGGTTTTTGATGTGGCTGAGAAAGTTAAGTTTCTGGTCCAAAAAAAGACTCCCCGAAAATTTTTCCCCTTTTAAAAGCTGGAAAGGGAGATTTCCCCACTTTTTAAGTTCAGGATTGGGAAAAAAAAAAAAGGAAATTAAGGGGAAAGGGAAACACTGTGTCTTTGTTTGGGGAAAAAGGGTGAAACCGTTTTTCCCTCCCCCACCGGGGTTTTTTTTTTTTCCACGCCAAAGCGGAGCCTGGGGCTGGACCTCGGTTTCAGGGTTTCCTGCATAGGGCCCGCGAAAACAAACCACAAACAAAGAGCAGGCTGAAACCCCGTGGGCTGAATTTTAACAATTTTTTAAACTTTAAAACTAAAGGAGAGGGGACGTATGCTCCCCCGTGGAAAAACCCAAATCCTGCTCGTGGCATAGAGAGGGGGGGGTGCCCAAACCCGGAACCCGAAAAATGTCGTTTCCCGCCAAAAAAATTTTTTATAAAAACGGGAAAAGACCTCGAAACCCAATCGTTTGGGGATCATGAATTTCCCCACTTTCCGGGGGTATCGTAAAGGCCCCTTTTCCCCAAATCGAAGAAAATTGCCCCCTTTTTCCCTGCTGTTTGGGTTTTAGGGAAAGGGGTTCCCAAAATGTAGATTCCCGAAGGCCCAAATCAAAGGGCAACCGAATTTTCCCCTATTTTTTTGGCCCGGGAAAACCCCCCGTTTTTCTTTCCCCCAAAGGCCCCTTTGTTTTTCCCCCAGTTTCCACTGAGCCAGCGTTTTTACCATTTTCCCATCAATTTACAGACACAGCTTGGGCAAAGCTATGGGACGGAGTTTTATGGGGTTTGGGAAAAAATTTACCAGGTTTGGGGGTGGGGGAAAAATTTAAATTTTTTTGCCAAGAGGGTGGAAAAAAAAAATGTTTGTCCACAATGGTTGTATACCGGGGCAGGATGATCAACCTTTTATGCGGGAAAAAAAGTTTTCCCAAAATTGATAATGGGGTTTAAAATTTTTTACCTGGGGAGGAAAACGCGCCCAAAAAAGTAAGGGAGATTTCACTCGTTTAACGTGAAAGGAAAATTTTAGTCTTCCCTGGGTTTTCTACGGAAAAAATTTTCAGGGTGATTTTTTTTTTAAGGGTTTTTTTTTTTGACAAAAATGGTGATTTGTTAGAAAGGGGGGAAAAGGGAATTTTTTTTCAAAAGGGTTTTTTGCCAGCCAAGAAAACAACCCTTTTTTCTCTTTAAATTTAAAAAGTCAGCAAACGGGGATGGGTCACCCTGGGGCAGGTGTTCTTTTCCCTTTTTTATTTTTTTTTTTGGGTGTTCCCCACTTTTTTTCCCAAAGTTTTCGGTGTCACCTGGAGCAGAAGCTTCTCCCGGACCGACGTTTATGATTTTAAAAAGGGGGTCTCGATTTGGCACGGAGGTTTTTTGATGGGCTCCCAGCGTTGGGGCCCCAAAAGGGCGTTGGGTTTCACCCTGACGTGACCCCTTTTTTAACTTGGAATTTGTTGGGGAGTCGAATCGAACCAGGGTGTTTTTGGCATTTTTAAGTTTATCGGGAAAACACTGGGAAAACAAGTTTTAGCCCCAAATTTATCCCGGGGGTCAGTGAAATTTAGCTGGGTCTGGACTCTGAAAAAAATCAGTGGGCCTGGAAATTTTTTTGAAATTTGTGGCTGCAAATAGATCCCAGTTTGCTTTCTTATAATTTAAAATGTTGAGAGACAGGGACTGTTCAATTTTTTACCCGGTTTAGAAGGGGAAAGGGGGAAAAGGCACTTCCGTGCAGATCTCATGGAAAGACCATCATAGTCCAAGGGCCCGCGAGGGGGCACAAACCGGGCAAATCCCAAACACGAAAGTAACCTGTGGAAAATTTGGGGGTAAGTTGAGATCCCTCCCTTCAGACAACCCCAAATCTAAAAACCCAAAGACATCCCCAATTAGCAGAACCCCCTGGTGACTTTCCCACACTACCCCAAAAAGGATTGTGGGCCCGTTTTAAAATCACCCAAAAGCAAAAAAAAAGGGCGAGGAAATTTTTCTTTCAACTGGCAAGGTCCTGACACAAAAAAGGGACAGAAGGTGGAAAAATAAAGGGGGCTTGCACCCGTCTTGTGGAAAAGGTGACTCTCGCAGCCACAGCCTGAAGGGAGGTAGACAGAGCGACAGGACTATACAGCAAAGTTTTGTGTAGGAGAAGGGCAACACCGCCCGACAGTCCCAACGTGGATGGTTGTGCAGGTTTTGAAAGAATATTAAAGCCAGAAAGAGTAAAGGTCTTCTGGCTTTGAAATTGAGTTTCTTGAAGAGCCACGACGGAAGGTTTTATAGATTGACACAGAAGCTGCAGCTCCTCAAAGTTGGATTTAGTCCACGGATATTCCAATGTAATATTGTACTATCCATGGTGCAGAGGGCGAAAAGGAGAGAGATCAGGTCATCTCCTCCTCAACGTCTGTTGCTAAAGTGTAAAATTTATTTGAGGTTTGTACTGGGCTGTGTTGGTCTTCAGACCTGCTGGCAGACTTGCCAACAGGTGAAGAAGGTCTGGATTTGGGAGATGGTGAGGTTTCTTCCTCATCTCCACCATCTCCACACTGGGTTGAACTCCCTTGCCGCACGGGCACTGGACAGAGGAGTTCGATGGTGGGGGGTGCTGGTTTTTTTAATCTGCCCAGCAGCAGATGTTGTAGACTGCTGGGCAGTCTGAGGGGTGGCGGATTTTTTGCCTCCACCAGGGCATTCACTTTGGGTTGAGAGGTGGTGGACCTGCTTCCACCAGAGCTGACAGTTTTTCCTTGCAATGTCTTCGAAAACGTAAAGTTATCAGTCTGACAGCAGACTGAACCGAGTTGGAACTGTAGGAACTTTCTTTACGGCCGAAGCATACGAAGAAGCTGTCGGCGACTGACTGCCCACAACCTGTTTCCGGGCTTCAAAAAGGAGATCTTCTTTTCTGTTTTAACTCTTTGTATTGCAGATTCCTGAATCCAAAGAGGACAGTTTCGTGAAGAGGAGGGATAGTCGCCACCGCAGTTTGCACAATGTGCCGGATCTTTACACGGCCCATCATGGGTTGCCTTGCAGCAAATACCGCACACCTCCTGCCCAGAACAACGGTCTCTGACATGGCCAAACTTCTGGCATCTGAAGCACCTCAACGGGACGGAACGTATAACTGAACCCGGACAATCAGGTAGCCGACTTTTGATGACCGGAGGCAGCACAGGTTGCAGAATGTCAGAAAGAGGGTGTTGGTGTCCACTCTTTCTGCACCCTTCTTTACTGTCACCCTGCGTACCTCCGTCACACCCTGGGACGCCAGCTCCGTTTGATCTCTGCCTCTGAAACACCTGATAATTCTCTGCAGCGAATCACTCCTTTCGATGAATTTAACTGTTTGTGGGGAGTCACCCTGATCTCCCTGTCCACAAGCTTGTTGCCTTCAGCAGCTGTTCAGATTGTTTCTGTGATTTACATTGAATAGAAACGAGCCATTCCTCAACCTCTTGATGGACCGAGGGTCACCTGCCAAGCCTTGAAAGCCCTTTTGGATAGCAAAGGACTCAAAGCTGAAAGGGGTCTTTCTTGCTCCGTTCCTTCCATAACGAGCCAGGAAGCCCAAAAAAACCTGTCTTCTGTCGTACCTCCATATCCGAATCGCTGTCAGAATCGAATTCCCCTGAAATAGGGGATGCAGCCTTTCTCTTTTTTGGGGGATGTGTTTTGAAAAAGCCATGTGTATTTTATATATTTCATCCTCCCTTACCCACCCACCTTGGAGTCCAACTAAGGGGCCAGGGCCAAGAAACCAATGTCTTGACCCTTCCAGGCTTCGGGAGAGATATACGACAAACAGAAGCCACCAACCCTATCCCCCCTGATCATGCTCAACTCCCGGGAACAGAGAGCTGAGCACTGCAGGGGTTTACTTGGCCAGCAGGGGAACTGCCTGTCTTGACAAGAAGGGGAGCCGATTAGTACACCCGGGCCAAAGTGTACTCCCTGTCTAGGAGAGGTCCGAGCCAAAGTGATGTGTTGAGAGCGCTGGCCCTCTCAATCACCAGGATCTCATTTCCCCCCGACACAGGTCGCACCGCACGGCAAACACGGCGGATCTTAAGGAGACCACAGAGAGAAAAGGAGTGTGTAAAAGAAGACTTGAAGGGGAGACGAAGATAGAAAAGGGCCAATAAGGGAGCAGAAAACAAGAAAAAGGAAGAAAGGCGGGTTACTCTTAGTCAGGATCCTCACCCTTAGCCTATCTGACATGGGAAGCCCTACCAGGGACATCAACTCCTTACCACGTTACGCTTAGGCCATACAGCATCTTCACCTCTCAGGCCTACAAGCAGTGTGAAAAAACCAGCCTATCTCCCAAGTATTGATGCCCCCGCCAGCAAAGCCTAAGGGATCACTGGACCGCGCAAGCCCTCCGACCACGACAAGGTCGCAACCCCCCGGAGGGAGCATGTAAGACGCAGAGATCTTCAGTCAGTCCAGCTAAGTCACTCGCGGCATTGAGTAAATCAAAATCTACCATTAGGCCTAGCAATGAAATGTCAAAACATCTAAAGAAAAGAACTCGCGTACAGTTTCTGAAAAAAAAATGACGTCAGCGTAAAATCTGGTGACGCCAGTTTGAAAATACGCAAAAGTCATGTGCACCAGAACGAAGAACAAGACATGCGATGGTCACTTTTCTAAACGATTCAGTGCTGAATGGAGCTGACACGGACAGACTAGGACATTCGTATGTTGGATGCACTTTCCTTCATGGCTCCGACGTCGAATGATCTAGTGAAGCAAGAGTCTTCTGTTTTTTCTTCAAAGAAATCGCCAGAAGCCATTGTCATCCACTGTGGAGTCAATGATATTAAAAAGTCTGACCCCAAAATCTGCAGCAAAATCTTCGCCGATTCCATCAGAGTCATATCTTCCAGACATCCTAAAACGAAAATCGTTGTCAGCAAAATCGCGCCTCTACGAGATACTGAGATGGAAACCAAACGTGAACTATTCAATGCTTTGGTCTCCACTGAACTGTTGGGATGGAAAGAATCTCTTTCGTCAACCATGGCAACATGCATACCAGAGGGCTGAAGAAAGACGGGATTCATCCAACAGCAAGAGGGGCCAGTGTCCTTGCGGGAAACCTGGGGCGACACCTGAGACAGCTGTTCTGGGAGCAGCCGAAGAAAACTTTAAGGCGCCCACCGTCATCAGCTACCCAGACGCTTTCTACCCAAACCCCAGTTTTTCACGCTACTTTGGTGAAGGAACCCGTGGCAGAATCCCTTTGATGTACATGAGAGACTGGTTTTAAAAACTGGACCAATCTGTATAAACATTGCTTTAACTGCGGACAGCAAAGGACCGTTCTGTTGACTTTGCAATCAGTTATCCGCTGCGTTTATTCTTTGTGCATCGGTACTATATTTGAACTCTCTCTCTCTCTCTCTCTCTCTCTCTCTTCTCTCTCCTCTCTCCTCTCTCTCTCTCTCTCTCTTTCTCGTATCTCTGTCACGTATTGATATTTATTAGTATACTTCATCGGTACGTTTTGTATTGATATGTCTTTCCCCCAAGTTTTCCTAAGAACTGTTAATAGCTATGGGAGAAACAAAATGCTATAAGTATTATGCAATGGAATTGCAGGTCTTTACATACAAACCTGTTTTACCTTATTCAACATCTTGCTTCTTTCAGATATCAGATTCTCATTTTACAGTCGTTAAATGTCACTCGAACTAAATTGCCCAGACTGTCGAACTTTTACTATCCTCCAGTCTGTGAAAGATGGATCAAGAAGGAAAAGTCAAACAGCTATTTATATTCATGATAAGATGAGTTACACCATATGCCCGTCGCCAGCACCAGCGAATATATCGAATCTATTCTCCTGTGCAGCCAAAGTGAAAATCAGTGAAACGTTAATGATAATGTTGTTAGTGTATACTTACCTAAAGGCCCAAATGAGGAAAATATCGAATGGTTACGTCCATTACATGATTCAAAAGAGAAATGGATAATCGCGGGTGACTTTACGCTCACTCACCTTTCTGGGAAAATGATAACATAATGTGACTAGTAACAGATTTGTTGAAAATATAGTTGATGCCTCCCTCTATCTACTAAATGATGGGAGAGTTACGAGGATCCTGATTTACCCAATCAAAGAGCTTCTGCTATTGATCTGTCTCTTATTTCTCCATTCTCGTACCAAATAGTGACTGGAACACGCTTACAGATAGCTTAGGAAGTGACCATCTACCCATTATTATTACGCTAAATGATAAACTAGCCCAGGATAGTACAGATAAAGATGTTATAGCAAAATAAATTATAACTGTGCTGACTGGAACTTATTTCAAAATATTTTGAAATCACAAAATACTAATGACATAAGAGATGAATGATATCAATAATTTTTGCTCAAATTCACGGACACAGTGTTACAAGCCGCTGACTGTTCCATACCCAAGTATTCTAATTTGAAGTCTAACAAACATTTGGGAAACATCTGGTGGAACGAAGCCTGTGAGAAAGTTGTGAATGAAAAGAAACGTTTATTCAAATATACTTTCAGGATAAAAAACAGAAAAAACCACATTCCACTTAGGAAAGCAAATTCACTCAGTAATAAAAACCATAGCACAAGTGAACGGCAGTACTGGGCTACATTTTGCACAGATGAGGTTTACAGCCATAAAGACATACAAAAGACATGGAAAAAAATTAATGATATGAAAAATGGGATACATCTACCATTATATCCAATCAGGATTGAAGGCAATGATCTTCCTACAAATTTACAAAAGGCTGAGTCGTTCGCTGACTCTTTTTTCGGATACAATGCTTCTAGTAAACCTCCACATGAAATCAGAACGTTTAGGGCAAATGAGGCCCAAAAAGACATGTACAAAGATCCTGTAGCAGATAACGCAAATTATATCAATGCTCCAATTACTTTAAGAGAACTAAAAGATGCTCTATTTTTCTTCAAGCGCTAAGAAAACAGCTGTTGGAGCAGATGCAATATCCATCATTCTATTAAAACATCTGCCAGATAACTGGATAATACTACTGCACGAATTATTACAGAAATGCTGGGATGAGGGCTGTATTCCCCAAATATGGAAGCACTCAATCGTAGTACCAGTTTCTAAACAAGGAAAGTCTAAAAAAGATACAAATAATTATAGACCTATTGCTCTAACATCACACACAGGGAAGCTGCTAGAAAAGATAGTTCTAAACAGATATAATTCATTACAGTGATAAAAGAAAAGTATTCCCACTAACCAGGCTGGTTTTAGGAAGGGTAGAAGTACAGTTGACCATTTAGTTAAACTGACTACGCAGATTAAACATCAGTTTGCTCGTAGGAAAAATATACTGGCCACATTCTTTGATATAAAGAAAGCCTACGATCACGTGTGGCATGATAGATTACTATACAAACTAAAATGTATTGGTCTATCTGGAAATATACATGGCTATATTAAGAACTTTTTATCTGAAAGAAGCATGCAGACAAATGTTGGCAACAAGTATTCCACCCTACGATTTCCTAAAATGGGAATCCCACAGGGGTCAGTTATTGCCCCTTATTTATTTAATATTTTGCTTTATGATTTGCCACAGTCTGTATCGAATAATGTTGTACTAGTACAATATGCAGATGACATAGTTATGTGGATGAAAGTTACTATGAAAAGGAAAACACCCAAAAGACAGCTTAACTATTTAAAAAAATTATATCAACTGGAACTCGATAAACTAAGTAACTACATGAAGGAGAATGGATTAATGCTATCACCGGAAAAAACAAATCTTCTACTTTTTAATAGTGGGCCAGATCCACCAGAATTACCCATTTTACAAATAAATGGCGAGACTATAGAGTACAGACAAATGGTGAAATTTCTCAGAGTATATATTACTTCAAAACTGTCGTGGAATTATCATATACAGTATTTATTAACAAAGGCTCGAAAAAGCTTTAACTTTTTAAAAGTTACACAGAAACAAAACTGGGGCCAAGATGCTAATGTTCTGAAACAGCTGGCATTGTCACTGATACGTTCTAGACTCTCTTACGGGCAGGAAGTCTTTTTCAGTGCTCCGAAAAGTTTACTTAATAATAATAATAATAAGGAACATTTAGTGCGCTTAATCTTAAACAAAAGCCCTAAGCGCTTACAGCAATAAGCCCTAACACACACACACACACACACACACCACACACACACACACACACACACACACACACACACACAAACACACACAACACACACACACACACACACACACACACACACACACACACACACACACAACAGACACACACACGCACACACCCACACACCAGCGAAGGAGCAGAAAAATTATGTTTTGAAGAGAGTTGTTTTGAGGGAGGACTTGAAAGAAGAAAGACTGTTTGAGTTTCGGAGTGCAGAAGGGAGATTGTTCCAGCAGGAAGGAGCCTGAAAAGAAAAAGAACGTTCACCGAGTGTTCTGGCCCGAAAACGAGGGATCTGCAGAATGCGAGTGTCAGAGGAAGAGCGAAGCTGTCTGGAAGGAGTATAGGTCGACAGAAGTTTAGAGAGGTAAGATGGAGCGAGGCCATCCAATGCCTTGTAACAGAGCAAAGAAAGTTTGTACTTGATGCGTTTTTCAACAGGAAGCCAGTGCAAAGATTTAAGCAAGGGAGAACATGAGAGGTTTTCGGAGATTTCGAGACAAGGCGAGCAGCATTATTTTGGACTTTCTGCAATTTTGCAAGAAGATTCTGTGGACAGCCAGCAAGAAGAGAATTACAGTAGTCAAGTCTTGAAAGAATGAAAGCAGAAACCAGAGTCTTGGTGGCTTCTTCAGACAGAAGGTGGCGCACAGAACTGATTCGCCGAAGCTCTAAGTAGCAAGCACGGCAGATAGAAGAAATCTGATTTTGAAAAGAGAGTGTCTGATCAAGTACAACGCCTAGATTTCGCACAGTGGTAGAGGTCTGAATGAGAGAGGTACCAAGTTGGACAGAAGAAGGAACAGAGATTGTAGACATGAGCCGTTTTGGGAGAATGAAGATCAGTTCAGTTTTGTCATTGTTTAACTGAAGTTTGTTGCAAGTCATCCATCCCTTTATGTCCGAGATGCAGAGCTGTGAGCGATCAATGATGGAGGAGAGGAGAGAGATGTCACCAGAAATGTAGATTTGATTGTCATCAGAGAAGCAGTGGTGTGAAATGTCATGATGGGCTACAATGTCAGAGATGGGTTGGGTATATAGAACAAACAGAATGGGACCAAGGACAGAGCCTTGGGGAACACCATAATTCAAGTCAGCAGAGCTTGAAGAAAAACCATTGACAGAGACAATTTGGGTTCGACCAGAAAGGTAAGAATAAAACCATGCCAAAGCGTGAGAAGAGATGCCAAAAGTATGTTGAAGTCTAGTGAGGAGGGTGGAGTGATCAATGGTATCAAAGGCAGCGGACAAGTCAAGAAGAGAAAGCAGTGAAACCTGACCGTTATCCAGAGCAGAGAGAAGATCGTTTATTATTTTCAGCAGAGCAGTTTCTGTACTGTGTCCAGTGCGATAGGCGGACTGCAACGAATAGAGCAAGTTGTTTTGGTCAAGGTGGTTTTGGAGTTGGAGAAGTGCTATCTTTTCAAGTATAAGATGCAAAGTTTGGATTGCAAAGCGTTCAAACTGGCTCTTGGTGTACCGTATCATGCTTCATCTTTGGGAACATATAGCGAAGTAGGAGTATTGCCATTAGATGAACATCGACGGCTAGCTGTCGCTAAATATGTCTTACGAATCTCAACACGTGACAGCAACGTTGAGAATGAAGTCAGTTTAAGATCTGACATTAGCTTCCCAAAAAGGGCAAAATCAATTTCTTCACTCACAACTATTGGAACTTTAACTTCAGATCTGTTCAGTGAGTCAAAAGTTAACTTCAACGATATAAATCGACCTAAACTTCCCGCATCTCCCAGCCCGCCATGGGAACTTCAAAGAGCTTCATTTGATATTAGCCATACGTCAATGAAAAAAAGTGACAATGAAAACCTGATAGGCCAAATAGTAAAAGAATATAATATGAAAATTCGTATCCCTTTCATGTTAAAATTTATACAGATGGGTCTCTTTTGGATACCAAAGAAGCAGGTGCAGCATTTACAATTCCTTCATTGAAAATTGATAAATCTTATAATCTTGGAAAAAACAGATCTATTTTTACAGCAGAACTGCCATTCTAATGGCATTGTATTTTCTACTTGACTTTTCAAACCCAATATTCCAAGTCCTCTTTTGTGTCGATTCAAAATCGGTTTTATTCGCCCTAAGTAAAACAAACCCTATAGTAAGACAAGATCTGATTACAGATATTCATCACCTAATACATTTCTTGATTATTAGGGGTACAAGAATTAGTTTCTGTTGGGTTCCTTCTCATTGTGGGATTCAGTTTAATGAGAGAGTAGACAGAGCAGCAAAACGGGGAGCGAAAAATACTAGCGGGTCGGAGGTTATCAGTATCCCATTGTCTATCCATGAGGGATACAGTCTTCTAGAAAATGCATGCTGGAAACATTTTAGGAAAAAACAACAAAATTCGGATGTTCTCTTGATACACGCATAAACCAGCTATTAAACTTTGACACACTTCATTCTTTTTATCATGTAGTTTGTCGTTTTCTCGGATCATAATTTTGCTAATATATAAGATCAAACTAAACGCTTTTAAGACAAAGTTTTGCAAAAATATAACATGCCTTTGTGGTGAAATGATAACAAATTCCCACATACTGTTCCACTGCAAGCAATTAAAACCTCATCTACCACCTTTACATAATTGTTCTCTGGATACAGTTGTAACCGATTTATCACTAATGTGTAAAATTGCTGTTTCATTGCATCGAAGTCCTATTTTTTTCTGTTTTGTAAAATGGAAACTGGTGTTTTAGTAACTTCTTTGTTATGACCGGTTATTCTTCGATGTTTTATGGTTAGTCATCCATTTTTTGCTGTTGCTGTTAATGTTATTCTTATAGATTAGGTTCGTCTAATATCACAATGTGTATAGACGTTAAATTGAAGACCTAACACACACACACACACACACACACACACACACACACACACACACACACACACACACACACACACACACACGCACACACACACACACGCACGCACAAAAGATGATTGAGGGCTTTTGACGCTGGAAGGATGCCATACCAGCTTCTCCTTATCGCCAGGCAGCACGGGACTATTCGGACACCGAGCTCTAAAAAAGCAAAATGTACGTTAGTGATTTAGACTGGTAGCGGCTGGTGCACCAAACCATGACTAACCTACGGATAGTGGCATTCCCGTTAACGCGCCCCCACGCGCATAGGTGACCACAGAGCGTGAAATGAGAGCATTTACCATTGAAATGCTCTCGTTGATTTGAAAATGACCAAACGACAGACCAGTCCACTGAGACGACCGAGTTTTCTTTCTGTGGTTTTTTCCCCTTCCCATTTTGTATAGACGGCGCGCGCGCGCGCGCGCGTGCGTGTGTGTGTGTGTGTGTGTGTGTGTGTGTGGTGCGTGCGTGCGTGCGTGCGTGCGTGCGTGCGTGCGTGCGTGCGTGCGTGCGTGTGTGCGCGCGCACGCGAGCGTATGTGTATGTGTGTGTGTGTGTGTGTGTGTGTGTGTGTGTGTGTGTGTGTGTGTGAGAGAGAGAGAGAGAGAGAGAGAGAGAGAGAGAGAGAGAGAGAGAGAGAGAGAGAGAGAGATGAGACTATAACTATCCAGTTTAATCACAAAACTATTCACGGTCCTGGAAAAATGGAACATGGCTACCTTGAGGACTGGGATAAACGCGACCAAACGATTAAATAAATGAAAACCTGCCATACACTTTTTAACACTTTAAGGACTTTCGAAAAGTTGCGCCCCTTTCGTCGCTTTGGAAAAGTTGCGGCCCTTTCGACGCTGAACGGCTGATAAAGAGAGACAAGCAGACAAGCCCCAACATTCTTCCTCGCGATACGGGCTTTCGAAAAGTTGCGGCCCTTTTTCGACGCTAAACGGCAAGCAGGCGAGCCACAATATTCTTCCCTACAGACATC
>CM031617.1:47056985-47064485 GCA_018398815.1 Conus ventricosus | reverse complement strand
TATATATATATATATATATATATAATATATAAGAGGTATTTGTGACTCAATGTACGTGCGCACGGTATCACTGAGTGCCGACCGTGAGGTAAGGTAAGGTAATGTTGCTATATCGCCCAGCCGACCACAAAGGGCCATATCAGGGCTGTCACCACGTTAAAATCAAGTCACAAGTCATTCATTCACACAATTCTTTAAAATACATCTTCTGAAAACCCATCCGAAATTTTGTTTAAAAACCTTTCCACTGTAAAATCTCAGATCCGATGAAAAATGTTAATCTCTTTCAAGAACTCAAAGATCGCGTCAGGCGGAACGTCTGTGAACAAGGTTTCATGGAATCTGCTGTAAAGTGTTTGTGTCCCACATCATGCAAGTCCCAACATTTTAAAAGAATATGTTTCATTGTGAGTGGCACATGACATGGAATGTACCACAGAGCTTCTTCACTCTTTTAAAAGGTATGAATGGGTAAAATATGAATGGCCTGTATGCAGCCGGCATAGAACCGTTTCTTCTTTGCGACCACAGACGTAGATGAGAGGAACTCCTTTAGGTTTGGACGGATCTGAAAGAGTTTGTTATCCGAATGCCAGAACCTGGATACAACTGTCATGGTACACTATGTCTAACTGTCGTGGCTTGACCAATGTCAATAAACCTTTTTTTATTTCTTTCTAAATATCATTTGACTTATTCCTGATAACTTAGGGGTGTCAAAACAATGAAAACAATAATTTTCTACGCAAACATTACTGTTTTCATGTTAGGACTAACCGTTGAACTCAGATGATACCTGAAAGTTGTATGTTAACTGTCGCTGCTTTCTTGATGATGATTTTGGTTCTCATCGTAAAATAAGAAGTCATGGCCTTTTGATGTTAGAAAACTCCCATAGGAGGAGGACAGCATAGCGGACGAGGTCCATATGGGAATCTGGATGAGATGGACCAGTGATGAAAACAGGAAAAGAGAGAAAAAAAAAAAATGGTGCAGCATCGGACACACTAGTAAAGTCATCCCCTGAAGACGGAAACAAGGATGACGCCGCACCCCTGGTGAGGGGGGGGGGGGGGGGGGGGGGGCGGAGGAGGGGGAGCTGACTCACACCGGCTCCGTGACGAGGCAATTACTATCTTCAGTAGGGGGATTAATTGGTGTGTCCTGCGTATGCTGGACCAGAACAGCGCCACTGAACACCACCGAAGTGACTCGGCAGAAGTACAGCTGTGTCTGCTCCGGTGGGTTGCCTCTTTTACGGCTTGACATTGACTGCTCCCTGTGGATTGCCGTACTGGGGCTGCGAAGAGACGGGCCGGGCTGTGGCTGTGGATGGGAAGGGAGGGGTCGGAATGAGCGACGTGGGTGCAATGCCACTGAAGTGGCAAGGGAATGAAACAGAAAAAAAAAAAAAAAAAAAAAAAAAAAGAATAAGTAAATAAATAAATAAAATAAACCAGTAAAAAAATGGCTTTAAGAAAAACGAAATGAAAAGAAAATGAAGAATGATGGCACACTGAAAAGCGACAAACATGGCCACCAAGAAAGAATACGACAGGAAACCCACGTCAACCATGTCAATGTGGACTGGAGAGACAGAACTATACGTGACGCTAGGATACTGCGGAAAGGTCGGCAAATGAACAACGCACTCACTCAGGAAAGTGAGAGGATCCTGGGGTCCACGGTTCGGTTCTTGTGATGGGCGCCGTTTTTCTTCTCCCCCATACCACTCGCATTTGAGCAGTGGTCTTGGCGACAGTCTGACCAGTCTGTTCTCCCCGAGCCTACTGACCATTCTCCCGGTGATATGCCCAGTCTGCTCTCCCCGAGCCTACTGACCATTCTCCCGGTGATATGCCCAGTCTGTTCTCCGCGAGCCTACTGACCATTCTCCCGGTGATATGCCCAGTCTGTTCTCCCCGAGCCTACTGACCATTCTCCCGGTGATATGCCCAGTCTGTTCTCCCCGAGCCTACAGACCATTCTCCCGGTGATATGCCCAGTCTGTTCTCCCCGAGCCTACTGACCATTCTCCCGGTGATATGCCCAGTCTGTTCTCCCCGAGCCTACAGACCATTCTCCCGGTGATACGCCCAGTCTGTTCTCCCCGAGCCCACTGACCATTCTCCCGGTGATATGCCCAGTCTGATCTCCCCGAGCCTACAGACCATTCTCCCGGTGATATGCCCAGTCTGTTCTCCCCGAGTCTACTGACCATTCTCCCGGTGATATGCCCGTCTGTTCTCCCCGAGCCTACAGACCATTCTCCCGGTGATACGCCCAGTCTGTTCTCCCCGAGTCCACTGACCATTCTCCCGGTGATATGCCCAGTCTGTTCTCCCCGAGCCTACAGACCATTCTCCCGGTGGCCCAGTCTGTTCTCCCCGAGCCTACTGACCATTCTCCCGGTGATATGCCCAGTCTGTTCTCCCCGAGCCTACAGACCATTCTCCCGGTGATATGCCCAGTCTGTTCTCCCCGAGCCTACAGACCATTCTCCCGGTGATACGCCCAGTCTGTTCTCCCCGAGCCCACTGACCATTCTCCCGGTGATATGCCCAGTCTGTTCTCCCCGAGCCTACAGACCATTCTCCTGGTGATAATTATGCCCAGTCTGTTCTCTGTGTCCACTGACCATTCTCCCGGTGATATGCCCAGTCTGTTCTCCCCGCCGAGCTACTGACCATTCTCCCGTGATATGCCCAGTCTGTTCTCCCCGAGCCTACTGACCATTCTCCCGGTGATATGCCCAGTCTGTTCTCCCCAGACCACTGACCATTCTCCCGGTAATATGCCCAGTCTGTTCTCCCCCAGACCACTGACCATTCTCATGGTAATATGCCCAGTCTGTTCTCCCCAGACCACTGACCATTCTCCCGGTGATATGCCCAGTCTGTTCTCCCGAGCCTACTGACCATTCTCCCGGTGATATGCCCAGTCTGTTCTCCCGAGCCACTGACCATTCTCCCGGTGATATGCCCAGTCTGCTCTCTGTGACCACTGACCATTCTCCCGGTGATATGCCCAGTCTGTTCTCCCCCAGACCACTGACCATTCTCCGGTGATATGCCCAGTCTGTTCTCCCGAGCCAACTGACCATTCTCTCGGTGATATGCCCAGTCTGTTCTCTGTGACCACTGACCATTCTCCCGGTGATATGCCCAGTCTGTTGTCCGTGTCCACTGACCATTCTCCCGGTGATATGCCCAGTCTGTTCTCCGTGTCCACTGACCATTCTCCCGGTGATATGCCCAGTCTGTTCTCCGTGTCCACTGACCATTCTCCCGGTGATATGCCCAGTCTGTTCTCTGTGACCACTGACCATTCTCCCGGTGATATGCCCAGTCTGTTCTCTGTGACCACTGACCATTCTCCCGGTGATATGCCCAGTCTGTTCCCCTGTGACCACTGACCATTCTCCCGGTGATATGCCCAGTCTGTTCTCCGTGTCCACTCACCATTCTCCCGGTGATATGCTCAGTCTGTTCTCCCAATCCACTCACCATTCTCCCGGTGATATGCCCAGTCTGTTCTCCCAATCCACTCACCATTCTCCCGGTGATATGCCCAGTCTGTTCTCCCCAGACCACTGACCATTCTCCCGGTGATATGCCCAGTCTGTTCTCCCAATCCACTCACCATTCTCCCGGTGATATGCCCAGTCTGTTCTCCCCCAGACCACTGACCATTCTCTCGGTGATATGCCCAGTCTGTTCTCGCAATCCACTCACCATTCTCCCGGTGATATGCCCAGTCTGTTCTCCCCCAGACCCCTGACCATTCTCCTGGTGATATGACCATGGCTCCTTGGTACTCGTTCATTTCATTCTATAACGTTCACTGCATGAAAGCGGCACGCTTTTCGGGACCAGGGGGACCAAGGGTACAAGACAGTACCAAAGACTTAACAATCACTCTTCTTTCAGTAGCCTGCATGCGCGACATATGTTTCCCAGACAACATACTCTTTTCACACACACAAGCACTAATCCAACGACCAGGAGGAACCCGGGCACCTGGGTCCTGACCCTTGTGCAGCGAGCACTTACTGCACGTGGTAGAAACTCACGGCAATCGGTTGTCTTTTTGCTGAATTCTGCAGGAAAATCCTCTTTCGTGCCCAAATCCTCTTTGATACATGAAAGGAAAAGACAGGCGGACAGGAAACAACAAAGTGTGGCGCTGTACTTTGGCGACATGATCGCTTCCCCCGGAGAGAGACCGGCCTGAATCTCACATAGAGAAATGTCTGGGGTCGATGAAGTTACTCTATGATGGATACAGTCATAAGATAATAAAGATCATAGCAGCAGGAGCAGACAGAGATCATGACAGGGACACAACACTACAGGAAATAAGGATCATAGCACACCAGGAGCAGACAGAGATCATGACAGGGAAATTACACTACAGGAAATAAAGATCATAGCAGCACCAGGAGCAGACAGAGATCATGACAGGGAAATAACACTACAGGAAATAAAGATCATAGCAGCAGGAGCAGACAGAGATCATGACAGGGACATAACACTACAGGAAATAAAGATCATAGCAGCAGGAGCAGACAGAGGTCATGACAGGGAAATTACACTACAGGAAATGAAGATTATAGCAGCAGGAGCAGACAGAGATCATGACAGGGAAATTACACTACAGGAAATAAAGATCATAGCAGCACCAGGAGCAGACAGAGACCATGACAGGGAAATTACACTACAGGAAATAAAGATTATAGCAGCAGGAGCAGACAGAGATCATGACAGGGAAATTACACTACAGGAAATAAAGATCATAGCAGCACCAGGAGCAGACAGAGATCATGACAGGGAAATTACACTACAGGAAATAAAGATTATAGCAGCAGGAGCACACAGAGATCATGACAGGGACATTACACTACAGGAAATAAAGATCACAGCAGCACCAGGAGCAGACAGAGATCATGACAGGGAAATTACACTACAGGAAATAAAGATTATAGCAGCAGGAGCAGACAGAGATCATGACAGGGACATTACACTACAGGAAATAAAGATCATAGCAGCCCCAGGAGCAGACAGAGATCATGACAGGGAAATTACACTACAGGAAATAAAGATTATAGCAGCAGGAGCAGACAGAGATCATGACAGGGACATTACACTACAGGAAATAAAGATCATAGCAGCACCAGGAGCAGACAGAGATCATGACAGGGAAATTACACTACAGGAAATAAAGATTATAGCAGCAGGAGCAGACAGAGATCATGACAGGGAAATTACACTACAGGAAATAAAGATTATAGCAGCAGGAGCAGACAAAGATCATGGCAGGGACATAACACTACAGGAAATAAAGATCATAGCAGCAGGAGCAGACAGAGATCATGACAGGGAAATTACACTACAGGAAATAAAGATCATAGCAGCAGGAGCAGACAGAGATCATGGCAGGGAAACTACGCTACAGGATAAAGGACAGGAAGGCGTGATCGAAGATAAGAAAAGAGAATTAGGGACGTAAAGCTTCAAGTAAAAACAATATTGATAACAATAACAACAACAACATTAGTGAAAATAATACCAATACGATAGGAACAACAACAATGATAATAATAATAATATAATATTAATATAATTAATAATAAATATAATGATAATGATGGTGATACAATAAAACTACTACTAATAAAAGTAACACTGATACAACAACAATAGTAATGACTGTAATAATAATAAAACTACTACTACTACTACTACTAATGATGATGATACTACCACTACTGATACTAATGATGATGATGATAATGATGATGATGATGATAGCAATAATGATCAAATTAATAATGATAATAATAATGATATTAATAACAATTATAATTCTTCTTCTTCTGCGTGCGCAGGCTTATATTCCTGCGGACACTCCCTGTATAGACAGGCAAGTATTAATCCCATATGTCCAACAAAGGGAGTGGAGTTTTGTGTGTGACCCTTTTCTATCCCGCCATTAAGGCAGCCATACTCCATCTTCGGGGAAGGTGCATGCTATGTGTAACGTGTCATCCATACTAACGGCTAAACTGACCTTCTCTTCCGAAAGTTGATAATGGATTTTACCTGTGTGCAAGATGTCATGCGTGCGTTCACACACGGAACCTCGGTTTACAGTCTCATTTGAAAGACTGTATGGGAAATGGAGCCGGAACCAATGTTAACTCCGAGGGGAAAATCCCCCTGTACCGAAACGGCCCGGCGGAGATTCGAACCCGCAACCCTTGGATTACGAGTCCAACGCTCTACCAACTGAGCTATTCCGGCTCCTATAACAATGATAATAATGATTATAATAACAACTGACAGCCTTCAAGGATAGGACCACAACACTTCCCAGAGCCAATCAGCATTGAACTCACCCAGTAACGGGCGATCATCAGCACGTACTCGAAACGAAAGGACGGAGCAGAAGGAAACGGATGAATAAAACAGAGACAAGAATACACCAAGAAGCCAGAAACAGCAAAGACGGCGACAAAAACAAACAACCCAACCAACCCAACCAAACAAATAAACAAGCTACCAAACAAACAAACCCACAAACAGATGAACACACACACGACAGCGCGACAAAACCAATGACAAGGGAAACGAAACCAGACAGTGAGTGGGATGTTCACACCAATTAACGACGAGGGAATGAGGGAACAACAACAAACAAAAACTATATATATGTATAGACATAAAAAGGGGGAGAAAAGCAGCTAAAGTCGGACAATAAAATATCATATAAAAACAGAAACACGCAAATGAGACGATGGCCAACAACTGGAAACCCCCCCCCCCCCCCCCCCCCCCCAAAACAAAAAAAAAAAAAAAAAAAGCAACACACACACACACACACACACACACACACACACACACACACACACACACACACACACACACACACACAAACAACAAACAAACAAACAAAAAGAACTAGAAGCATGCCCCACAACACAAAACAACAGACAGAGGACCCGGGGGTCAAGGATGAGAGAAAACCCGTGATAAGAAGCCAGCTTTGTATCACCGACTACAAAAACAAGACATAAATGAGACAAAAGTCAAGGGTCACGAGAAGCCATATAATACAATGGTATACGATGCATCACAAAACACAAAAACAACGTAAAACAGAGACAGGAATCAAGACGTGCACGGGAAACACATACAAGGAGAAGTGATCAACACAATTCTTTGCGATGTAACACACAATAAAACAAAACACATTATGTAAGTCAAAGAGTAAGAAGAGGATAAAACATACACACAGAAGCGAGCAACACACGAGAAACAAGATGACACGTGTATCAAGAATCTGAGAAAAACACACTTCGAGAAGTAATAGACACTAAACTACAATACAAGGACGACAAACTAATAAGACGAAGATAAAAAATAGTGAAAAAACACACAACGAAAACGCAATACAATGCAGCACAATTCAAAAGCAACAAGCGAGACGAAAACAGAAATA
>CM031617.1:47044485-47054485 GCA_018398815.1 Conus ventricosus | reverse complement strand
GTAACACCACCCCCTCCCCTCCTCCCCAACCCTTTTCCTCCTCTCTTCCCCACACACACACTCACTGGGAAGCACATGGCGCGCACTCTGTGGTGAACTGCTTAACCCAATGGACTTCATTTTCATTTAGAGATTGAAGACCGGTTGTTGTTGACCAATCATAAACCACAAGTTTCTCCCGTTCTGACGGCGGCAGCGACCCTGACCCACTGCTGAGAAGAATCAGGCTCAAGGTGAACAAGAACCCCGAACAAAACAGTCCACGGACAAGATTCCATCTGGGGAAAGAAAAAAACTGACTTAACCTGAGATACCAGGTAAATGTAGGGGGGCGGGGTGGGGGACGGGGGGAGGGGGGAGCGGAGGAGGTGGGGTGGGGGGTGGGGGGGGGGGAGGGGTCGCTACCGTTAAACTGCAAGAGAAGAATTTGAGCAATCTCTGCAACAGCAACATCACTTCGTGAAACAGCAATAAGGGTCTCAAGGAAGAGCGTAAAGAACCATCAGTTATTTAATATTGATACTATTTTGGAACTATGCATCATCATCATCATCATCATCATCATTATTATATAATTATTATTATTATTAATATTGAGAATACTTACATACCGCCTATCCTTAAGCTCTAAACGCTTTACAACCCACACACAACGGGCCGCCTACCTGGGTACAGCCGACTGAAAAGCTGCCTGCTGGCGCTACTTTCGGTCATTTCCCGCGTCATTCAGTCAGTATTAGTCACTCAGCCACTTTTTCACCCTTTCAATCTTTCGAGTTTTCACTCTGGGTGCACGCTTTGTGTGACATGTCATTTATACCAACGGCCAGACTGGCCTTCTCTTTCGAAAGCTGGTGACGGGATTTTACGTGTGTGCAAGATGTTATGCGTCTGTTCATGCACGGAACCGCGTTTAATGCAGTCAGAACCAATATTAACTCCAACAGAAAAATCTCCCTGTACCGAAACGGCTCGTCCTAGTCTTGAACCCGTAGCGCCAGGATCGCGAGCCCGGCGCACTACGAACTGAGCTATTTCGGTCCCAAGCAACGTGGATCAAGAAGACGTGCAGCACACGCCGAACAAAACAGGAAGAAGAGCAAGGAAAGATAAAACGACGGAACGACCCGTCATTCACTGCCAATGAAACCAGAGCAAGAGGGACAGAAGGAAACAGTAGGCAGTGTTTTCACACAGTCCAGAAGCTAACAAGATCTTAGCCATCCGGGCCAGCGTGCCAACAACACACGAGAACGACGTTTTGCGCACAAAACAAGCCTGAAGTAATCGGAAGACGCACGGCAGAGAAAAGGGCACGAGCACTGTAAAGATGTCAGGGGACAGAATCAGCGTCTTATTCGTCTGTCGCTAGTTTGATGGTTGCATACTGTAGGTATTCATTCCTCTCTTCCTGCTGGATCTGGTTGACTCTGCGTCTACCTCATCCCCCCCCCCTCCTCCGCCCGTCATCCCTGTTCACAAATTTGGCTGTCTGTACACCTCACTTCACAGATGATAAGGAGGAATTACCAAAGTTCTGAAGCACACACATGGTGGGTTCACTTGTTGGCAAAACCTATGTGCAGGCAGTTGGCCGCCCTCGCTGACCCGCGGGCAAAAAGAACCTGGCATGTGTGGCGACCTGAGCGGGCAGCACAGCCAACTGAACGATTCTTTCGCCCGGGAGAGTTTAGCTTCCTGCGCAAGGGCACGAGACTACGAAAAGGCAAATAGCGAGAAATCGAGGCCAGACACTGTTCTTCTTCGCTCTGTTGCCATGAACAATGAAAGGAGATTACACAAGTTGGAGGAACAACCAAGATACTGACAATGGCGACTAGTGAAACATCGATGCCACACACGGTTCTTTTCAGCTCCACTTCTATGAACAATGAAAGAAAATCACACGATACGAGGAACAACCAGAAGACACAGACGTACCAGCAGGATATCACACGAAGACTTTCTGGTTTCCAAGCGTCTTAGAAAATGCCAAAATACATCCGAGTCCATTCCTGACATTACTAATCTCTGTTTGTTCGGGATGACAACACCCCAAACCCAGAGACCTGGTTCTAGAAAGTTATGACATGTTTGTTTGGGATGACAACACCCCAAACCCATAGACCTGGTTCTAGAAAGTTATGCCATGTTTGTTTGGGATGACAACACCCCAAACCCAAAAGCCTGGTTCTAGAAAGTTATGCCATGTTTGTTCGGATGACAACACCCAAACCCCAGAGACCTGGTTATTACTATTCCCTGTTTCTTTGAGATGACAACACCCCAATCCTAGAGACCTGGTTCTAGTATATGATGCCACGTTTGTTTACCGCCCACCGGATAACGGCTTTCATATCCGGGCGCTTATAACGCCAACACGAGGACCGGAGGGGTTCCATGCTGAAAAGGAAAGCGGAGTTATCAGCCTGTGAACTTCTGGTGAGCAGGTGGTGAAGAGGATCTCAGCCTCACTGTCTGCTGTGAGAAGTTTTCAGACTCTAAAACCGATACCACCCGACAGGACCCAGAACTTGGATCAAACGAAGGTCCCAAATCCCAGTATCCAAGGTTTCAAGTCCCCAACACCGTGCCAATGCCCCAAACGACCAATTTAACTAAACTCTATCACGGTCTGTATGTCGTGCGCTCAGATCATCAAATAAAAGCATTTTCTTCTTTTTCTCTGAAGCACTTTGGTATCAAGACATACCGTGCGGCATAGCCGCAAGCCGACTGTTCCCATTGGCCGCATCTCCCATGTTTTCCTCTGCCATTTAATGGATGAAACTATCTTGCATACTCTAATCAGGTCCTAGCTAAAGGAAAAATAACAGATTTTTTTTAACGCAAAGAACTTAGAACAGATTTGAGGCTTTTTCGTGTTGGGCAGTCAAAATACATTTTTCTACACGACGTTTCAGTACTAGCCCCAAAAAGGTATTTGACAGTTTACAGGGTGCAACGTTCATGTTTTACCCTTTCCGTTGATATATATTATATATATAATATATATGTGTGTGTGTGTGTGTGTGTGTGTGTGTGTGTGTGTGTGTGTGTGTGTGTGTGTGTGACTCTATGCTATTATTACATTTGAAACAGAGGCATAAAATTAAGATTATTTAAAAAAATCACGAGTCCGCAAGGGAGGGAATTTGTTCCGCGGTCACTTTCTACACAGTAATCACACTGGTTAAAACATCTTAGAACAAGGTCTTCGTGGAGTCCACCGTAAAAGGCTTGAGCATCTCGCATAGCCCCCTGCATTCTGCCATCAACAGTTTACACTCTTAGTCGTCCACCACACGCTACGACCCTTGGGACTTTCATTACTCTTTAAATAGGTGACGGAGTGTAAAAAAAAAAAGAGAGAAAAAAAAAAACCCAAAACATGTAACAAGCGTGTGGCCTGCCTATCAGCTGTTTCCGTCCGAGACAGAGACGGCAAGCTCTTTTAAGTCTGGACAAACACCTTAGTATCCGTCTGTCTGACAGTGCTCTCTCTCTCTCTCTCTCTCTCTCTCTGCCTATTTATCTGTCTATCTACCTGCCTGCCTGTCTCTCTCCCTCTCTCTTTGTCTGTCTGTCTGTCTGTCTCTCTGCCTGTCTGTCTTTACATCTACTGTCTGCCTGCCTGCCTGTCTGTTTATCACAGCTTTTCTGATCTTTAGAACCTGCTCTCTCTCTCTCTTTTCTCTCTTCTCTCCTCTCTCTCTCTCTCTCTCTCTCTCTCTCTCTGTGTGCGTGTGCGTGCGTGTGTGTGTGCGTGTGTGCGTGCGCGGATATGTGCGTGTGTGTGTGTGTGTGTGTGTGTGTGTGGTGTGTGTGTGTGTGTGTGTGTGTGTGTGTGTGCATGCGCGCGTGCGTGTGTGTGTGAGTGTGTGTGTTGTGTGTCGCTCATTTGCTCTAAACACCGTCAGTTTTCCCCTCGCTAGCTCTGTCTGTCTTTCTGTGCATCTGTCCTTGCGGGTTCTTTTCTTTATCTTTCACACACACACACACACACACACACACACACACACACACACACAATACACACTCTGACTAACGAAAGACCTACCTACTTGCAATCCCCCCCACACCTATCCCTCCTCCCCCCCCCCCCCCCCCCCCCCCCCCCCCCAACCCAAAGCTCCCCGTCCCTTTAACGTACAAACCCAACGTCCCAACCTAACCAACCTGAACTTACCCACATCAAACGAAAACTCAGCTATAGATCCAAGACCCACCTTCCACCCCCCCCCCCCCCCACCTTCTCCCGGATCCGTGCGCCGTGGACGACCGTTCTGAGCCCCCCCTTCCATCAATCCTCACCCACCTCTCCCCATTTCCGGTGCGACCCGTCCCAAGGTTCCGCTGACTTCCGCTGCCGGCAATGGCGGCCAATTTACAGTCGCTCACAGTGGTCTGACCACCCCCTGCACTCCCCATCTCCTCCCCCCCCTCCCCCCATCTCCCCGTTGCCACCTAAAAACCAGTCCTGCCCGTGGGGTGGGGGGGGGGGGGAGGGAAGGGAGGGTGGAGGAGAGGGTGGGGACAGGTTCTTCGGCCAGCTTTTGTCCGATCTTGTTAAAGAGGCATTCACCGAGTCACGGGTCGCCGCCTTTGAGGTTTAGCTAATGGCTAGCTCTTTGATGAGCGAGGTGATATGTACGTGTGTGTGTGTGTGTGTGTGTGTGTGTGTGTGTGTGTGTGTGTGTGTAGTGTGTGTGTGTGCGTGTGTGCGTGTGTGTGTGTGTGTGTGTGTGTGTGTGTGTATGTGTAGTGTGTGTGTGTGTGTGTGTGTGTGTGTGTGTGTGTGTGTGTGTGTAGTGTGTGTGCAGTGTGTGTGCAGTGTGTGTGCAGTGTGTGTGCGTGTAGTGTGTGTGTGTGTGTGTGTGTGTGTGTGTGTGTGTGTGTGTGTGTGTGTGTGTGTGTGTGTGTAGTGTGTGTGTGTGTGTAGTGTGTGTGTGTGTGTGTGTGTGTAGTGTGTGTGTGTGTGTAGTGTGTGTGTAGTGTGTGTGTGTGTGCGTGTAGTGTGTGTGTGTGCGTGTAGTGTGTGTGTGTGTGTGTGTGTGTGTGTGTGTGTGTGTGTGTGTGTGTGTGTGTGTGTGTGTGCAGAATGCTAACATGTTTCCCCAAACATTGTACCTGATACGAGTTGAAAGACAAAAAGTTTCATCTCCGAAAAATAAGGTAAGGCGCATACAACAAGAGAGAGAGAGAGAGGAGAGAGAGAGAGAGAGAGAGAGAGAGAGAGAGAGAGAGAGAGAGAGAGAGAGAGAGAGACAGACAGACAGACAGATAGACAGGACAACGAAATCAGAGCGTGACAATAGGATATGAACAAAGAAGCTGACAACACAAATACAGAAGAGGAAAGAATAGTAACATGATGTATACGAAAATCAAAGAAACAAAGGGCAATATTTAGTAGGCAGCAGTAAAAATTAAAAAAAAAAATGAAGGAAAATCATCCTAAACAATAGACAAAGGCGGTATGAAAAAGGACCAAGGCCAATACTGGACAAAGAGAGATGTTTACAGGGGCAAAGGGACAAAAAAGGCCAATGGTTAAAAGGGCACAACAGCAGTTTTCAAGGGACAAAAGGCAAGAGTGAAGGGACAAAGGATAATTTTCAAAGGGACAAAAGGCTGTACTTAAATGAACAAAAGGCAATAGTGAAGGGACAAAGGTCAATCTTCAAAGGGACAAAAGGCTGTACTTTAAGGGACAAAAGGCAAGAGTGAATGGGACAAAGAATAATCTTCAAATGGACAAAAGACTGTACTTTTATGGGCAAAAGGCAAGAGTGAAGGGGACAAAGGATAATCTTCAAAGGGACAAAAGGCTGTACTTTAATGGGCAAAAGGCAAGACTGAAGGGGACAAAGGATAATCTTCAAAGGGACAAAAGGCTGTACTTTAAGGGACAAAAGGGAAGAGTGAAGGGGACAAAGGATAATCTTCAAAGGGACAAAAGGCTGTACTTTAATGGACAAAAGGCAAGACTGAAGGGGACTGTCACGAGTTTGTCACGAGGCCTACGACGTTTGACCCATCTAGGGTGGCGGAATTATTCGTTTGTTTATTGTCGTTGCTGTTGTCGTGTATCCGTCCCTTGATGTGGCTGGTGGTGCGGTTGCACCTTGGTGTAGTTCAGCTCAACTTCGGTTTGCTTTCTCTCTCTCTCTCTCTTATTCCACTGCCCGTGCTATTCATCCTGTAGTTCACGGTGTGCTGGTACCTTTCTCTCAAACTTGCTGTCTATCGGCCTCTCGCCTGTCTTTTTACCTGTCGCACGTGCTTCGTTTCTTTTAGTTTGAAGTATGCTCACTCAGTGACGCAGCATGGCATGTTGGCCGCCATTGCTGAGGAAGGTTAGCTTCTTCACTCGAGCGGAAGATGTCTCTGGGAGCGCCTGCTCCGGTTTTGGTTCTTCACCGTATCATCGAGGGTACAGTCGGTATCTTCATTCCTACAGTCGGCCTGTAGGAGAGGGACATCACTTCTTCTTTTTCCGCACCTGTGCCTCTGTCCTCTCGACTGGACAGAGGGCAGAGAGAGTCGTTTGACCCGCCTCTTCTGGGTCACCCACGGGTAGCTGGTAAGCATCAGTTTTCGTGGTTTGTTTGTTTTGGTTTGTTGTTTTTAGCCGGCTTAGTCTCCTCTTTTGCCCCTTTTTCTTTTTTTTTCGAAATTGTAAGAAAAATATTGTTTAGACCTTTTTCCTCTGGTTAACTCAATCTTTAACCGGGCCCCTTTCCCTAAATTTTTCCCAAAATTCTTTTCCTGTTTATGCACTGGTGGGGGGAGTCGGGGGGGGAAAGGGGAAAGAACCGGTGTTTCCATTTTGGAATTTGTTTGGCTCACTGGGTCCGCCCCTTCACGTTCGCCGGACCTTTTTCCTTGGGGGCCCCCGGGCCTTTTTTGTGTGTGCAAGGAGAACGATTTTATGTTCCGAGCGGCGAAACCAGGGAATTTTTTCTTTGGGTTTGGCGGGGGTTGGGAATTTGTGTTTTTTTAAAATTTGTTTTTAAAAATGTGACAATTATGCCATGGAATTATTTTTGCAAATGTGGTGGGCAGTTATAAAGCGATGGTCGCTGTTTTGGGGTTTTTCCTAAAAAAAAGGCAAATCTAAAGGTGAGTGAGAAAGGGTGAAATAATTCAATTTGTTTTTAAACCCTTTTATTTAATGCCCGTCTTTTTTCCCCGCATCGTTTTGGGGGAAAAACCCAAATGAACATTCCCCGAAATTTGATGGGTTTTCTGTGTTATGCCAGGTCTGTGTTGACTGGGTGAAAGGGGCATTTAAAAGACTTCCCCTCGCCCCTCATGCAGTGGGTGTTTAAAATTTTGGGCAGCCTGGGTCAACTGACTGACGGCGGGGTTCCCTACCCTTTTCCTTCCTCCCCCCCCCCCTTCTTCCTTTCCCTCCCTTTTTCCCCCGCCCCCACTAAAGTTTCCCCCCCCCCCCCCCCCCCGGGGGGTTTTACCCGGAGTACGGAAATGGGTTGGCCCCCCGTCTGGTTAGGCCACGCTCTGGCCCGAACCACGGGCTGGATGGGGCCACGTGCTGGGGGAGCCAAAGCCTGGCTGAGACCATGGGCGGGTGGTGCCACGGGTGGGGTTTAGGGCCACGCTCTGGCCCGGGACCACGGGGCTGGATGGTGCCACGGGGGCTGGGGTTTAGGGCCCCCTCTGGCCCGGGACCACGGGCTGGGTTTTTGCCAAAGCCCGGTCCCAAAGGGACCCCTGTTTGGACCCACTGGTAAGGGGCCCCCGGCTTTACGGCCGGCCCCGACCCCCCTCCAGACCCTCCGTAACAGCGCCACGTTCCCCCCCCCCCCCCCCGGGACCGCTCTCACTGCCTTTTGGGAGTCGAGGGGGGTCGGGTTTTTAGCGACTCCCGCGAGAACCGACCCGGTTCGGAGCACCTAGGGGACGGGGGCGCCCCTAAAAATTTACAGAGGGAGGGGGGTGGACGCATTTCCCGGGTGTTAGAAAGGGGTGGATGCCCGGAAAAAGTTTCTTTTTTAAGGGGGTATATTCATATTGCTGGAAATGCGGGAATTGTGATTGTGTACTCTAAAGGGGAAATTTTTTATTTTTAAACGTGCATGTTTGGGGGGGGGAGTCTTTGGTGAATTGTGCAGGGGGTGTGCTTGGGGTGCTTTATCGGGATTGGCTTGTTGGGGGGTTGGGAAAGCTTTTTTTTTGCTGGTGTGAAAAAAAATGGGGGAAATTTTACTAACTTTATTGTGTGGCCTTGCGGGCGTGGGGAGGGCAGTCACCCCCTTCACTCCCACCTAACCGATCCTGTCAGGGGAGACCTCCAGGGGGCGGTCGTGATAAAGGGGCAAAGGTAACTTAAAGGGAAAAAGGCTGTACTTTAAGGGGCAAAAGGCAAGAGGGAAGGGGGCAAAAGGGTCATCTTCAAAACAAAAGGGTGTACTTTAAAAGGGCAAAAAAGGGAAACTGAAGGGGCAAAAAATTTAACTTCAAAGGACAAAAGGGTGTACTTTAAGGGGGCAAAGGGCAAAGTTAAAAAACAAAGGGTAACTTCAAAAGGGGCAAAAGGGTGGACTGTTTAAAAAGGGCAAAAGGCAAACTGAAGGGGACCCAAAAGGGAAACTTTAAAGGGGCCCAAAAAATGTAAATTTAAGGGGCAAAAGGCAAAGGAAAAGGGGGCCCAAAAGGGGGAATCTCAAAGGGGCAAAAGGCCGTACTTTAAAAGGCCAAAAAAGGGAAAAAAAAGGGAAGGGGGCAAAGGGTACTCTTCAAAGGGGGGCCCAAAAACTACACTTTTAAGGGGCAAAACAAAACCCTTAAGGACAAAAGGCATGCTAAAGAAGTAAAGGGGAAAAACCACAAATTCAACAGCAATGCTTCCCCGGGGCAAAAAAACCAAAGGGTAAAAGTGGCCAAAGTTTTTCAGGGGGCAAAGGTAATATTCCAATTTGGAAAACCCAAACCAACAAAAAAGGGACAAACCCCCAGGGACCAAAAGGGGAAATCTTATGGGGAAAAAAGGGCAAAAAAAAGGGCCAAAGGGGAAGGTTTAAAAGGGGACAATGGGCCCCAAAAAAAAAAAGACACAGAGGGAATTTTCAGGAAAAAGAACGATGGTATAAAACAGGAAAAGGGAAAATTTTGGGAAAAGAAGGGAAATACGTTTCCCCTTTCCCCAAAAACCCGGCGTTCCCCAATCTTTAGTCCCCTTTCCTTGTAGAGCCCGCCCGTGAAACCCGGGAAAAGGCATACATAAACACACCAGGTAAACAAATACACAAAAACCCCCAGGAAACGGCCTACCATAAGCAAACCCTGAAACACATATTTAAACCACCAAAGTAAACGCATACAAAACACACTACTAAAAAAGTGTTTCCTAAACACAAAACCCTGAAAGTCCAAACATAAAAAAACAAAAGGGAAACGTCTACATAAACACACCAGGGAAACCATACATAAAAAACACCGGTGAAACGTCATACATAAACCAAAAACAGTGAAACTCTACATAAACACAACAAAAAACTCCCCCAAAATAAACACAACAGGAAAAGTCCCTACCTAAACAAAACATGAAACCATACATAACAAACCAAGGGAAAAGGGGCATACCCTAAAAACAACCCGTCCCCAAAAGCCAAAAAACAAAAACCCCAAAACCCTGAAAAAGTCCAAAACATAAACACCAAAAAAATCCCCCAAAAGCCATACCAAAAAAACCCCCCCCTGAAACGTCTACAAAAAACACAAACCCGGCAAAAGCCATACATAAACCTAACCGTGAAACGTCATACATAAAAACAAAACCATGAAACGTCATAAAATTAAAAACACTACGAAACTTTTTTACCAAACACACCAGTGAAACGTCATACAAAAAACAACAGGAAACTCTTTCTAAAAACCCCCCCGTGAAAATCAAAGCATAAAAACCCAAAATGAAACGCTTACATAAACCAACAGTGAAACGTCTTCAAAAAACACCAGTGAAACGTCTTAAAAA
>CM031617.1:47004485-47024485 GCA_018398815.1 Conus ventricosus | reverse complement strand
GTCATTAAGTGAGAAAGAAGATGGGTTTGGCTGGCAAAAAGAGAGAGAAGTTTTGTTCACGAGGACAGAAATGGGACAAACTTAAGAAGAACGAGGTGGGATTCTATTTGCGAGGAAGTGGGTGGACTTTTTGTTGTTGTTGCGAGAATTGGGGGGGGGGGGGGGGGGGGGGGGGGGGGGGTAAATTCACAGGATGGGAGAGGAATTTGTCAGCAAGGCGGGAAAATGTGTGTGTGTGTGTGTGTGTGTGTGTGTGTGTGTGTCTGTGTGTGGTGTGCGCGCGCGCGCGCCTGTGTGTGACAGAATTCCTTGGCAAAGAGAACTTGTGATTGGAAAAAAAATCGCTGTGTTAGCGAGGAAATGGGTATTGTTAGCGAGAAGGAAGATGGGCCTAATTAGCAAGAAAGCTGACACTTTTGTTCACGACAAAGGAGATAGGGTTTGTTTGCAAGGCTGAAGACAGGGTTTCTCACACAGGACTATAGAAGGGAATGGGGTTTGTTACCTTGAAACGGAACTGGGATTTTTTCGCGAGAAAGGAGATGAAGTCTGAACCGAAATGGGGTTGTTCGACAGAAAGAAAAATCGGTGTTGTCAACGAGAAGGCGACAGGGCTTGTTACAAAGAAAGTGACTGACTTCGTTTGCGAAGGAAAGAGATGCGGTTTGCTTGGGGAGAAGGAAAACGGGGTTTTCTAAGGAGAACGAAGACGGTTTTCTTTTCGTGGGAAAGGAGATGGGGCTTGCTACCGAGAGAGAAGCGAGGCTTTGTACGAAAAATGAGACGATGTTGTTTGTGATTAAAGGAGCCGGGTTTAGCCAGAAAGAAAGGGGGAGGAGGGGGGGGGGGGGGGGGGGGGGGAGAAGAGGGTATCTTGTAGAAGGGAGATAGGATTCGTAAACAGAAAAGGAAACAAGGTTTTGTAAGCAATATGAAAAACGGAGTTTGTCAGCGAGACGGGATGAAGGGTTTTATTACAGCAAATGGAAGATGGGCTTTGCCAGCGAGAAGAAAGATGAATTTTCCTAGCGAGAAACAAGACGGGTTTTGTTCACATAAAGGGAGAGAAGTCTCGTTGGCCAAAAAAAAGGAGGACATAGAGTTCAGTCACACAGGAATGTGGAACGGATTTTCTGAAAGAGTAAGCATCAGGTACGTTTAAACAATTTGTCTGCTGGACAGGGAAAGAGCTGGAGGTACTTTGTGTTCGAAGGAAAACAGAGCTGAATCGACAAGGAATGGAGGATTTTCTCAACGGGAAGGTGGTGGGTGGACTTTGCTACCAAGAATGTCCAGTTACGGTCAGATTTGAAGTCCACACTCAAACTGAAGGTAGGGGTGCAGTAGAGCGGGCTAACCAACTCATGTAATACCGGCGCGCATGCGTCTGTCTGTCTGTCTGTCTGTCTGTTGTCTGTTCTTCTGTCTGTCTGTCTGTCTCTCTTCTCTCTCTCTCTCTCTCTCTCTCTCTCTCTCTCTCTCTCTCACTATAAAGGGGAAATAAAGGGGTTAAAAAGTAACTGTTAAATTTACGCTGGCAACCTTGAGAATATGAGTTTATCTTAAATAAAAATCATTTTAGGTTGTCTGCAGCTGACATCATTTCCCCGTTTCAGGCTCGTCAATGGAACTTGTGTCACGTGGTCCTCCTTGACATCCAAATGGAGATATTTCACCTTTGTTCTGTGTCTTTTCCAGAGCTTGTTCGTATGAGGGGACCCGAGTTTCTTCGATTTTCAAAATTAAATAGATTTCATTTTACAGGGATGCACGAGGGTAGGACAGAAGATTCTTATCTTTAAAAACAATTTGGGCCCACTTGCTAGGGCACGCCCCCTTGTCACTCAATGGGGCCCCACAAAAAGGTGGTAAAACCCAAAAAAAAAAAGGAATTTATTTAATTGACCGGCCCCATACGTCATACAACACTTTGGTAGTTGTAAAAAAATGTAAACATATAAAGTTACCCAATAACTCCCCCCCTTTTTTTCAGTTACTTTTAACCGGGAAGACACTTTCCCAATTTCTGGTTACATTGTTCTTAGTTGCCCCAATCAGTTCTTCATCACTCAGTGCCATACGGTGCTAAAAGCTGCCACATGTTGTGTCCGCCGATTGGCAAACCCCCATTTGGGGGACATGGAACGTAATGAGTTGCCCCCAGACCGGTCTCCCGGATCCATGCACTTCCCCCTCCCCCGGGAAAGGGCTCCTGTCGGCCTCTCCACGGGTTTCTCTCACTGCAAACCCCCCATCGTTGTCTGGCAGTCCCTGCCTGGGCCCCAAACAGGTGACAGTTTTGCTTCTACCGTCCCCCCACGGAGACTACTTAAGTTGCCGGCTTCAGGTACAGCAACCCCCCGTTTAACCCCTCACCAGTAGCATTTTTTATTGTGTCGGTTTGGGCGACAGAAAACCCTTGTTTCCCGTAATGTTTCTTGCGTTTTTTCCCCCAACCCCTCAGAAAGAGGGGTTGAGTTCACTTTCCTAGTGTGAATGCTTTTTTGGTTTTCAGTGTCTTAAAACCATTCTCAAAAAAAGAGAACCCCGTTAAAAACGGTTCAACCGGGGAATCATGGCCCCACTCACAACGATTTACCCCAATAAAACCCCCGGTTTTTTGTTCAACCAATGGAACCTAGTCACTACACCAAAACCCCAACACCCCCACACACCCCACACCAACGGAAAGGACTGGCACCAACAATGTGGATTAAAATAATGATTCCCCGATTTTATTAAGGGTTTCCACAATGGATCATTAGTGCCCCTACCATGAAACCAAGATTTGGGGGGGTCCCATGTGTTTTGCAAAAACCCCAATTCAATATTTTCGATTCCCCAAAGATTACCATTGTCTAACGCACAGCTTCACAAAGCCGGGGACCGAGCTTCAGGTGTTTAGTACACTCTATGCAAAAGGTGCAAACCCATCAATAGGTCGAGCTTTCCGAAGGTATGCATCCCCGGCAAGCAGGGTGGATGGTCATTTTTGCCCTGCCTGCGGCGCGGTCCCCGCCCCGCGACGGTCGTGCCCGATCGCCCCCCCTGGCCCCCTGGAAACGCAGTAAATAGCCGGTGGGGTGTGGACCCCCCCCACCAAAAAACGAAGTTTGGTATGTATTGTTACTACCCATCCTAGAGGGAAATCGGGGTATCCCTTTCAGGAGTTTAATTTTTAAAAAAACAAAACAAAAAAAAAAAACCACACCTAAGGAAATTAATCTCAAATCAGCAAAATTCTTCAATTTCCCTGTGAACTCGGGCTTCGGCCAACTCTTTACATTCAAACTTTGTTAAAAAAAGGGCAGGGTTTGGGAAAGAAAGACAGGGGTGAGGAGACGTAGAAAAGAAAATGGAAATTAATTTTGGGCAAAAAGGGTCAGTTAAATCTTTCTTTTGCTAAATACTTTTAAATAAATAAATAAATGGTTGAAAAAGGTTTTTAATGATAAAAAAAAAAAACAAATAAGGAAGTAAAAAAATTTTTACAATAATAAAAAAGAATGTGATGGCCCCAGCCCCCTGAAAGCTTTTTGGGCTGACCCCGGAACCCAAACAGTTTGTATCCAGTTGGATCTCCCTCTTGCCAACCTGCAGGGTCGTATTTTCCGGGAAAGATAAACCCGGGATGTATCTGAAAGGAGGGGTCGAGTGTAAGTGCTGTATAATATCCCTGACTGAAGGAAATCTTTAAACCATCTTTTTCATCTGAAGAAGAAGAAAAAAAAATTTAAAAAAAAAGGTTCACTTCTGTGGCCCTTAAAAACCCCTGTTAAAGGTGACCCGGTTGCATTTTTCCCGACCACCTCCCTTGTTCGTGGTGAGCTTTCAAGACTCGGTTACTGGGAAAGTTCATGAGGAATGCTTTTGGTTTGGGAGGGCAGCACCGAACATAAAACCCCGGGGTTCCGCACTTGCCATGTTTTTCTTCGCGAAAGGGGGTTTTAAGGAGATGCTGCGCGGGGCTTTGGGTAGCGGTTTTCACTGAACCAGCCGACCCGGCAGCGTTCAGTGTTCTCCTCTGCGGGTTGGCTTTCCGCCCTGTTTGATGATTGCTTTCCTGCGAGCGTGTGTTGGGCTGCCTGGTTTCTGGAATGGTGTGGGGAGGGGTTAGTAGTGGGATAAAAACCCTGGGGAAGGGGGGGGGGGGGGGGGGGTCGGAGGGTAAGGGGTGTATTCATCAATTGTTCCCGGGAGTTAGGTGCATCAGATTTAACGTCCCGTCCCCCAGAAATGACAATGACTGGCGGGAATGACCCTCTGAAAAAGGGAACGGGAAAATTGGGCAAGGCCCCCTTACACCCCCAAACCACACACACAAACACACACACCACCGAACGACAACACACCAAATGCGATAGCGGAAATACCTTTTCCCTTTTAAATTTTTGGGAGCGGGCTGCATTGACTGGAATTAGGTGCTCCCCACTGGGACCAATTTCTTTTGGGAAGAAGGTCCGGGGTCAATTAAACCCTTTTGCAAATGAGGGGTCATCATCCCGGCCCCTTTGAGCAGGGGTAAATGCAAATGAAAATGCCCCAAGCCCGCTGATTGGGGCGCCCACAGGAAAAGGGTCCGCGTGCTGGCAGTTTAATCCGCAGGGGGCCTAGGGCCGGGATTTGGGGTTTTAATGGCATCTCTCAAAGGGTGGGTGATTGACAGCAAGGGTGACTCGTCGTCGTAAATGGAGAGGGAAAAAGGTAGTATCCCGTTTCCCCTTTCCTTTCCTCCTCCCTTTGTCGGGCCCAGTTCGCTCGCGAGGTCACCAAACCTTTTGGGCACCCCCATCCCCTGTCGCTGCAAGGAATTGTTAAAATGAGGGGTTCCCCTTTTAAAAAAACACAGCTGCGCTTCCTTTGTGTGATGTTAAAAGGGGTGGGCCCCTTGCTGAAGAAAGCACTTGCCCACCCCGGCCCAAGAGGCAGCTTAAAACTTTACAGCTGTAATACGGTGAGGCGAACAGGCAGCCAACCCGTGAACCGGGGGCGAGAGGCAGCGAGTCAAAGGAAGACGTGCAGCTTCACTGGTGCAATGGCACTGTAACTAGCGAAAACCGAAACTTATCCCCCCCCCTTTTATCTTGGTCATCGTGTTCTTCTTGTACAATGTCGCGTCTTTTTGATATTTTCTGTCTCTGCGCATAGCGCACACCCCCAAAAAACGGCATAGATGCCGTAACGCCGGCGCGCGCACACCACCACAAAACCCCACCACACACACCCCCAAAACACACCACACACACCCCGGTTTCTTCCTCTCTTTTCCTCTCCTCTCCCCAAAACCCCACACACACACACCACACACACCCCCAACACACACACACACCCACACAGCACACACCACACGCGCGGCGCAATTATGCAGTTCTGCCGTGTTTTCCCCCGACTTTCCCTTCCATTTACCCCCACTAGGTGTGTGTGCGTATGCGCGGTGTGCGCAGTGTGTGTGTGTGTGTTTTTGTGTGTTTGTGTGTGTGGCGTGTGTGTGTGTGTGTTTTTGGGTGTGGTGTGTGTGTGTGGTGTGTGTTTTGTGTGTGGGGGTGTGAGTCCAGTGTGCGATGTGTGTGTGTGTGTGTGTTTTTTGTGTGTGCGGGGTGTGGTGTGTGGTGTGTGTGTGTGGGTTTGGGGTGTGGGGGTTTTTGTTGTTGTTCGTTCGTTCGGTGTTTCTGTGTGTGTGTGGTGGTGTGTGTGTGTTTTGTGTGTGGTGTGTGTTGTGTGTGTGTGTGTGTGCGCGCGCGCGCGGCACGCGTGTGTGGTAGTGTGTGTGTGTGTGTGTGTGTGTTTGCGAGCGCTGCGTGTGTGAGTGTTGGCGTATGGTGATCGCGGTACTGTGGTTTTTTTCTTCTGGTCACGTAAAAATATCACACCCCAAACAGAAAAGTGTATAGTACGCAAATTCTCCCCCTGTGTTGATTTTTATTCGTTATTTCCCCCCCCTCCCCCCCTTTTTTTTTTTTTCGTTTCCTCTACATCCGTTTTTCTTCGTTGAGGATGCTTTTTTTTTTTTTTCCCGGGAAAATAAAATCCGTAAACATTGTCACGGGGAAACCCGTTCCCCAAGACTTATAATATGAACACGCCAAAAAAAAAACACAAAAAAAATGAAAAAGAAAAAAAAAAACCCTCCCTTCCCAGTTCCCAAAAGCACCTACTTCCTTTTTCAGCTAAACAGTTTGGTCTGTCTACACAGCGGCCACCCCCACAGTTAAGATTTTTGAAAAGTGTTTCCCATACATCATCCATGTAAAGTGTTTGAGGCCCCCAAAAGTTTCAGCGCTTCAATGTTAAACTGAAAAACTGACTTAACAACCAAATTTAAACACAAACAAAACAAAAACAACAACAACAACAAAACAGACCCCCCAATTCTGTCCCTTTTTTTGGGGGTTTTCCTCGGGGCATACTTTCAATCTTCAAACACATCCCCCTTCCCTCTTATGGAGTGCATTCGGGCCCTCTTTGCGCCCCCGTGCCCCTTCTTTGGCCAGATGGCACCCCCAAAAATACTCTCGGTGAAATGCTTTGTGATTGTGAATGTATTTACCCGCCAATATATTATTGTACTGTTATTTGGCAAGTAAATGTGGGACTTGTTTTCCTCAAATTTCTAAAAAAACTATGAAGGTATTTGTTTACGCGTTTCTTATTTTTAAAGTTATTCAAAAAAAAATACCCCCCATTCCTTGGTTTTTTTTCGTCTGCTTGGAACCCACCGGGTTGTTCCCTTGCGTCGTATTGAAGAAAAAAAGGGAATAACTTTCAGACACAAAAAAACGTTTCAAAAAATCAAACTCCCCGTCAAAAAATCTCGATACCTCACCCGCCAGTTTAAAAATCTGATTATTCGCAGGCTTTGTTTTTTAATTTTGGTGTGTAGCCATATCGTTATTTTCGCGCGGCCCCGACGCGAAATGGATCAACTCTCAGAGGTGTGGGTTTGACGTTTCCCTACTCGGATGGAAGACCCGGCTTTTTATGGGGGAAAAAAAACCCAGGCCGCTGTGCCCCCCCCCCCCCCCCCCCCCCCCCCCCCCCCCCCCCCCCCCCCCCCAAAAAAAAAAAAAAAAAAATTCGCGATGGTAAACCCCAGGTTTTCGCCCGGGAATGCATACAGAGAGGAGAGGGAGAGAGGGGAAAAGGGAGAAGAGAGAGGAGGAGAGACAAAAAGACAGACGGACAGACGCAGACGACGACAACAAAAAAGACAGACGCGCAGCAGACAGACCACCAAACAAACACACAACACACACACACACACCCACCACACAGGAGGAGAGAGGATGGAGAGAGGGGAGAGGAGGAGAGAGAGAGGGAGTGTTTTCAATGCCCCTTTCCCTCCCGACTTTATAACCCACCCCCCTACCCCCCCCCCCCCTTTTTACCATCAACTGTGTTTCATACTTTGCAACACTTCCGAGATAGAGCAAAAACCCCTTATTTTACGGGGGGCATTGATTCTTGTTCGAAGTGTGAGGGTGGGCGGCTAAAATTTTTGGGGTGGAATACAGAGGGGGGTGTGGAAAGGGAAAGGAGGGGTATAGAAGGAGGCGAGGGGAGGGGTGGTGGAGAGAGGGGGTCGGTATGTATGTGCAAGGGGGGGGGGGGGGGGGGGGGGGGGGGGGGGGGGGGATGATCACTGGGAGAAAGGAAAAAGGGGAGAAAGATAGAGCAAAAAGTTTCCTTTGCGGATAAAGTGATCATATACAATATGGTAGAAGGTGGGCAGGTGGGTCGGTGGGATGTTGACTGGGGGAGGGGGCGGGCTGTTAGACGCTGAATGGTGGGCGGGTGGGCATTTTTAATGCTGATGGTGGGCGGATGGGCTTTTGATGCTAAATGGTGGGGGGGGGGGCATATTGATCTGAATGGTGGGGGGGTGGGCATATTCAGCTAAATGGTGGGGGGAGGGGCATTTAGACGGAATTTTGGGCGGGGGAACTGTTGTGCGGAATGGTGGGGGATGGTATATTAGAGCTAAAAGGTGGGGGGTGGGTATTAGATGCAAAGGGTGGGCGGGTGGGATATTACATGTAAATGGTGGGGGGTGAACATTTTGAGGGAAATTGGGGGGTGGGCATTTAGTGCAAAAAGGTGGGCGGGGGGGGTTTTTAATGCTGAATGGGGGGGCGGAGGGATTTAGAGGGAAAAGGGTGGGCGGGTAAAACATGTTAGAAGCTAAATGGTGGGCGGTTGGGCTTATTAGATGCTGAATGGGGGGGGGGTGGGAATTACTGCTGATGGTGGGCGGATGGGAATTAGTGTAAAAGGTGGGCGGTGTGAACTGTTGAAGCTGTGGTGGGCGGGGGGCATATTAGATGCTGAATGGAGGGCGGTGGGCTTTAGTGCGATGGTGGGCGGGTGGGATATTACATCCCAAAATGGGGGGGGTGAAATGTTAGTGCTAAATGGTGGGGGGGTGGGCTTTTTTGATGTGAGGGGTGGGCGGGTGGGCATTTTAGATGCTGAATGGGGGGGGGTGGGCATATTGGGCGTCAGTCTCCCTTTAGGGGTGCCTCATGAAAAAAAAAATGTTCCGTTTCAGAAAAAAACCCTTTTTTGTAAAGGACTGCAAGAACAAGGGTCCCTTTTGGATGTTTTTTTCTGACCCATACGCATTCCCACACCACACAACCCCCAGACGTTTTATGATTTACAACAACAAAAAAAACAACAACAAAAAACAACAAAAAAAAAAGTTTTGCCTCAAAAATTACCCCGCATGTTTTGCAAGTGTCCGGAGGGAAAGCAGTGTTTGTTGATACCTTTGGGTTTCGTTTTCAAGGGTTTCAAAAAAAGAGGTCAAAATTTCAATCCTTCACCCTGTTAAAATTTAGGATAAAGGGAAAATTTAGGGGGGTGGGGGTGGGGGGGGGGGGCCCCCCGGGGGGATGGGGGAGGAGGGGGTTACACGGGGTTCGAGTCGGTCAAAAAATAGAATATCCCCCTCCCACGCCCCCCACCCCCCCCTCCCCCCCCTACCACCCCCCGTTTGTTTTCTCGAACCTGTGAGAACGCGCAGATTGGGTCAGCTATGTATGTACAAAAATCGTGCTTTTTTTGTGCTGCCCCTCTTTCTTCTGTCAGCCATGAAAATGGCTGGTGCACGCGAGCCCAAAATTCCAAAAGTCAATTAATTCCCCCCCCACCAGTCACCCCCCCCCCTTTTCCCCCCCCCTTCCCTTTTCCTCTTCTTTCCTGCCCTCCTCCCCCCCACCGTCTGTGCAATCCCGCTCCTCTCTCTTCTCTTCTCGTGACCGTGCCCCTCCCCCCCTTCACCCCTCTCTCCTTACTCCCCTTCCCTCTCCCCCCTCCCTATTCCTGACCCCCTTTCCCCCCCTTTCTCCCCCCCCCCCCGCCCCCCCACCAGTCTCCGCCAATGAAAATGCTCCTCCCACCAAAGGTCCAAGCGAGGGGGGGGAAAGCCCGGAGGCTAAAGCGGTTGCTGGGGAACGCGTCATTGACATGACGAAGCAGCGTTGGCGCACCCCCCCTCCTCCTTCCCTCCCCCCTTCCCATTTTCTCTCTCTCTCTCTTCTTCCTCTCTCTCCCTTGGTTTGCCTTTTTATGGTCAAGCGTGAGCGGCTTTTGTGTTTTCGTGATCTTGTCCCCTTTTCCGTCTCTCCCACCCACACCCCTTCCCTTTTCTTTCCCTTTACCCTTTTTCGCCTCCCCCCCCGCTTCCCCCCCCCACCACCCCACTCCCCAAACCTCGTCTCCCAATCCCCTTTCTCTTACTTTAAACCCCCCTCCCTCCCCTCTCTCCTCATTTTCCCCTTTTCCCCGCGAAATGCACGCGCGCAGGTGACCCACTCGCGCATGTGTTACAGAAGGTTCGGGGGGAAGGGGGGTGGGGGGAGGGGGGAAGCGGATGAGAAGGAGGGGGGCGGGGAAAAGAAAAGGGGAGGGGGGGGAAAAGGGGGCGGGAGGGGGTGGTAAAGTGGTCCTGGTTCAGTGGGCGGGGGTCATCCCGTGAAAGGCCTCGAGATTCGACCTCCCCCCTCTTTTCCCCCCCCTTGACCATTAGCCTTCCAGGCCCTTATGCCTTTATTTTCCCTTTTCTCCGTTATGTTCTTTGTCGTCGTTTGTACCATCGTCATATCACATATCATCATATCATCATCATCATAACCTTTTCTCCGTCTACGTTTTTTCGTCGTCGTCGTTGTCTCCAATCATCATTATCATCTCATTTTATCATCATTCATCGTCGTCGTCGTCGTGTCATGTCGTCGTCGTCCTCTCTCCTCTTGCTTTGGTTCTTTTGTTCTTTGTCAAAAACGTTGAGCTCCGTTGTGAACGACAACCCGTCAACCGCGAAGACTTCATCCCCTTGCTTACTGTAGTGTGTCATCCTTTTCATCAAAATCGTCGTGATCATCCCAATGTCATTTTCTCAAAAACTCGTGGTTTTATTTTCCCTCATCTAATGGAGGGGGCTTAGTCAAAACTACCCACTTCCGTCTGTGGCACACGGGAAATTCACTAATCTCATCTGCCCCTATCATCGTCGTACATCGTATTCTCAAATCAGTTCCCTTTTTGTTTTTTTTTCTTTTTTTGTTCTTTTTTTTTTCTTTTGGTTCTTTCCCGTGAAGGAGCCGAAATTTACCCAAACCTCAAAAACTCGAGTAAATATGAAATGAGGCAGGGAACAGTAAAAATAAACAATTTAAAAAGTAGGGTAACTTTGTCCCAAAGAAACATAACTCCCAAAGGAATGTGCTTGCGACCGAATCGCCCCAGCGTTACCCCACTTAATTTTCATTAATTTTTAATTGTTAATTGCTCAAACCAAAAACGTCTCGGCAACGGTCTGGACATGCCGAAATGCAACCACTTTGTCCCGTGTCCCCCTTCCTTTTTATTTCTCTCATCATCATCATCACATTCATCTTTGTATCTCGTTGACATCATCATCGTTATCATCGTGTATTGTTTTGCTTTTCCTCAAGTGAAAGGGTCTGCTTTGCCCAAAAACCCCAAAATGTTTACATCGGCCACAGGGGAAAAAACCCCTTATCATCTCAAAACCTCATCTCATCATCTCATATCAACATCATCATCATCCCATATCTCTCATCATATCTCATCATCTTTAACATTTCATCATCACCCTTTTTCCCCCTTTCTTTGTCCCTGAAGCGAAGGAGCTGGTTCTGCTGAAACTCAAACACCTCGTTTGGGCGCATGGAAGTACCCCCTTATCTCATCGTCGTCTTCTTCATTTTATCACATCATCTCTCTTCATCATTCATCTCTTATCTCGTCGTATTTTATCTCATCACCCCATGTGTATCTTCCCCTCATTTTTCTGTGTCATTCATCTTTATATTTTAATCTTCATCATATCATCTCATCACCACCACCCCACCATCTCTTCCATTATTTCATGTGTCTTTTATCATCATATCATCTCATCTATCATATCTCATCTTTTTCTTTTCTTCTTTTCTTTTCCCCCGTCAAAAACCCTTCTTTGCCTTTTGTTCTATTTCATCTCTTTCATCGCCCCTCATCGCGTCGTCGTCTCGTCAATTATATTATCATCATTTCATAACATTTCTTTTTTCTTCTCTTCTTTTCTTCTTCTTTTTCTTTATATCCATCATCATCATTACTGTCAGTTCATTCTTCATCTCATTATCGTCGTCCCATATCTCGTCTATCTCGCACCAACTCCTCCCCTTTATCTATATATCTTTCATATCCTCTCATCGACTTGTTTCGGTTTTTTTTTCCCCCAATGAAGGAACCCAAATCTGCAGAAAAATTCTCCTGTTGATGCCAACGGAAAAAACCCCAATCTCGTCATCATTTTCCATCACTTATCATCATCCCTTTTTTTTCGCTTGAGTGGACTGTCCCCCCCCTACCCCCCTTTCCCACTCCACCACCCCCCTTCCCCGACAATGTACGTCAGAGGCGGCAAGGGGGCCCCTTTGAAATGTAGATCCCCTTTCAATTTACCCCCGGCCGGAAAAGGGGGGGCCCTTTTTGATCTTCCCCCTTCCCTTCCCGGAAAAGTCTTTTCCCATGGACTTTAATGACGGGGCTTTAAAAGGACCAGACGGGGCACTCACCCCCTTTTCCCTCGCTTTTTTTTTTATTTTTTTGGGGGGGGTGGGGGAGAAGGGGTTGTGGGTGGTGGTGGTGGTGGTGGTGGCGGCGGATAAAAGAACTCCCTTCCACCCCACCCCCCCCCCCAAAAAAAAAAAAAAAAAAAAAAAAAAAAACCCTGTTGGGAGCGGAGGGTTTGTATTGTTTTCTATGCTAGCCCAGCCAAAATAAAGAACACCAGGGAGCGGTTTAAACACGTACCCAGGAGAAAAAGAAAAATACCCAGCGAAAACCCCCGAATCTTACAAAATAGTTTTAGCATCCATCCATTGTCTACTGACGCTGACTTTACGACTGTCGTTGCCTTCTTTCTGGCTGTCGTTGTCTCTCTCCTCTCTCTTTCTCCCCTCTCTCTCCTCTCTCTCCCCTCTCTCTTCCCTCCAACTTCAGTAAAGTACGTCTTATTGTGCTGCCTTTTTCACCTTCATGTCACCCTTTCACCGTGGTTTTTGTTTTTCGTTTCGTTTTCTTCCGAAATCGTTTTTAAAGAACAAGTTAAAAAATTACAGACCGGAAAAGACAACAGTGCGCGAGAATAAAACCCCGTTGTTCTGTATGACCCAAACAAAAAAAACATTCTTTATTTATCTAACAAATTAAATGACCCCCCCCCCCCCCCCCACCACACCACACGAAAAAAGTTGTACATGAAAAAAAAGGGTCAGGTGGAGAGCCAGCCAAATAATACTTTTTTCGTTTAAAGTTTTTTTAACAGAAAAAAAAAGGGGGGGGGGGGGGTTAGGGGGGGGGCGGGGGGGGGGGGGGGGGAGCTGCCCAAATTTGTAGATGTGTTTCCCCCTTTTTCAACATTAATTTAAAATAAAAAAAAGTGGCCCAAAATTTGTCTCGCAACCACTTTGTGAAAATAAGATTAATACTTTAAAGAATATCCTAAGACACCAAATTTTGAAGGTGGTAAATATTGAACTCGGTTGTGTGATTTTTTCTCTAACCTAAGAAAAAGGGGGCGGGGGGGGTGGGGGGAGCGGGGGGGAAAGAACGCGTTTTCCCTCATTGAGGGTTACCCACCACGACGTGAGAGATCAATTACAAACTTTGAGTGGATTTATTACAGGGCCCATTTTTTTCTTTTAACATTTTATCGTTTGGGCACTTTTCCGGTGTCCAGCGATGATTCCTTTTGAGGACAATGCGACGTCACTTTCAGGGCAGATCGTGTTGATTTCTTTTTGGTTGTTCTGTTGTTGGGTTTTTAATGCACAAGTATTAACGTTTTATTTCCCAAAAAAGTGAAATTTACAGACTAAATGTTTGGGAAAAATTTTTATCTCTCATCATCGGTCTTTATGATGATGATGGTGATGATGGATGATGATGTGATGTGATCTCTATCTCATATCTCATCATCTCATAATCATTTTCCCCATCAACTCTCCCCGTCGTCGTCACTCTATTTCATTATCTTAAATTTTCGATTTATTGACGCGCAGGTTACAATATCGCTGTACGTTTTTCAAAAAAACAAAAACAAAAAAAAAAAAAAACCAGTGTTCAGAGTCTTTAGTTCTCTGTGAAAAAATTTTTAGACAAAAAGGGAAATATGTCATGGCATCAATTTCCTAGTCTTAAAAAAAGAAGGCATGTTTTGCAAACACACACCAATGGGGGGACGTGCGTTTTTCACATTACTCCCCAGTCCCAACCGGAAAGCCGATCCGGCTCTATCAATCCTCTCGCCTGAATTTTGCAATTCGTTTTTTCCAAAAAGTCAAATTTTACGCGGCTTTGAAGTTTTAGCGGGATCAGTGCAAAGAAATCGTAATTCATTAACGGAGCCCGGGGTTAGGTTTTTATTTTTTATTTATTTTTTTTTTTTCTGCTGGAGGTTACGTTCCGTCCGTCAAATTTTTTATTACAGGGTGTGAAAAGGTTCGCGCCCCGAATGAACGGTCATCGTTTACGTGAAGATCGTTTTTTAGAAAAGGTGTCTGCCCCTCCGTACCCACTTTCGGGGTTTTAAAGTTCTCACGCGCCCCCCACGCTGTGGGGCTGTGGACGAAGAAGATCCAGCACCCCCCGGGGGTGAGGGGGAAAAACCCCTCCCAAATGCCGGACTTACTGGTCCCCGAACGCAAAGTTTGTATGGTAAAAAAATGAGCTTTTCTATTTTTGGGGCCTGGGGGGGTTTGAACCCCCCAATTCGAAAACCCTGGTTTTTATGAGGCCCCAAAGCGTCCAAGGGGGGAAAAGGAAAAACATTGACGTGTCTCGGCTCTTTCTCTTGATCGTTTTGTCTTTATCTTACAGAGTCTGGCATGACTTGTTTTTTTTGTGGGACTTGCATTTTTATTTTCTTTGTGTTTCATTATGTGTTGCATGCTTGTGTTGTTTTCTTTGTTGCATTGCATTGTGTTAAATTGTTGTGGTTTTATGCATTGCCCGTGTTAATGCTTGTGTTGGTTGATTGCGTTGCGTTTCGTTGTGTTGTATTGCGTTGGGTTTGATTGCGTTGTGAAAAATTTCGTTGCATTGTGGGGATTGTGTTGTGTTCTTTGTTGTATTGCTGTGTTTTATTTTCTTTTTGTTGTATTGGTTGGTTGTGTTGCATTGGTTGTGTTGCATTGTGTTGTGTTTATTTTTTGCTTTTCATTGTGTTGTGTTGCTTTTTGTTGTATTTCATTGGTTGATTGCATTTTGTTGCATTGCATTGTGTTACATTGTTTTGGTTGTTTTTCATTGTGTTGTTTTGCATTTTGTTGTGTTGCATTGTGTTGTGTTGCATTGCCGGGGTTTTTGTTCTTGTGTTGCATTTCACTGTGTTGTGTTGTTGTGTTTTATTGCTTTTTGTTCGTTGCATTGTGTTGATTGCATTTTGTTGTTGCATTGTGTTGTTGATTGTGTTGTGTTGCTTTTTGTTGTGTTGCATTGTGTTGCATTGCATTGTGTTGCATTGCATTGTGTTGTATTTGGGTTTTGTTGTATTGCGTTGTGTTAAATTGCGTTGCATTGTGGTGCAAATTTGTTGTGGGCATTGTGTTGTGTTAATGGTTGTGTTGTTTTTGTTTCATTGCTTTTGTTGTGTTGCATTGGTTGTGTTGCATTGTGTTGCGTTGCATTGTGTTGCTTGCATTGTGTTGTGTTTCATTGTGTTGCGTTGCAAATTTTGTTGCATTTCATTTGTGTTGTGTTGCATTGGTGGCATTGCATTGGGTTGTGTTGCATTGTGTTGTGTTTCATTGTGTTGTTTGTTGCATTTTTGTTGTGTTGTTGTATTTATTGTGTTGTGTGCATTGTGTTGGTTCATTGGTGTGTTGCACTGGTTGTGTTGTTGTGTTTTCATTGCATTGGTTGTGTTTCTTGGTTGTGTTGCTTTTTTTGCATTGATTGTGTTGAAAGCATTGTGTTGTGTTGTTGTGTTGGTTGGTTGGTTGATTGTGTTGTGTTGCATTGTGTTGGTTGGTTTTGGGGTTTTGTTGCATTGTGTTGATTGTTGGTTGCGTTTCATTTTGTTGTGTTGCATTGGTTGTGTTGCTTTGTGTTGCGTTGCTTGGTTGTGTTGTTCATTGTGTTGTGTTGCATTTTGTTGCCCCTTGCATTGTGTCGAATGCATTGTGTCGCATTTCTTGTGTTGCATTGCTTGTGTTGTGTTGATTTGTTGTTTGCATTGTGTTGTGTTGATTTATTGTTTTTGCTTGTGTTGCATTGTGTTTTCTTGTGTTGTTTGTGTTGATTGCATTGTGTTGTGTTGCATTTATTGTGTTGCTTGCATTGTTTTTGGTTGTTTGTTGTGTTTCTTGTGTTGCGTTGTGTTGTGTTTTGGGTTTCGTTGTGTTTTGTTTCTTTTGTTGCATTGCTTTTTGTTGATTGCATTGTGTTGGTTGCATTTCTTGTGTTTTGTTGCTGTGTTGCATTGCATTGTGTTTGTTGCATTGTGTTTTGTTGCATTGTGTTGTGTTATTTCTTGTGTTGTGTTGCATTGTGTTTGTTGCATTGTGTTGCATTCAAGTTTGTTTGCATTGTGTTTTTGGGATTGATTGTTTGCAGGTTTTGTTGCATTGTGTTGTGTTGCTTGGGTGTTGCATTGTGTTGTGTTGCATTTTGTTGTGTTTCATTGCGTTTTGTTTCTTGCGTTTGTTTTATTGCGTTGTGTTTATTGGGTGTTGTGTTTTGTTGCATTGTGTTGTGTTGCATTGTGTTGTATTGCGTTGTGTTGCATTGCGTTGTGTTGTATTGCGTTGCATTGTGTTTTTTTGCATTGTGTTGCTTGTGTTTTGTTTGAAATTTATTGTGTTGTATTGGTTGTGTTGTATTGCGTTTTGTTAAAAGCGTTGCATTTTGGGGTTGGTTGTGTTGATTGTGTTGTGTTGCATTGTGTTGTGTTGCATTTGTTGTGTTGCATTGTTTTTGCTTTTATTGTGTTGCATTGTTTTTGTTGTGTTGCATTGTGTTGTGTTGCATTGTGTTGCATTGCTTTGTTTGTTGCATTGTGTTGTGTTGCATTGTGTTGTGTTGCTTGGTTGATTGCGTTGTTTTTTGGGTTGTGTTAAAAATTTGGGTTCCCTTGTGGGCATTGTGTTGTGTTTCTTTTTTGTGTTACATTGGTTTTGGGGCATTGTGTTGTATTGCTTGTGTTGTGTTGCTTTTTGGGTTTTGTTGATTGCGTTGTGTTGCTGTGTTGTGTTGCTTGTGTTGCGTTGCATTGTGTTGTGTTGCATTTGTTGTGTTTGCTGTGTTGCTTTCTTTTTGTTAATTGGATTGTGTTGTGTTGCATTGTGTTGTGTTGCATTGGTTTCGTTGCATTGTGTTAATTGTATTGTGTTGTATTGCATTGTGTTTTTTGCTTGTGTTGTGTTAATTTTGTTGTGCTTATTGTGTTGTTTGTTGTGTTTTTGGTCTTGTGTTACATTGTATTGTGTTGATTGCATTTGGGTTTTTATTGTACATTGGGCCCGTCTTGAATTGCACTCTATTGTTGCATATATTGCATTTCCCCTTCTATTGTACTGATCGCATTGTATTGGTTGAATGATTGCATTGTATTGTATGTTATAGACATTGTTGTATTGTATTTCATTGCACTCTATTGTATTGCCATAAATTTCATGCGTCTATTTTTAGCACTTTTTGCATTGCATTTTTTTTATTGTTTTATATTGCATTGCGCTCTATTTATTGTACTATATTGCATTGCGTCAAATTTTATTTCACATGTGATTGCGTTATTTTTTTTGTATTACGCATTGCCTTTTTGTTTTTACTATGTTGCATACTCCATCATTTAATATATTGCAAAAAAACTCTACTGTATTTTTCCATATTGCATTGCGTTTTTGTATTGATGCATGTTTGTGGTTTGCATGCACTGTATTGTTGACTACTTTTCATTGCCCTCTTTGATTGCATGCACTGACTGTGTTGCACTGGACGCTTTGTGTTGCGTTGCAATGCTTTTTTTTTTTATTGCAAAAACTGACTGCGTTGTTGTCAGTGTGGCGGTTTGTGTTGCACTGGCTGCATCGTGTTGCGTTGCAATGCATTTTTTGTTTATCAAAGCTAGCACTGCGTTGTATGTCAGTGTGGCGCGTTGCTTACATTGCATTGCGTGTATGCAATGTATTAAACTGCATTTTTTTGCCTGTTTTTTTATTTTGTTTTTTTTCCTTGCATTTTTAATGCTGCACCTTGCCCTTTGCATTGCCCGGGTTGGGTTTTTTAAAGGAAAAGGTTTAAAATTTTTTTCCGTATTTTTCGAAATATTTGTACACAACCAATGGTATGTTGATCAAAATGTAAACTATACAGATTATCCAATAACTGCACCCCTTTTGCTTCAGTTACTATTAACTAGGGAAGACAACATTCCAATATTCTGGTTACACGTCTGTTCCTTAGTTGACCAATCAGTTCTCATCACTCAGTGCACTACGGTGCTAAAAGCTGCCACACTGTTGTGTCCGCCCGATTGGCCAATCCCAGTTGGGGGACACTGGAACGTAACTCGAGTTGCACCCTCAGACGAGTCTCCCGGACTCCACTGCACTTCGCCCTCTCCACGGAAAGGGCTCCTGTCGGCCTCTTCCACAGGTATTCTCTCACTGCAAACACCCATCGTTGTCTGGCAGCTCCCTGCCTAGACCCCAACAGGCTGACACGTCTTGCTGTCTACCGTCCCCCACACTGGAGACAATACTCTAACGTTGCCGGCTTCTAGGCTACAGCAACCTCCCCGTCTTAAGCCCTCACCCGTAGACAATTCTCTATTGTCGTCGGCTTCGAGGCGACAGCAAACCTCTGCTTCACGTAATGTCTTCTTCGCTGTATTATCCTAAGCCCTCAGCAAGATGGGTTGAGTTCACTTTCCCTAAGTGTGTCTGCTTTTTCTGGTTTTCCGAGTGTCTTATAACCATTCTCAAACAAAGAGAACCCAAGTTAAACTGGTTCAACCGATGGAATCACTGGCACACTCACATCACAACGATTTACACCAATAAATCCCCGAGTTATTTTGATTCAACCAATGGAATCACTAGTCACCTACACACCACACACACCCACACACACACACACACCACACACAGAGTAAGGACTGGCACCAACAACTGTGAGATTCAACTAATGATCTCCGAGTTCATTAACTGGTTCCACAAATGGCATCATTAGTGCACCCTACCATGAACACCAAGAGTTGGGGGGGTACCATGTAGTTTATGCATAACATCCAATTCTAACTCATGTTCGATTCCCCAAAGATACCCATTGTACTAACAGCACAGACTTCTACACAAGCCAGGACCGATGCTTCAGGTGTTTAGTACACTCTATAGCCAACAAGGTGCGAACCACTCAATAGGTCGAAGCTTTCCAGAAGGTATGCATCCCTCAGGACAAGCACGGCTGGATGGTCACTGTGCCCTGCCTGCAGGCCGACGGTCACCGAACCGCGACGGTCGCCTGCCACGATCGCCTCCCCTCAGGCCCACTGGAGAACGCAGTGAATAGCCGGTGGTGGATGTGGACGCCTTCCCCATCCAGAACCAGCAGTTTGGTATGTACTTGTTACTACTCCATCACTGAGCATGCGAACTCGGGGTATCCCTATCAGTGAGTTTAATTTTTAAAAAAACAAAACAAAAAAAAAACAACACAACCTAAGGAAATTAATCTCAACATCAGCAAAATTACTCTCAATTTGCCTGTAAACTCGAGAACATTCGGCCAACCGTCACATTCAAACGTTGTTATAAAAAGGGCACGGTTGGACAAGAAAGACAGGTGGTGAGGAGACGTAGAAAGAAAATGGAAATTAATTAGGGCAATAAAGGTCAGTATCAAATCATTCCTTATGCTAAATACATAATAAATAAATAAATAAATGGATGAATGAAGGATTGAATGATAAACAAATAAACAAAATAAGGAAGTAAATAAATACAATAAATGAAAACGAAATGTGATGGCTCCTAGCCAGACCTGAAAGCGTTATGGGCTGACACCGGAAGCACACAGTCATCTGTCATCCACCGATTGGATCTGCCTCTCTGACCAACACTGCAGGTGTCTGTATATCTCGGGCAAGATAAACGCCGGGATGTATCATGAAAGGAAGCGTCGAGTGTAAGTGCTGTCATAAACTCCCTGACCTGAAGGGAAATCCGTAACCATCGTTTTCATCATGATCAGAAGAAGAATGAAAAATTTAAAAAAAAAAGAGTCTCACATTCTGTGGCCCTTCAAACCCTGCTCTCAAGGTGACCCCGGTTGTCAGTTCCCTGACCACCTCCTTGTTCGTGGTGAGCGTGTCAACGACATCGGTTACTGGGAAAGTTCATGAGGAATGCCGTTGGTTGGGCACGGCAGCACCGAACACTCAACCCCGCTGGTTCCGCGACTATGCCATGTTTTTCTTCGCCAGTAAGGGG
>CM031617.1:46981985-46999485 GCA_018398815.1 Conus ventricosus | reverse complement strand
CAACCAGAAAAAGCTTGCCTCTCAACTTACGCCGCCGTGTGTTGCAAGTGATCACGGACGGAAGCAGGTTTTGATACCTTTGGACGTTCTCGCTTTCAACGGGATTCAAAAAAGAGGTCAAAATCAATTTCGCCTTCCTTAAATAGGTGAACGGATTTAGGGGGTTGGGGGTGGGGGTGGGCCCGGGGGATGGGGAGGGGGGGGTTTCACGTGGGTTCGAGCTCAGGTCGAAAATAGAATATCCCCCCTCCCACGCCCCCACGCCCTCCCCTCCCTCCCCTTCATCCCCCTGTTTCGTTTTCGCAACTGGTGAACACAGCGCAGATTGGCGTCAGCTATTTTGTACAAAGTCAGTGCTTATTCCAGTTGCTGCCTCCTCCTTTCTCTCTAGATCCCCTACCTGGCTGGCACGCGAGAAATTTCCAATCAGTCAATAAATTTCCCCCACAGTACCCCCCTTTCACCCCCTTTCCCCTGGGCCATCCTCTCTTTCTCGTCCCTCCCTCCCTCCCACGTCTGTGATCCCGCCTCTCTCTCTCTCTCTCTCTCTGTGACGTCTGCCATCCCCTCCTTCACCCCTCTCCTCCTTACTCCCACCTTCCCTCTCCCCCCATCCCTATTCCTGACCCTCTTCCCACCTTTCTCCCCCCCCCCCCCAGCCCTCCACCCAGTCTCCAGCCAATGAAACTCGCTCCTCCTCCACAGTCATGGCTCCAAGCGAGGGAGGGACGCACGGAGGCTAACAGACGGTTGCTGGGGCAACGCGTCATTAGACATGACGAAGCAGCGGATTGGCGACACCCCCCCCCTCCTCCTTCCTCCCTCCCCCTTTCCGATTCTCTCTCCTCTCTCTCTCTCTCTCTCTCTCTCTCACCTTGGCTTCTGCTAAATATGGTCAAGCCGTGAGCGGCATGTTGTGTTTTCGATGATCTTGTCCTCATTTTCCGTCTCTCCCACCCACCACCCCTCTCCCTTTTCTTCCTTCACCCTTTTCAGCCTCCCCCCCCCGCCTTCCCCCCCCCCACCACCCCACCTCCACATCCTCGTCCTCCCAATCCTCTTTCTCTCTATCTTTAACCCTCCCTCCCTCCCTCTCTCTCTACTCTCTTACCTTTTCCTCGCGACATGCACGCGCAGCAGGTGATCGACTCGCGCCATGTGTTGACAAGAAGGTACGGGAGGGAAGGGGGGTGGGGGGAGGGGTAAGCGGATGAGAAGGAGTGAGGGGCGAGAAAAGAAATGGGGAGGGGAGGAAAGGGGGCGGGAGGGTGGTGGTAAAGATGGCTCCTGTGTTCAGTGACGGAGAGTCATCCACGTGAAAGGCCTCGAGATTCCGACCTCCCTCCTCATTTTCCCTCCCACCCTTAGCACCATTAGCCTTCCCAGGCGTTATCGTCCTTCATCTCACATTTTCTCCCGTCTACTGTTCTTTCGTCGTCGTCGTCACCATCGTCATCATTCATCATCATCATCATCATCATCATCATCATAACCTTTTCTACCGTCTACTGTTCTTTCGTCGTCGTCGTTGTCATCATCATCATCATCATTATCATCATCATCATCATCATCATCATCGTCGTCGTCGTCGTCGTCATCGTCGTCGTCGTCCTCCTCCTCCTCCTCTGCTGGCTTCTTTTGCTTCTTCTGTCAAAACGATTGAGCTCCGTTCAGCTGAACCGACAACCACGTCAACCGCAGAAGACTTCATCCTCATTGCATCATCTGTAGTGTCGTCATCATCATCATCAACAACATCATGATCGTGATCATCACCAATGTCATTATCATCAACCACTTCGTGGTTTGATTCTTCCCTCATCTAATGGAGGTGGACTTAGTCAAAACCTACACCACTTCCGTCTGTGGCACACGGGAAATTCACTAAATCATCATCATGCCCATCATCATCGTCGTCACAGTCGTAATCATCAACATCAGTTCCCTTTTTGTTTTCTTTTTCTTTTTTTGTTCTTTCTTTTATTTCTTTCTGGTTCTCTCTCCTGTGAAGGAGCCGAACTTTACCGAAACCTCAAACAACTCGAGTAAATATGAAATGAGGCAGGGAACAGTAAACAATAAACAATTAACAAGTAGGGTAACTCTTGCTCCCACAAGAAAACATAACTCCAAAGGAATGCTGCTTGCGACACCGAATCGCCTAGCAGTTACCCTACTTAATTGCTCATTAATTGTTAATTGTTAATTGCTCAAACCAACTCGTCTCAGGCACACGGTCTGGACACTGCCGAAATGTCAACCACTTCGTCCCGGTCTCATCATCACTCATCATCATCATTCATCATCATCATCATCATCATCTCATCGTCATCGTTGACATCATCATCGTCATCATCAGTGTATAGTTTTGCTTCTTCCCTCAAGTGAAGGATCTGGACTTTGCCCAAACCTCAAACACTGTTTACATACGGCACACAGGAAAAACACTTATCATCATCAACAACTCATCATATCATCATCATCATCAACATCATCATCATCACCATCATCATCATCATCATCATCATCATCATCATAACATCATCATCATCACCATCTATTTCCCCCTTACTTTGTTCCCTGAAGCGAAGGAGCTGGATTCTGCTGAAACGTCAAACACCTCGTTTGCGGCGCATGGAAAGTACCGTCATTATCATCATCGTCTATATCATCATTCTCGTCACTCATCATCATCATCATCATCTATCATCTCATCATCATCATTCATCATCATCACTTACACTTCATCATCATATCATCGTCGTCATCATTATCATCATCACCACCATGATCGTTCATATCATCCATCATTCATCATCTCATCATCATCATCATCATCATCATCATCATCATCATCTTCATCTTCCCACCACACCACCATCATCTTCACCCATATCATAGTCTCTTCATCATCATCATCATATCATCACATCATCATCGCCATCATCTCATCGTCATCTTCTTCACCTTTAACATCACTTCATCGCATCATGTCATCATCATCTTCATTCATTCTCGCGTCGTCTATCTCTTCATTCTATCTCTTCTTCTTCTTCTTCTCATCATCATCATCATTACTGTCATGTTCATCATCTTCATCATCATTATCGTCGTCACCATCATCATCGTCATCATCATCAGCACCAACCTCCTCCTCATTATCCATCATCATCATCATCATCATCATCATCCTCATCATCGACTTGTTTCGGTTCTTCCCGCAAATGAAGGAACCGAACTCTGCAGAAACCTCATCCTCCTCGTCTGATGCACACACGGCAAATACCCTACATCATCGTCATCATTATCATCATCATCTTCATCATCATCCATTTCTTCTTCCGCTTGAGCTGGACTGCTCCCCCTTCCTACCCCCCTCCTACTCCACCACCCCCATTCCCTGACAATGTACGTCACGAGGCGGACAAGCCGGGCCACTTTGAAGTGTAGATCCCCTTTCAATCTACCCCGGCGAAAGGCGGGGCCTTTATGATCTTCCCCTTCCTTCCGGAACAGTCATTTTCCTACTGGACTCTAATGCACGGGGACTTTAAAAGGACCAGACGGGGCCACTCACCCCTTTGCCATCCGCCTCGTCTTTTTATTTTTTTGGGGGGGTGGGTAGGAGAAGGGGTTGTGGGTGGTGGTGGTGGTGGTGGTGGCGGCGGATAAAAGAACTCCCTCTCCACCCTACCCCCCCCCCCAAAAAAAAAAAAAAAAAAAAAAAAAAAAAACCGTGTATAGGGAGACGGAGGGTTTCGTATTCGCTTGATCATATAGCTAGCCCAGCCAACTATACAAGAACACCAGGGAGCGGTCACACCACGTACGCAGGAGAAGAAGAAAAATACCGTAGCGAAAAACACCCGTAATCATCTACAAAATAGTATATTACGCATCCATCCATCTGTCTACTGACTGACTGACTGACTGACTGTCTGTCTGCCTGTCTTTCTGGCTGTCTGTATGTCTCTCTCTCTCTCTCCTCTCTCTCTCTCTCTCTCCTCTCTCTCTCCTCTCTCTCTCTCCCCCTCCGAACTGTCAGCTAAAGTACGTCTTATTGATGCATGCCTCTTTTCACCTCTCTCATGATCACCATTTCACCGTGGTTTTTGTTTGTTCGTTTCGTTTTCTTTCCGAAATCAGATTTTAATGAACTAAGTTAAAAAGTTACAGACGCGGCAAAAGACAACAGTGCGCAGAGAACTCAACACACGATTGTCTCTGTATGACCCAAACAAAAAAAAACATTCTTTATAATCTAAACAAATTAAATGACCCCCCCCCCCCCCCCCCACACACACACACACGAAAAAAAGTTGTACATGAAAAAGAGCTCAGGTGGAGAGCCAGCCAAATACCATACATTATCCGTGAAAGTTTTTTTAACAGAAAAAAAGGGGGGGAGGGGGGGTTAGGGGGGGCGCGAGGGGGGGGGGGGGGAGTCTGCCAATTAGTAGAACTGTGTTCCTCATCATATACAACATTAAATTTAAAATAAAAAAAAGTCGGCCCAAAATTTGTCTCGCCTAACCACTTCTGTGAAAATAAGATTAATACTTTGAAAAGAATATACCATAAGACACACACAATACATGAAGGCTGGTAATAATATTGAACTCGAGTTGTGTGAATTTCTTCTCTACACCTAAGAAAGGGGGCGGGTGTGGGGAGGAGCGGGGGAATGAACGCGTTTTCTCCTCAGTAGAGGGTTACCGACACACGACAGTGAGAGATCAACTTACAAACTTTGAGTGGATTTATATACAGGAGTCCCTATTCTTTTCTTTTAACATGTTATCAGTTTGGATCACTGTTTCCAGGTGTCACAGTCCTGATGATCTCCTTCTGACGGACAATGCGACGTCATCTTTCACTGGGCTACGATCGTGTTGATTTCTCATTTTGTGTTGTTCTGTTGTTGATGCTAATGCACAAGTATTAACGTTTCATATTCCAAACCTGTGAAATTTACAGACTAAATGTTTGGTAAAAAATTTTTATCTCATCATCATCATGGTCATGATGATGATGATGGTGATGATGATGATGATGATGATGATGATGATCATCATCATCATCATCATCATCATCATCATCATCACATCATCTTCCTCATCAACATCATCGCCGTCGTCGTCATCATCATATTATCATTATCATTAATTGTCGATATATTGACAGCTGCAGGCTTACAATATCGCTGTATCGTTTGTTCAAAAAAACAAAAACAAAAAAAAAGAACCAGTGTATCAGCATGTCTTCAGTATCTCCTGTGAACAAATTTATCAGACAAAGGACAGTATGTCATGGCATCAATTTCCTAGTCTTAAAAACCGAAGGCATGTTCGACAACACACACACACAATGGGCCGGACGTGCGTTTGTCACATTACTACCCCCAGTCCAACACGGAAAGCCGATCCTGGCTCTATACTAATACCATCTCGCCTGAATTACAGCAATTACGTATTTTACCAAACCGTCAATTCGTTACAGCGGCTTTGAAGTCATTAGCGGGATCAGTGCAATGAAATCGTCAATTCATTAACGGCAGCCATGGGTTAGGTTTTTATTTATTTATTTATTTTTTTTTTTTATCTGCTGGAGGTTACAGTTCCCGAATCCGTCAATTTATTTCATTACAGGAGCTGTGAAACGGTTCGCGCCTCGCAACTCGACACGGTCATCGTTTCACGTGAAGATCGTTCTGTTAGATAACAGAGTGTCTGCCCCATCCGTACCGACATTTCGGTTTAACGTTCTCACGCGCCCACCACAGCTCGTGACTGTGGACGAAGAAGATCCAGACACCTCCAGGGAGGTGAGGAACCATCTCCCAAATGTCCGGACTATACTGGTCCCACCAGAACGACAACGCTTTAGTATGGATAACAAAAATGAGACTTTTCTATTTTTGGGGCACTGGCGGGGTTTGAACCCACAACTTCGAACTCGTGGCTCTACTACTGAGGCACAAACGCGTCCAAACGAGGAGGGAAAAGGAACACATTGACAGTGTCTACGGCTCTTTCTCTTGAACGCTTCTGTCTTTATCTTACAGAGTCATGGCATGACATTGTATTGTATTGTGGCACATTGCACTTTTTATTTTCTTTGTGTTGCATTGCACTGTGTTGCATAGCATTGTGTTGTTTGCATTATGTTGCATTGCATTGTGTTAAATTGCATTGTGTTGTATTGCATTGCACTGTGTTAAATTGCATTGTGTTGTGTTGCATTGCGTTGCGTTGCGTTGTGTTGTATTGCGTTGTGTTGTATTGCGTTGTGTTAAATTGCGTTGCATTGTGGTGCATTGTGTTGTGTTACATTGTGTTGTATTGCATAGTGTTGTATTGCATTGTGTTGTATTGCGTTGTGTTGTGTTGCATTGTGTTGTGTTGCATTGTGTTGTGTTGCATTGTGTTGCGTTGCATTGTGTTGTGTTGCATTGTGTTGTATTGCATTGTGTTGCATTGCATTGTGTTGCATTGCATTGTGTTACATTGTATTGTGTTGTATTACATTGTGTTGTATTGCATTGTGTTGTGTTGCATTGTGTTGTGTTGCATTGCACTGTGTTGTGTTGCATTGTGTTGCATTGCACTGTGTTGTGTTGCATTGTGTTGTATTGCATTGTGTTGCGTTGCATTGTGTTGCATTGCATTGTGTTGTTTGCATTGTGTTGTTGCATTGTGTTGTGTTGCATTGTGTTGTGTTGCATTGTGTTGCATTGCATTGTGTTGCATTGCATTGTGTTGTATTGCGTTGTGTTGTATTGCGTTGTGTTAAATTGCGTTGCATTGTGGTGCATTGTGTTGTGGTGCATTGTGTTGTGTTACATTGTGTTGTGTTGCATTGTGTTGCATTGCATTGTGTTGTGTTGCATTGCGTTGTGTTGCATTGTGTTGCGTTGCATTGTGTTGCATTGCATTGTGTTGTGTTGCATTGTGTTGCGTTGCATTGTGTTGCATTGCATTGTGTTGTGTTGCATTGTGTGGCATTGCATTGTGTTGTGTTGCATTGTGTTGTGTTGCATTGTGTTGTGTTGCATTGTGTTGTGTTGCATTGTATTGTATTGTGTTGTGTTGCATTGTGTTGTGTTGCATTGTGTTGTGTTGCACTGTGTTGTGTTGCATTGTGTTGCATTGCATTGTGTTGTGTTGCATTGTGTTGTGTTGCATTGTGTTGCATTGCATTGTGTTGCATTGCATTGTGTTGTGTTGCATTGTGTTGCGTTGTGTTGTGTTGCATTGTGTTGTGTTGCATTGTGTTGTGTTGCATTGTGTTGTGTTGCATTGTGTTGCATTGCATTGTGTTGCGTTGCATTGTGTTGTGTTGCATTGTGTTGTGTTGCATTGTGTTGCGTTGCATTGTGTTGTGTTGCATTGCATTGTGTTGTGTTGCATTGTGTTGCATTGCATTGTGTCGCATTGCATTGTGTCGCATTGCATTGTGTTGCATTGCATTGTGTTGTGTTGCATTGTGTTGTGTTGCATTGTGTTGTGTTGCATTGCATTGTGTTGCATTGTGTTGCATTGTGTTGCATTGTGTTGTGTTGTGTTGCATTGCATTGTGTTGTGTTGCATTGCATTGTGTTGCATTGCATTGTGTTGTGTTGCATTGTGTTGTGTTGCATTGTGTTGCGTTGTGTTGTGTTGTGTTGCGTTGTGTTGTGTTGCATTGTGTTGCATTGCATTGTGTTGCATTGCATTGTGTTGTGTTGCATTGCATTGTGTTTTGTTGCATTGTGTTGCATTGCATTGTGTTGTGTTGCATTGTGTTGTGTTGCATTGTGTTGTGTTGCATTGCATTGTGTTGTGTTGCATTGTGTTGTGTTGCATTGTGTTGCATTGCATTGTGTTGTGTTGCATTGTGTTGCATTGCATTGTGTTGCATTGCGTTGTGTTGCATTGTGTTGTGTTGCATTGTGTTGTGTTGCATTGTGTTGTGTTGCATTGTGTTGTGTTGCATTGCGTTGTGTTGCATTGCGTTGTGTTGTATTGCGTTGTGTTGTATTGCGTTGTGTTGTGTTGTGTTGCATTGTGTTGTGTTGCATTGTGTTGTATTGCGTTGTGTTGCATTGCGTTGTGTTGTATTGCGTTGCATTGTGTTTTGTTGCATTGTGTTGCATTGTGTTGTGTTGCATTGCATTGTGTTGTATTGCGTTGTGTTGTATTGCGTTGTGTTAAATTGCGTTGCATTGTGGGGCATTGTGTTGTGTTGCATTGTGTTGTGTTGCATTGTGTTGTGTTGCATTGTGTTGTGTTGCATTGTGTTGCATTGCATTGTGTTGCATTGCATTGTGTTGTGTTGCATTGTGTTGTGTTGCATTGTGTTGCATTGCATTGTGTTGTGTTGCATTGTGTTGTGTTGCATTGTGTTGTGTTGCATTGTGTTGTATTGCGTTGTGTTGTATTGCGTTGTGTTAAATTGCGTTCCATTGTGGTGCATTGTGTTGTGTTGCATTGTGTTGTGTTACATTGTGTTGTGTTGCATTGTGTTGTATTGCATTGTGTTGTGTTGCATTGTGTTGTGTTGCATTGCGTTGTGTTGCATTGTGTTGTGTTGCATTGTGTTGCGTTGCATTGTGTTGTGTTGCATTGTGTTGTGTTGCATTGTGTTGCATTGCATTGTGTTACATTGTATTGTGTTGTGTTGCATTGTGTTGTGTTGCATTGTGTTGCGTTGCATTGTGTTACATTGTATTGTGTTGTATTGCATTGTGTTGTATTGCATTGTGTTGTGTTACATTGTGTTGTGCTACATTGTGTTGTATTGCATTGTGTTGTGCTACATTGTGTTACATTGTATTGTGTTGTATTGCATTGCGTTTGTATTGCATCACATTGCACTGTCTTGAATTGCACTCTATTGCATTGCACTATATTGCATTGCCCGTTCTATTGTACTGCATCGCATTGTATTGTGTTGAATGATTGCATTGTATTGTATAGCATCTTATAGCACATTGTTGTATTGTATTGCATTGCACTCTATTGTATTGCACTATATTGCACTGCGCTCTATTGTATAGCACTATATTGCATTGCACTTTATTTTATTGTACTATATTGCATTGCGCTCTATTCTATTGTACTATATTGCATTGCGCTCAATTGTATTGCACTATGTTGCATTGCAGTCTATTGTTTTGTACTATACTGCATTGCACTCTTTTGTATTGTACTATGTTGCATGCACTCCATAACATTGAACTATATTGCAAAACACTCTACTGTATTGTACCATATTGCATTGCGCTCTTTTGTATTGCATCGCACTGTCTTGTGTTGTATTGCATTGCACTGTATTGTACTGTACTACGTTGCATTGCGCTCTATTGTATTGCATCGCACTGTACTGTGTTGCACTGGACTGCATCGTGTTGCGTTGCAATGCATTTTTTTGTTATTGCAATGCATCGCACTGCGTTGTATGTCAGTGTGGCGCTGTATTGTGTTGCACTGGACTGCATCGTGTTGCGTTGCAATGCATTTTTTTGTTTATTGCAATGCATAGCACTGCGTTGTATGTCAGTGTGGCGCGTTGCAATACATTGCATTGCGTCGTATAGCAATGTATTAAACTGCATTGCTTTGCCATGTATTTTGCATTGCATTAATGCTGCCTTGCCTTGCATTGCAGTGTAATGAACTGTCTTGTATTGTATTCCATTGCACTGTATTGTATGACATTTACGCTATTGTCACAACAGGGAAATTCGGGTTTCTCTTCCAAAGGAAAACGCGTCGCCACAATACTGCTACGAACGCATTAATATTTTTTTCTTCATGTTTACAAATCTTCCTGCTTTTCCTTCGAGGTGGATTTTCTCCACCGTTGAATGTTGCTGGAGACCAGTCGAAGTGTTGTTCACGCGGATTCCTATACCACACGCATTATAAGTGCACGATACACACTCTGGAACGTTGAGTTTCATTTCGCTCAAAGGACTAGAACTCTGGCCACGACTAAAGGTCTGCTGGAGTCGCGGGGGGGGGGGGGGGGGGGGGGGGGGGGGGGGGGGAGGGGGAAGGGGAGGGGGGGAAAAGATGGGGGTGGGGGTCCACTATTTGACAGACTCCAATTACGGGACCAGGTTCGTGTCATTGTTTTCGGCGCCAGACATTACGGAAGATTCTGTTTCAAAATGTCAACATCTTTGTCGACTGTCTTGGCGGAACATTTGTTTCACTCATGACAACAGTTACATTCACCGTGAAAACAACAATGTTGAGCACGAAAACAATAAAACATCACTATGACGACCGTTCCGTAGTCCCCCCCCCCCCCCCCCCCCCCCCCCCCCCTCCCCCGGAAACAATGATTTTCGCCACGAAAATATTTTCAATCATGAAAAGTCTTTTTCAACACGGAATTAATATTTTTCGCCATACAAAGTCACTATCACCAACAACAGATTTTTTTTTTTTTTTTTTTTGACGTCAGAATTCTTGTTTTGCCATGAAAACATTTTCACAATGAAAACAGTCAATTTCACCACGAAAATTCATTTTCGCCATAAAGTCATTTTCACCACGAAAAGGTTAACCTTCCACGTAAAGTGTCGTTTTCACCACGGAAACAGTATTTTCCCATGAAAAATCATTTTCACCATAAAACATTAAGTTTCGGCGCGATTTTTTTTTTTACCAAGTGTAATTAAACGCCGCGATTGTGCTTACACGTAAATATAAAACAAAACTAAGAAAACTTTTTTTTGCCATGGTAAAAGCAAAATTCATTTTGTATTGTGTGGACACTTCTGATACAGTTCTGGAGCCTAGAAACCCCCGTTAAGTTCGGTCTTTCTGTCCTTCTCTAAGCCCTCCTACAGCGAACAATATACCTCTTCGGGTCTTGGGTTCGACCTCCATCAGAGCCATCTGGGATTTTTCTGCCCCGACCGGCTTTTACCACAAGGTAAGTTTGCGCTACGGGCTCAGTTGGGAAGACCGGGGTGTCGTATATAATACTGTCGCCGTGGAACTGTATCGCAGCGACAGCATTTCACGTGAAATATTGTTGCAGCGACAATATTTGCTGGAAAAAATTGTCGCGCGACAACTTTTCACGAAAAATGTCCTATAGAATATTGTAGCTGTCCTTAAAATACTGTCGCTCGAAATTTTGCGACAGCTTTTTGCGACAGGACACTGTGAAATATTGTAGTCAGTGAATACTGTCGCTTGCGACACATTTTCACGTGAAATCTTACTGCATAGAGTTAACATTTCCTGTGAAATATAGTCGCAGCGTTAATATTTCACAGCGACGATTTTTTTCTGCAAAGTGAAAAAGCGTCGCCGCGGTTGAGCGTCAAAATATCACAGAAAATAATGCAGCCTGCCATAATAAAATAAAAAATTGTCGCAAGTGATTTTTGTATCATAAATGTTTTCGACGAAAGTCAAATTTCCATTCGTGTGTGTGTGTTGTGTGTGTGTGTGTGTGTGTGTGTGTGTGTGTGTGTGTGTGTGTGTGTGTGTGTGTGTGTGTGTGGTGCATGCGTTTGTGAACGTGCGCGCGCGCGCGCGCGTGTGTGTGTGTGTGTGTGTGTGTGTGTGTGGTGTGTGTGTGTGTGTGTGTGTGTGTGTGTGTGTGTCTGTGTGTGTGTGTCTGTGTGTGTGCTGTGAAATGTGATGTTTTTATCAATATCGTAGGCCTAGGACATTCAGCACAACGAAAGTAGGGGAAGATTGGGTAAGTTAGAACCCCTAAGAAATGCAGCCCTACCTCCTTCACTAATTTCACTTCACTCAAGGTTATTTATTTGTAAGAGCTTCATATAGTACAGCCATCAAATGGCTATCTTTATTTTAAAAAGTTCTATATAAGAAATAATAAAATTCTTAAAGAAAAGGAAGCCCACGTTAGACATCATTTCGGGTTAAATGGACCAGGGTGTGGTAAATATTGGGCCACGGGCCAATTTTTACCGACACGCATTAGTCATAAACCCAAACCAATACTGTTTGTCTGTTGGCCATAATAAGATGTGTGAGCTTGTTCGATAATCCATTTAAAGACACCTACGGTCTCAACACATTCATAAACTAAACTTAAAAAGTAAAATTATTATCCTTAATTGTCAGAACAGAAACACAAACATAATAGAGTCTAAAAAAGCTAATACAAGACCAAATCGCAGAACAGATACTTTCAGTTGTCTTGCTTTAATGCAGTGCTTCTAGGGCACTTAAAATCATGAATTTACAAACGAGTCAAAGTAACCCATTTTAGTCACAAGTAACCCAAAAGTTATCAGACACCATAATGCAGAGCTTCAGGCATCATTTGGCTTTGTTTTACTGCAGTCCTTTTAAGGCATTCAAAGCTCCAAGGAAGCCGTGACATGATTTGAAATCAATTAACATAGTATTTGGTTGAAAGGATAATCCATTTCTTTCCTAAAGCTTTTATCCAGTTTAATGAAACAAACAACGCAGAAACAAATGCAGAACGTGACGTTCAAAATGGGTTTTCTTTTCATTACGCTCGTTTTAAGGCACCTAAGGCCTAAATATAATCATGTTCAAAATGTGAAACATAACACATTTATATAACGTATCTTTTGTTTTGGATGGCTTCTTTGAAAAAAGACAAACGAATTAATGTTCGAAAACAAAAAGAAACATTCAAAGCACCGTCAATATTTGGATATGTTTCTTCAAAATATGTGGATGCCTCATACGTGCATGCATGAATGCATGCATGCGCATGCACGCACACACACACACACACACACACACACACACACCACACACCACACACACACACACACACACACACACACTGCCGACAAAGCTGGATCTTGAACCTCTGAAGTCTGCGGTAGAAGACAGAACCGAAATTTTCAAAAGATGAAGTTCCTTTTGACCAAGATCAAAGACATGTGTTCGTTTTGTGATGCCGCGAAGTTAAGAAGTGAAAAGGTCACATAGTTCAATATGGTCGAAGCGGTTAAACAGCTAATAACGCAAATTTCTCAAATATCATTGTCGTAATTATTTCTCTTTCTTCGTCATACACTATTTAGTTAGGCCTATTAATAATGAGCAGTCCAAAAGCTGCCACTTGTAATAAGTATACTATAATGCCATGGAACTACTACACGTCATTTTCTTCTTCTTGTTTTTTCTTCTTTAAAATAAGATCCAAATCAGAAATTCGGAGATATTTGAGGTAGAAGGAAAGGAGTTTTAAGAGTTGGGTGTAGATGTAATGAATTAGGATATCCATAACATAAGAGTGGGGCTATTATACGATTTCGTGTCTCTCGTTGTCTTCTCATGACTATCCATATGTCTTCCCATGACTATCCATACTGACATTCACATAGCCCTGTCACACTATTACGTAATTATTATGGGGATGATTATATAATTTGTTCCCTCGGCTTTGACCTCCTCTCTGTCCCATCCATCTCTGACCTATCATACCTCCTTCAACGGTTTGTGTTCCTCCTGTACTGTAAGAGAGTGCATGAGTGATGAAATGTATGTGTGTGAGTTTGTGTGCGTGTGTGCCCACGCATGCGTGTGTACATGCGTGTGTGCATAGTCTCTCTCTCTCTCTCTCTCTCTCTCTCTGTCTCTCTGTCTCTCTCTCTCTCTCTCTCTCTCTTACCACACACACACACACACACACACACACACACGTGGAACACGTAAACGCGCATGCGCGGGCATACACAAACAAACTCAAACACGCACATACACTTCTACAAAGAGATTATTGTGTAACTTGCAGGGTTTGTGGGGAGCAGTCTTAAGGGTTCTATTCAATTGACTAGGGGAAAGAGTATCGTCCCACGAGAAGGTGTTCAGAGTGGGTGGGGTATGTAAAGTGATAGCTGACACGGGGATATCCTAGGAGAGAGAGAGAGGGGGGGGGGAGAGAGAGAGAGAGAGAGAGAGAGAGAGAGAGAGAGAGAGAAAGAGAGAGAGAGAGAGAGAGAAGGGAGGGGGGAGGGATGGCAGAGACCAACTGACAGTTTGATGGACAGAGTGAAACTAAAGAGAGTCAAACAGATAGAGGGAGGGCGATACATAGAAAGAATGAGCGAGAAAAACAGACAGAAAGATAGACCGACAGTCAAGCAGACACAAATATAATCATAGACAGAAAGACAATGGGGCAACTGATACGTAAAACCATGAGAGAGGGAGGTGGGGGTAGAGTTGGGGCAGAGACCGAACATGTCTTCGACGTCGTTTTTTTTACGGGAAATGCTGTCTCAGAGCGACAACTTTTCTACGGCAGCAATTTTTTTACATGAAATGCTGTCGCTGCGACATGATTTTATTTTTAAGCAACGACACGATTTTATGGACATTTCTCGTAAAATCCTGTCGCGCGACAAATTTTTATGAAATTAAGTCGCTCAGCGATAATTTTTCATGAACCAGCTGCAGTATTTCCGGGAAATACTGTCGCTGCGACACGATTTTATGAGCGACAGTATTATATACGACACCGGCAACACACAGGCGAGTTTCTTCCACTAATTGGACGCGTCTCTCAGAGTGTTGCTCCAATTTTCTGACCAACATTGCAGGTGTCTGTATCTCTCGGGCCTGGGTGACACTGGGATACATTATGAAAGTAAGCGTAGAGTACAGCCCTGTCATGTATGTAGTCGCAGACCGGAATGGATATCGTTAGCATCATCTGCATCATCCTCATTCTCGTCAATCAGCATCAAAAAGACTCTCTCTCTCTCTCTCTCTCTCTCTCTCTCTCTCTCTCTCTCTCTCTCTCTCTCTCTCTCCCTCCTCCTCACCCTCTTCTCCCCCCCCCTTTCCGCCCCCCCCCACCTCTCTCTCTCTTCTCCGGTTCCGTCCAGGACACGGGACGTATGATTCGATTAACTGGGACCGTTTGCGAGAAGCCTTGGACGAGACGATGCCGTCATATTTCCAGTGCCCCGTCTACTGTCCGTCGTATTAGCAGCTGCACCCTGACGTGTTGCCATTTGCCGGAGAGCGAGCGCTCAGCTGATGGAGGGCCCTTACCCAGAACTGCCAGCAATTGGGAGAGGCATCAACATTTAGTCGTCAGACCTGAAGCGAGGGGCGACACGCAAAAGCGAACAGGCAAAGGTTGGGAGAGAGAGAGAGAGAGAGGAGAGAGAGAAGAGAGAGAGAGAGAGAGAGAGGAGAGAGAGAGAGGAGAGAGAGAGAGTGAGTGTATGTGTGAGCTTGTGTGAGCGTGTATATGTGTGTGAGCTTGTGTTTGTGTGAGATGGAGAGAGAGAGAGAGAGAGAGAGAGAGAGAGAGAGAGAGAGAGAGAGAGAGAGAGAAAGACAGTATGTGTGTTTGTGTGTTTGTGTGTGTGTGTGTGTGTGTGTGTGTGTGTGTGTGTGTGTGTGTGTGTTGTGTGTGTGTGTGTGTGTGTGTGTGTGTGTGTGAGAGAGAGAGAGAGAGAGAAAGAGAGAGAGAGAGCGAGAGCGTGAGTGTGTGTGTATGTGTGAGAGAGAGAGAGAGTGAGCGAGCGCGCGCGCGTGTGTGTGTGTGTGTGTGCGTGCGTGCGTGCGTGCGTGCGTGCGTGCGTGCGTGCGTGCGTGCGTGCGTGTGTGTGTGTGTGTGTGTGTGATAGGGAGAGAGAGAGGCGTATATATGGAGATGTGGAGGACTCATAGGGTGGGGGTGGGGAGCGATTGTCTTCTTTTTGAAATGAGCGCAGCGATCAGTAAGCAGCAGTCCCCTTAAGATGTCTATGTACAAGTGTTAAAACATGCAATGGCTGTGGTTTCTATCCTTGATACATGCTACCATCTACGGTGACCACTACAGTCTCTTCCTACAACGTGCGGACAGTATCCAGGACCCCAAGAGCATTATTTTTTTCCAGAGATATCTCTGGGCCAGGTGGATGCCTTCCACCTCCAGGTATGATCAGACGTGTGTTGAAGTGAAAGGAGAATCGTTTCCCGAAGAGTGCTCTGTAAGTCGTGTGACTGCCAGCTTATTTACGAAACAGTTCTTTGCCACGTGGATTTTTGGCCTACGAACTGTGTTACGAAGACAGTTACGAGGAAGGTTTGCAAACGCAACATAAACCTGAGCCCTGGCCAGGAGTGGACGTTCGCGGGACAAGCCAGGGACGGGTGTTTCGCTCTATGCAGAGTGTATCAGGCTCACAGCTGTTTTCCGAAAGAGCGCTCTGCTACGCCAAGTTTGTTTCCTCAGGGTGGAGGTCAGCGGACCAGTCAACCAGAGGTGTTTCGCTCTGTACAGAACTTATCAGGCTTGCTCCTGATTCCGCTGGTTAGTTCATTCGGGCTTAAGTTACACGGAAGACGGATATAAACATCCGAGGAGGAGGTGGGGTGGGTGGGGTGGGGGTGGAAGGTGGGTGGGGTGGGGGTGGGAAGGAGGCTGTCTAACATTAAGCGGTAAAGCAGTGCCAACAAGGAGTACAGCACATTAGGACGCGCTGGCGAATCACTGACTGTTTTTTTCCCCGTTGAGTGTGATTCGAACTAGTCACATCTGACAACAAGAGAAACTCTTTCCCCAGAGGATAAACAAAATTACAAACAAACAAACAAACAACACAAAACAACCACCTAACCCCAAAATGGACAACGAAAAACACACACACACACACACACACACACACACACACACACACACACACACACAACTCCAAAGTATTAGGTAAATCTTGTTACCAATGACAACAAGAGAGAGAGAGAGAGAGGAGAGAGAGAGAGAGAGAGAGAGAGAGAGAGGAGAGAGAGAGAGAGAGAAAGAGAGAGACAGAGACAGAGACAGAAACTGAGACACAGAGAGAGGCAGACAAAAAGGCAGACAGACATAGAGTGAAACGTAAAGAGAGACACACACAAACTATGGACAGAGAGAGAAGAGAGAGAGAGAGAGAGAGAGAGAGGAGAGAGAGAGAGAGAGAGAGAGAGAGAGAGAGAGAAGAGAAGAGAGAGAGGAGAGAGAGAGAGAGAGAAGAGAGAGGAGAGAGAGAGAGAGAGAGCATCTGGTCTGTAATTTTCCTGTCCAAAAACGCGACATGAGGACTTCCAGAAATATGAGAACCACATCTTGTCAGAACGAAGAGTGGCATAAACATAAGAGTAGGGTTCTGGCTGATTTTGCTATCTGTCAGAGAAAATGAGAGAGACAGAGAGAGAGAGAGAGAGAGAGAGAGAGGAGAGAGAGAGAGAGAGAGAGAGAGAGGGGGGGTGGGAGATACAGACAGACAGACAGAAACAGATATAGAGAGACAGAGAGAGACAGGCACATAGAGTGAGAGAGAGAGAGAGAGAGAGAGAGAGAGGAGAGAGAGAGAGAGAGAGAGAGGAGAGAGAAAGAGAGAGAGAGAGAGTCTCTCTCTTCTTCTTTGCCCCCTCCCCTTTCCCGTCCCTCGCCCTTTGCCCGGTCTTTCCATGACAGTTCCTCCTTGTCCTTAAGGACCCGAGAAATGATGACCCTGCTAGCTTTTCGCCTCGGCCGTGTCTGCTTGGCAGTCGTCACC
>CM031617.1:46971985-46979485 GCA_018398815.1 Conus ventricosus | reverse complement strand
ACATCCAAAACAATCAATCAATAAATCAATCAATCAAATAACCCCATCTAAACCATCCACCATCCATCCATCCATCCTTCCCTTCCCACTTTTGTTTTAAAACTATCTATCTATCTATTTTATGTGTAACTATCCATCTAAACTATCTATCTAATTTTTATCTTTTTCTATTTTATCTTAATTTTATCTATCAAACCTTTTATTTTCTATCCTATTCTATCTATGTTTTAGAAATTTTTTTCCCCTAACAAAAAGATGTCGTAAACAGAAAAATTTGCAGGGAAAAAAGCAAACTCATGTACACGTAAACCCCCCCAAAGAAGACCTTTCAGTGAAGTGACCCCCCAAAACTGACACATTTAAAAAGGGAATCGGGGAAAAAAACCCTTTCGCTACGCTAGCATTCCACTGCAAGCTTCCATTAAAAACACCCCCAACTTTTTTCGAGGAATTTTTTGGGGGTGTGTGTGTGTGGGGTGTGTGTGGTGTGTGTTTTGTGTTGTTGGTTTTTGTGGTGTGTGGGGGTGTGTGGGTGGTGGTTTGTGGGGTTTTTGTGTGTGTTGTGTGGTTTTGTTGTGTGTGTTTTTTTGTGGGGGGTGTGTGTTTTTTGTGTGGTTTGTTTGTGTGGTGTGTGTGTGTGGGGTTGTGTGGTTTCGCTGGCGCGCGCGCGGGGTGCGTGCCCTGCGTGGGCGTGCGCGTATGGGGGCGCGCCGGGGTGTGTTGTGTGTGGTGTGTGTGTTGTGTGTGTTTGTGTTGTGTTGTGAAAGTGCGTGGCCGTGCGTCGTCGGGGCGTGTGGTGTGTGTGTTTGGGGGTTTGTGTGTGTGTGTGTGTGTGTGTGGTGTGTGTGTTGTTGTTGGTGTGCGTGCGTGCGTGCTTGGGGGCGTTTTGTGTTTCCGTATGTGCGCGGGGGGTGCCCCGCGCCCCTTTAACTTCACACACCCAAAAACACAAACACACCCCAACCCCACACCCCACACACACACACCCACAACACACACCCAACACTCACACCAAAACACAAAAATTACAAAAAGCCGAGAAAGGTGTGGGGCACATTTCCATCACCGGGTATAAAAATTTTGAAATGAAAACATTTCATTGCAAACCCAAATGCTTGCCTGTTAACAACCCCCCCCCCCCCCCCCCAACCCCCACCCTTACCTTTTCCCCCTTTGTGCCCGTTTCCCGATTGACTTTATTTTTTTTTTATAGGGGCTTAGAAAAATTCGGGGGAAGATAAAGGGCCAATTTTTCGTGGGTATGGATGACACTATTTAAAAAGCACACAGCAAAGCGCTAGGGGAAAAAAGCGAAGGAATGAGGGGGAAAAAGACTGCTATTGGGTGGGACGAACGGGGGGGAAACAAATGATTTTGCATAGGGGGCAGCACGGGCCCTCGGGTCTACCCTGGTAGGCAGCCCGTTATTTTCAACCCACAGCGTGGATGGTTTAAAATGGCGGGGCTGGGGGTCCCCAAGGATTGGCCGTAAACATTTTGCTTCACTAATGCTGCTACTACTACTGCCACAACAACAACAACACTACACTACTACTACTACTACTACTACTACTACTACTACTACGAATAAAGATGAGAATAAGAAGAAGAAGAAGAAGAAAGGAAGAAGAAGAAGGAGAAGGAAGAGAGAAAAGAGGAGGGGAGGAGAGGAGAACAACAACTACAACAACAACAACAAAACAACATAATAATAATAAATAATAATAATATATAATAATAATTATTATTTATTATATTATTATTATATTAATAATAGTAATAATGATGATAATAATAACAATCATCATCATCATCATCATCATCATCATTATAGTTATAATAATAACGACAATACTACTACTACAACTACTGCTACTACTACTGTCACAACTATTGCTACTATTACTACTATACTACCACCGCAATTACTACTACTACTACTACTACTACTACTATTACTACTAGTACTACTACTACCACCGCTATTCTACTACTACTATTCTAATGTAAGTACATACATGGGGCAGGAGAGGAAAAAAATGACACAGTTCATCAAACAAACGACGCAGCACCTCCCAAGCTCTTGGCTATGCCTAGCAAGACGAAAGAAAGGTAACAAGAACATGTCGTGGCAGATAGACCAGTCAATGAAAAAAAAAAAAAAAAAAAAATCCTGACAGACAGGACAAGATAAAGATGACAGCCAGCGGAAACAGGGGAAGATCATCCTTGGAGAAACAAAATGGAGGAGAAAACGCCGCCCGACTTCATTCTCGGTGTCGTCCCATTTTGGCAAGTACACTACATCCTTACAATGACTCTTGGGAATAAAGGCCCTTCCAAAGGGCTTGTGGTTGTGTTTATTTATTTATTTATTTATTTGATTGGGTGGGGGTGGGGGGTAGATGCTTTTACCTATACTGGCTAAATGTCCCAATACAGGGTTAACTTTGGTAGTAACTTCGCGAGGTTTTCACTATGTTCGCTGGAAAGGAAAGCAGAATATATAGTTTATTCCTATCTTTTGAAGAAGAAGATGAGATGATGATGATGATGATGATGATGATGATGATGATGATGATGATGATGACGAAGAAGAGCGTGTATATCATATCCCGTGTCATCTTGCCTGACAAGTCCAACTGTATTGTTTTCAGCATTAAAAAAAAAAAGAAAAAAGAAAAATTCGAAGCGAAAAGTGGAGATCTTACCACTTTTTTATATATATATATATTTTTTAAAAGAAACTTAAAAATCGAATGGGCAACGACATTTGAACAAAAATTCAGCACTTTGGATGCAATAAGAGAGATGAGCTTAATGACTTCGAAATTCCCTGAAATCTATATTTGTTCTTCTAGCACTTTCCCTTCTTTTTGGGCTTTCCTTTCTCCTCTCGGACAATGCACTGCGGAAATAGGCTACTGAACAGCCAGCAGACACGTGTGTCAATCTTGTCCTATTGCGCAAGTATTCACCGAAAAGGAAGAGGGAAAATGATGTTACCGTACCCCTCCACCCCCACCCCCACACCCCCAACCCCCTTCCAGCCCTTCTCTTGTCTATTTGTCTGTCAGTCTCTCTTGCCCTCACCCCCCCCCCTCAACGCCCCCCCCCCCTTCGTCCCTCTCCCTCCCACCACGCTTTCTTCCCCTCCTCCCTCCCTCCACGCTCTCTCCCTCCCCTACCTGTCTCTTTCTGTCAAGAAAAAAAAAAGAGGAGTCGTGATGGCAGGCTTTCATCATTTGAAAAATTCTTCAAGTAGCCTTTGCACAGTTTTCAAGAGGGGGGGGGGGGGGGGGGGGGGGGGGGGGGGGGGGAAGGAGTTCAGAGGAAAAGGGGAGCGCCGCTTAAATCTATCAAATTTTCTAGAAGGGGAAAAAAAAACGAATTTCGCTGACAACAAAGGAAAAAAAGTTGAAAGGGCACCTAGCAAAGCGAAGACCTCCATCAACAAGAGCGAACGAACCCTGGAAAATCATTTTCCTGCCAAGGGAGGTAATAGTAGGTACGGACTAAAAGAGTTATTTCGCATCGACTTTAAAAAAAAATCAGATAAAAAAAAAAGGAAAAGTTGCCAAAACGGGACGAGACTGAGCAGCAAGACTTAAAAAAAAATCAGACATGAAAAAAAGGAAACAAGAAAATATATTACTTAAAACATCAGACGGGAAGAAAAAGGAAACCAGAAAATGAATGACTTCTTATACAGATATCAGCCATTCCACAGTTCAGCTAAAAATCTGCAGTCGTCCTGCTGAAAGGATCCGTCATCGGGTGCGGTTCGAATACCACCAAAATTGAATGAGTTCAGCCTGGATTCTTATCCCATCTGTCCACTAAATTTGGTTGGACTAGATTCTGAACTTTTAGAGTAATTTTGATGATAGATAAGACTGATGCACCAGCAAACGAAAGTGCGTGAAAACGAACACCTTGTTGAATTTGAATGTAAAAAAAAACAACAAAAAAAACCGTTAACACGTGGATGCAATACAGAAGATTCCGCGACACTGAAATGCTTCACAGAAGACTCCGTGATACTGAAATGCTCCTCGTTCTTCAGATTCTTTTTTTTCCCTCTCCAATACATATCCCATTGAATCTAACGCTGGGAGAGTCAACAAATATGTGTGTGATATAGGAGGTATTTGTAAACATCGTTTCAATGATACACTGTACAGAACCATTCCCCCACCCCCTTCCTCCTCTCCACCCTCCCTAACCTCTCTGTACAGATGCGTGACGTCATTAAACAGACGATACTGACCTAAAATGGCTTTTGCTGTTGCTTTGTTGTTACAATAAGCGGGTACCCGACATAGAAAAAGAAAACGTCAACACCAGGATATCTCAACAGACTAGCAAAACCAACCAACCAACCAATAAACAAACAAAAAATCCTGACAGGAAGAACAAATTTGATCGGACTGACCAAGTATATATATATATACATATGAAAGAACATTATGTCGTCAGATCTGCCGGTAAAAGCAAGGCAATAAAAAAAAGATGTCTCTAGTTACGCAGGCTAATAAACTTGACAGGAACATGTCTTGTTATATAATAGACTGGACAATAAACCTGACAGGATAAAAACGAGTTAGATTGCTACTAAATCTCAGAGAAGCAATCCAGTAAAACTGCCAGAAAAAAAATGTCTCGTTTGGATCGACCAATAAATCCGGTTGGGAACATGTCCTGTTTGGATCGACCAATAAATCCGGTTGGGAACATGTCCTGTTTGGATCGACCAATAAATCCGGTTGGGAACATGTCCTGTTTGGATCGACCAATAAATCCGGTTGGGAACATGTCCTGTTTGGATCGACCAATAAATCCGGTTGGGAACATGTCCTGTTTGGATCGACCAATAAATCCGGTTGGGAACATGTCCTGTTTGGACTGACCAATAAACCTGTCAAAAGCGTGTCATACTGGACTGACCAATGGATTCTCGGGAACGCATCTCGTAGGACCAACCTTATAAACCTATAAAAAAAATTTTAAACTGGTCCCGTTGGACTGGCCAATAAACCTGTCAGGAATAGATCTTAGAAGACAAGCCATTAAACCTCTTCGTCACATTGCCAATAAAGACGATGAGAGCATCTGTAAGACCGGCCACTGATCCTGGTTGGATGAACATAAAATCTCGTTTGAATGGCTAATAAACCTGTGCAGACCATGTCCCATTTGACAGACCAGCTAAAAATGATCGGAACGTAGGTGGGTAGACGGCTGATATCCCCGACAAGGACATACCTTCCTGTTACACTAATAAACTTGACGTGACCTTGCCTCCTTAAACTGGACAATAAGCTGACAGGATGGTGTCTCGCTTGACCCACAATAAATGTGTGAGAAGCACGTCTCGAAATCTTAAATGAAGAAGTAATTAACGAGTAAATAACAAGTAAGGTAGCTATTGTTCTCACGGTGAAATAATCAAACACCCACAACTCTAAAGCGAATGCTGTTTACGACATCAAAAAATCGCCTAGTGGAAATGCCAACACAGAGCATACATACACACACACACACACACACACAACACACACACACCACACACACACACACACACACACACACAAAGAGTCATTCCTCCCCACTCCCCCCCCCAAAAAAAAAAAAAAACAAACATGTTCCAAGCTTGCCCATATACCCTTTATCTGATACATGCACACAACAACAACTAGAGAAATGATCGAACACAAACTAACATCTTTTCAAGACTGACACAGCCTTCTTGATCTTGAATATAGTGAAACAAACGTCGTGACGAACAGCAACAAATACAGATAACTTCGGTTTGCTTGGTGTCAAAGGAAATCTTAAATGAGACAGGGAATTGTAAACTGTGGGTAAAGCACAAGCACGGAAACTCCTGCTCCTATGATGAAATAATTACAAACCCACAATTCCAAAAATGCCGTCGATATTAGACCAGTCTTGTTGGACCAGCCCGAAATGTCGCCAGGGACAGAACTCGCTGGATTGGCCAATGAACCTGCCAGGAAGATAACTCGCTGGATTGGCCAATAAACCTGCCAGGAAGATAACTCCTGGTCGTATTGTCGAGTAAATTTGACAGACATAAGTTTTGTTAGATCGGCCAATGAACCAGAAAGGAACATAATCTCGCTAAATTGGCCAAATAAACCTGACTAACAAAACCTGACAGGAACATGACTGGTTACATCAGCCAGTATATTTGACAGGAACATGTATGGTTAGACCACCAGTATATCTGACAGGAACATGACTGGTTACATCAGCCAATGAAACTGACACGAACATGTAGGCCTATGGTTAGACTAGTCAATATAATCTGACACGAACATGTCTCGTTGGATCGACCGACAAACCTGTCTGGAATATATCACACTGGCTAATGAACTTGACCGGAGCATGTTTAGTAAGCCTGGACAATAAACCTCACTGGATGGCTCTCCTAAGGCCCGCAATATATCTCAAGAGGAGCATGTCTCGTTAGATCAGCCAATAAACCTGTCCGATGCATGGTTCGTAAGACCAGCCAATATAGCCGTTAGGAACATATCTCATTAGAACAGCTAATAAACCCTGTCACGAACGTCTCTGGTTTGACCAGCCACTGAACTTGTCACGAACAAGTCTTCGTAGACCAGCCAATAAACCGCACACAACGTATCTCTTCGTTGCATCGGCTCATCAGCTTGACAGGAACAAGTTTGGTATGTCGGAACTGAACATGTTGAACCTTGAAGAGGAACAAGTTTGGTCCGACTGACCTGTTGAACCTGACAGGAACAAGTTTGGTCCGACTGACCTGTTGAACCTGACAGGAACAAGTTTGGTCCGACTGACCTGTTGAACCTGACAGGAACAAGTTTGGTCCGACTGACCTGTTGAACCTGACAGGAACAAGTTTGGTCCGACTGACCTGTTGAACCTGACAGGAACAAGTTTGGTCCGACTGACCTGTTGAACCTGACAGGAACAAGTTTGGTCCGACTGACCTGTTGAACCTGACAGGAACAAGTTTGGTCCGACTGACCTGTTGAACCTGACAGGAACAAGTTTGGTCCGACTGACCTGTTGAACCTGACAGGAACAAGTTTGGTCCGACTGACCTGTTGAACCTGACAGGAACAAGTTTGGTCCGACTGACCTGTTGAACCTGACAGGAACACCAATGTCACTTGTCAATTGGTCATCAAACCCGAGAGGAGCATATGCCGTTTATTAGCTGGTCTAACAAAACCTGTCGGCAACATGGCGGGCTAGACCTGTCAATAGACCTGACAGGAACTGCCCTGGACAAAGAACGCAATCATCTCCCCTTTACACTGGCCAATAAACTTTAACAGGAACATGTCTGGTTACGACCGGCCAACAGACCTGACAGGATGACGTCTCGTTGGACTGACCAACGCAACGTGACAGATAGAACAACACGACGACGGTGGAAAGAGGATTGCGAACAACGTCAAGGCCTGGGGGGAGGGGGGGGGGGGG
>CM031617.1:46939485-46959485 GCA_018398815.1 Conus ventricosus | reverse complement strand
TTCGTTCTCTTTTGCAGAGAAGAGGGCCCGACCTCTTTGCCATTGCTGTTTCACCAGTGAAGACAGCTGTCTGTGACAGCCAAAAGAGCCATGGGGACAGAACACCCGTCGTTAACATTGGCCAATGAAAACCTTGACAGACACCAGGCAAAGAAGAAGATGGCGGCGAGAGGAACAGCAAAAATCAATGGGAAAGATACCAGGCGGACCTTCCCTGTCGTCGTTCGGTGTGCCGTCCGTGCTGCAGGGCTCGTGGGACGGCTAAGGAGACGACTGTCATCCTTCCCCCACTCTTTTCTCTCTCTCTCTCTCTTCCGTTCCTTCCTTCCTTTCGTTCCTCTACGTCCGTGTTCTCCTCACATGGCTTGCTTTGCCATCATAACTCTTGTCTTCGTCGCTCCATTTTGTCTTTCTCCTGCTCCTCCTCCTCCTTCTCCTTGTTCTTTCTCCCTCTCTTCCGTTCCTATCTTTCCCCTACGAATAGAAAAGAGCGAGAAAGAGAGGAGAGAGAGAGAGAGAGAGAGAGAGAGAGAGAGAGAGAGAGAGAGGAGGAAGAGAGAGAGAGGAGAGAGAGAGAGAGAGAGAGAGAGAGAGAGAGAGAGAGAGAGAGCCTCCGTCTGCTCGAAGATCCTCCCTCTCTCTCTCTCTTCTCCTCACACACACACACCACACACACACACACCACACACACACAACACCACCAACACACACACATTTCCAGGCACATTCAGCAGAAATATAACAGGCAAAGCAAGGGCAAGGAAACTTGTGATGAGGAAAGATGATATGGTTCATTTTTTAACCTTTTGTGCTCCGCTTACCCCTACCCTCCCCCCATTTCTCCTACCTCCCTTCCATCCACCCCCTCTCCAAAAGAAAATTACTCAATGATCAATGACAGCTCTTCTCTTACCCCTTAGCTCTCGCTTCGACCCCCCCCCCCCCCCCTCCCACTCCCAAAACATACACACACCCACACAGACACCCACATAGATACCCACACACACACACACACACGTACACAAACAAACAAATACACACACACGTATACACACAAACACACACACACACACACGCGCACGCACACACATATGCACGCACGCAAGCACGCATGCACATACACACGCACGCACCACACACACACACAGCACGCGCACCCACACCACACACACCACACACACACACACACACACACACACACGCACGCACGCACGCAAACACACAGGAAACACACACACACACACACACACACACACACACACACACACACACACACACACACACACACACACACCACGCCAATACCTGGTATTTGCACTTTCAATGGATGACATAAGGAAGCCAAAATTAAAAGAAAAAAGAAAAGAAAGAAAGTCAAAATTCACTGGAAAAGATCAAAGTGCGCCTGCGTAAAAGTTTCGCTGACATAATTTACAACTTATAAAGCTTCTTGTTTCCTTTCGTCATATATTTTCCTCCTCTCTCTCTCTCTTCTCTCTCTCTCTCTCTCTCTCTGTAGCTGTACATGTGTCTCCGTGCGCGCGCGCGCTCGTGTGTGTGTGTGGTGTGTGCGTGTGGTGTGCGTGTGCGTGTGCGTGTGCGTGTGTGATCGTGTGTGTGTGTGTGTTGTGTGTGTGTGTGTGTGTGTGTGTGTGTGTGTGTGAGCATGTGTTTGCGTGTGTGCGCGTGTCTGTGTGTGCGTGCGTGCGTGTGTTTGCGTGCATATGTGTCTGCGTGCGTGCGTGCGCGCGCGCCGCGCGTGTGTGTGTGTGTGTGGTGTGTGTGTGTGTGTGTGTGTGTGTGTGTGTGTGTGTGTGTGTGTGTGTGTGTGTGTGAGTGCGTCCGAGCGTGCGTGCGTGCATGCGTGTGTGCGTGCACGGAATATTTGCATACATACAGTCTGTAACGGTGCACGTGCATTGCATCGCTATGTGCAGACACATATGAAAAAAAAAATGAAACACAACCAAAACTGCTATTCTGACTGTGTCTGTGTCCTTTGGTGCTCGTTCTCGCTGACATGGTTAGGAGACCTCTGTCGCTTTTTGGACCGTCTCTGCTTCGGTCCATCTACCTCCCCGTGCTTACCGCTCGCTGACCAACTCAGTGACCTGACTGACCGACTGTCTGGCCGTCTGCCTGTCTGTCTGTCTCATATGTAACTCTCTCTCTCTCTCTCTCTCTCTCTCTCTCTCTCTCTCTCTCTCTCTCTCTCTTTCTGTACACACACACACACACACCACACACACACCACACACACACACGTGTATTTGTGTGGTGTGTGTGTGTGTGTGTGTGTGTGTGTGTGGTGGTGCGTGCGTGCGTGCGTGCGTGCGTGCGTGCGTGCGTGCGTGCGTGCGTGTGTGTGTGTGTGTGTGTAGTGTGTGTGTGTGTGTATGTGTGCGCGCGCGCGCGCGTGTGTGTGTGCCGTGCTGAGTTGGAGAGAAAGACAAACGTTAATCTGAAATCTGACTTACACCCCTTCAACCTCCCTCATCACCCCATATGTATTTTATTCCCCCTCATTCCCACTTTTTTTTAAATTCACATCCCCTGGGATAACAGGATACAGCTGAGATGGAGATTCATGAAATGAGATTGGCGACACATGATGATCCACTCTCTCCATCCCACCCCACTACACTTTCCCCCTTCCCCTTCCTTCCCGCCCCCCTTTCTTTTCACCCCCACCACCACCTCCATCACTGTGTCCCTTTCCTTCTGTTTTCCACCTCCCAAGTCCCCCTCCCCCACTCCCCACCTCCTACCCTTGGTCACTTGGATGGCGACCCCTGGGGGCAGCAGCGGGCAGCTGAATGGGGGGTTTCTGTGAGAGGGAAGATACTCAAGAAACTGAGTGGTGAGTAGTATGTGAGAGTCCATCGTCTTCACCCCTCCACAATATTCTTCCATTTCCCTTTCTCCTCACTTCCTCCAATCTATCCAGCTGCTTCTCTGCTTTTTCACCGCTCCTTCCCTCTTCCGTCTCCACCATTATCTTTCACTGTGATCGTTATTGTTTATGAAGGTGGAAACGATGTGACTGTTAGCGTCGATGACGATGCAGGAAAGGAAGGAGGTACGCAATAATGAATTCGTTCTTTCTCGCTAACGCGCACCTGTGTGTGTGTGTGTGTGTGTGTGTGTGTGTGTGTGTGTGTGTGTGTGTGTGTGTGTGTGTGTGTGTGTGTGTGTGTGTGAGGACAGAGAGAGAGAGAGAAGGAGGAGAGGGAGCTAGTGTGTGTGTGTGGTGTGTGTGTTGGTGTGTGTGTGTGGTGTGGTGTTGTTGCAAAGTATACTAGATTATCTTAAGTGTTGTAAATTGTTGGTCTATGTCAGCACTGACTAGCAATTCATCTTCGATTTTGGCTTGTTTGTCACGGATCCCTGCCTCGGCCACTGTTCTCAGAGCTCTACGTCACGGCTCAACTACCTCGGCCACTGTTCTCAGAGCTCTGCGTCACGGCTCCCTACCTCGGCCACTGTTCTCAGAGCTCTACATCACGGTTCCCTACCTCGGCCACTGTTCTCAGAGCTCTACGTCACGGTTCCCTACCTCGGCCACTGTTCTCAGAGCTCTACGTCACGGTTCCCTACCTCGGCCACTGTTCTCAGAGCTCTACGTCACGGTTCTCTACCTCGGCCACTGTTCTCAGAGCTCTACGTCACGGTTCCCTACCTCGGCCACTGTTCTCAGAGCTCTACGTCACGGCTACCTACCTCAGCCACTGTTCTCAGAGCTCTACGCCACGGCTCTCTACCTCGGCCACTGTTCTCAGAGCTCTACGTCATGGCTCCCTACCTCGGCCACTGTTCTTAGAGCTCTACGTCACAGCTCCCTACCTCGGCCACTGTTCTCAGAGCTCTACGTCATGGCTCCCTACCTCGGCCACTGTTCTTAGAGCTTTACGTCACGGCTCCCTACCTCGGCCACTGTTCTCAGAGCTCTACAGCACGGCTCTCTACCTCGGCCACTGTTCTTAGAGCTCTACGTCACGGCTCTCTACCTCGGCCACTGTTCTCAGAGCTCTACGTCACGGCTCCCTACCTCGGCCACTGTTCTCAGAGCTCTACAGCACGGCTCTCTACCTCGGCCACTGTTCTCAGAGCTCTACGTCACGGTTCTCTACCTCGGCCACTGTTCTCAGAGCTATACGTTACGGCTCTCTACCTCGGCCACTGTTCTCAGAGCTCTACGTCACGGTTCTCTACCTCGGCCACTGTTCTTAGAGCTATTCGTCACGCCTACCTACCTCGGCCACTGTTCTCAGAGCTATACGTTACGGCTCTCTACCTCGGCCACTGTTCTCAGAGCTCTACGTCACGGTTCTCTACCTCGGCCACTGCTCTTAGAGCTATTCGTCACGCCTACCTACCTCGGCCACTGTTCTCAGAGTTCTACGTCACGGCTCTCTGCCTCGGCCACTGTTCTCAGAGCTCTACGCCACGGCTCTCTACCTCGGCCACTGTTCTTAGAGCTCTACGTCACGGCTCTCTACCTCGGCCACTGTTCTCAGAGCTCTACGTCACAGCTCTCTACCTCGGCCACTGTTCTTAGAGCTCTACGTCACGGTTCTCTACCTCGGCCACTGTTCTCAGAGCTATTCGTCACGGCTCTCTACCTCGGCCACTGTTCTCAGAGCTATTCGTCACGGCTCCCTACCTCGGCCACTGTTCTCAGAGCTCTACGTCACGGCTCCCTACCTCGGCCACTGTTCTCAGAGCTCTACGTCACGGCTGCCTACCTCGGCCACTGTTCTCAGAGCTCTACGTCACGGCTGCCTACCTCGGCCACTGTTCTCAGAGCTCTACGTCACGGCTGCCTACCTCGGCCACTGTTCTCAGAGCTATTCGTCACGGCTGCCTACCTCGGCCACTGTTCTCAGAGCTCTACGTCACGGCTGCCTACCTCGGCCACTGTTCTCAGAGCTCTACGTCACGGCTGCCTACCTCGGCCACTGTTCGTAGAGCCAGCAACCCTGGCCAGCCAGCCAAATGACAGACAGAGACAGGGACATGCGCATTCCTCTTGGTCGACTGGCCAGTGAGAAAGCCCGGCAGGCACGCTGGACGTGACGGTGATGATGTCGGCAAAGGGAACATCAACAAAATCAATAGATAGGAGACCACCAGACGGAGCTTCCCCGTCACTCGTGTCTTTTGTTGCATTTCCTTTCTTGTTCTTAGTTTTTTTTTGTCTTCACATGCTGAGAGGAAAGGATAAGGATAAGGATACACAGCTGTCATCTACGTCCATTTGTCTCTATCCACCTGTCCGTGTTTCTTCCGCTCACCCGATTCGTGATCCCCTCTCTCGCCCTCCCACCCTCACCCCTCCAGAGCGAACAAACTAGCAGCAGAATGTCATTAGAAGCAGAATGCCATTAGAAGTAGAATGCAATTACAAGCAGAATGTCATAAGAAGCAGAATGCCATTAGAAGCAGAATGCTATAGAATGCTATTAGAAGCGGAATGCCATTAGAAGCAGAATGTCATTAGAAGCAGAATGCCATAAAAAGCAGAATGACAATAGAAGAAGAATACCTTAAGAAGCAGAAAATCATTAGAAGCAGAACACTACAAGGTATCGTTTACACAAGAGAAAAGTCATCACGTTCAAATAAAGAATGACAATGTGAGTGATCACAACTATTTTCATGTCTAATTTCCATAGCGAAAAAAAAACCATTTATGTTCACAAGACGAGCAAGACAACATAAAACAATAAACAGACAAAACAAGATTCAAACGAACGCTTGTTCAATACATATCAATTCTTCTCCTTCTCCTTCTTGTTCTTCTTCTCCTTGTTGTTGTTGTTGTTGTTGTTGTTGTTGTTGTTTGTTCTTCTTCTTCTTCTTCTCTTCTTTCTTCTTCTTCTTCTCTTCTCTTCTTCTTCTTCTTCTTCTTCTGCGATCGATTTCATTGCTTGCGACAGAACTTCATCCTGCAGTACACATAACAAAACAGGCAAGTGAATTTCGACAAATATGTCTTCTCCAGGCACCACAAGTAGCAGTTCCCGGCAAGATCTTCGAAGGAGACTATGATCCGAGGTTCCGCGTGTCAAACGCTTGCATGGACATCTTGCACACTTGTGAACATCTCACCACCATCTTTCGGACGCGGCCGATGTGGCCGCTGGTATGGACGACACGTATTCATATAGCACGAGTCCCCCCCCCCCCCCCCCATGAGAATTGAAGAAATGATTGAAAAAAAAATTATTAAAAAAACCCTGAGTGACTGACATTTGACTGAATGACACACGGGAACGAGTGATTATTGCCAGCAGGCAGCTCTTTATTCGACTCTACCCAGGTAGGCAGACAGCTGTGTACACAGGAGCGTGGACTGTACGGGGCTTAAGCTTGGTCTCTACACGAGGACAGGCGCTGTGAAAGCAGTCGGAATAATCATCATGCGAAAATAACCGTTTAGCCGAGATGATCAGATGTTCTAGCCTGAACAGAACCGTGTTCCCGTTATAACCAGCTGTTTTCGTGTGAAAAATATCTCCTTTCAGTTGATCACACGAAAACGACTGATTGTTTAGAGGAAAAAGAAATGTTCATACGAAAACAGCTTTTTACATAAAAGTAACTTGTCTACCCATGATCATTAGCTGGGTTGACTTGAACATGTTGTGTTCACCTCATACAGCAATTGGCATTGCTTTTCGGGGTGTGTGGTGAAAATGACTTTGGGGGCGTGAAGGTAGTTCCAAATAAGTGAGCGTGTATACTCCCATACCCAACTTCTCTTCCTCCTCTCCCAATTCCTCCGCTTCGTCCTCCGTGTTCCCCTTTCTCTCCTACCCAAACACCCCCTCCCCCATTTTCATCTCCATTCTTATACTTTCATACAAGCAGATGAAAAAAGGACAAAGAAAACCTCTCTCTCTCTCTCTCCTCCCTCCCTCTCTCTCCCTCCCCCCTCTCTCTCTCCCCTCCCTCCCTCTCTCTGTCTGTCTCTCTCTCCTCTCTCTCTCCCCTCCCCCCTCTCTCTCTCTCTCGCTCTCTCTCTCTCTCTCTCTCTCTCTCTCTCTCTCTCTCTCTCTCTCTCTCTCTCTCCTCTCCTCTCTCATCCCTCCACCCGTCTCGGTCTTTCTCTGTCTCCCTTGATCCAGTCATTTTCTCCGTCAAGTGTCCTTGTCACCCACAACAAACAAATTGAGGACAAATATGAACGGAGGAAAAGAACAAAACAGACAGAGGGTGAGATTGGAAGCAACGAGACGCCAACAAAATTCGTAACTCAACTCGTTCTATTTTACACGTAAACCAACCAACCAACCAAACAGAACCATCCTGAATGGCCGCTAACAATTTCAAGAGACAGTGACATTTACCAGGCAAAAGCCAAGGAACAAACAAACAGAGAAGCAGACAAACAAACACACACTCAGACAAACAGAATGTCAAGTCCTGTACTCTGTCGTGCCTGGCGGTAACTAACCCCCTCCTCTTTTCAAATTTTGCCTACAGTGTTTCTTCTCCAAGTGACAGTGCCCCGACAGTTTATAACCAAGTTTCACCAAGTGTACAACTGCCAACAAAACAAGATAAAGAAAACAAAACCAGGTTGTCAAATTTGTCGTACTTTCGTTTGAGTTCATCCCGCATGCCTGCAAAATTGAGCTCCTGAAAAACACTTCCACTGTTCAGTGTGGATAAGGGCTGTCCTTATGACAAGGCCCAACTATCGACGCCAAATTCGAGAGGGAGGCGATTGCCTCCTTTTATAGCTACAATATCTCTCGAAACAAACTCTATTTCCTATATCTCTTTACATACCTTGACGGGTCATAGTGGGTGGGTTGGTTGGGTTGTTGTTGGTTTGGGTGTTGGTTGGGTGTTTTTGGTTGTTGTTTGGTTGGTTGGTTTGGTGTTGGTTGGGTTGGTTTGGGTGGGTGGTTGTTGTTGGTTGTGTTGTTGTTGTAGTTGTTGTGGTTTTAACCCGCCCCTTTCCGGGAAACAAGCAAACTTACCCTGTGCGCACCGATCGTGGTAGTAGAACGGAATGGAATAAGAAAGAACATGATATAATGAATGGTAGGCAAGTGGCTTCGTGGTTAACGAACTCGCTTAGCAAGAGCGACAAGATTAAGATACTGTGTCGAATCTGGCAGGTCAGTGCCAAGACACACAGTACAAGCCTCCTCGCCTGTACACTAATATTAAAGATGGAAGACAAAAATAAAGATGACAAAAATTAAGACTGCATTAGATATTAGTTCACCATTATTATCTGCAAGGAAGAAAGAGAACACAGAACCACGACACCTATTTCCCAACCACCACACCTCCCTGTTCCGCTACAATCACATACGAACATACATACACACACGCGCGACGCACGCACGTGCAGAGAGAGAAGAAGAGAAGAGAGAGAGAAGAGAGAGAGAAGAGGAGAGAGAGAAGTGAGAGAATTTACTGCCATTAGCCCAAGGGGGAGAGAGAGAAGAGAGAGAGAGAGAGAGAGAGAGAAGAGAGAGAACAGACAACAACAGACAGACAACAGACAACAGACAACAGAACGACCGACCGACAGACAGACAGGAACACACTCACACAATCGAGCACAGACTATAAGTTATTAATGAAATATTAGAGCACGTCCAGAATAGCTGTTTAGTTCGTTTAGGATCTTTGCGAAATCAATGACCTGAGGGCGATGATACACCAGTAGATAAAAACATTCATGGTGTTCAACAAAGAAAATGCTCTCTCGTCCAAAGACTTTAGTGTATTGGCCAATTTCCCACATAAAAACTCACGCCAATCTCGGCAAAGATTGTAAGGAACATCCTCTCATATAAGTAAAAACAACATACTACATACATAACATACATACATACATACATACACACACACCACATACATACAATGCATGCACGATACATAGATCATACACACATATATACATGCACACACACACACGCAACGCACGCACCACCACGCACACACACACACACAACAACACACACACACACACACTCAAACACACACACGCCATACAAGCAAAGCACACACAGCCACGTACCGTCAGAACAGACCATACATACATACAATACATCGTACGTAAGCTACGTACTACTACATTCAGACATACATACATACATAACATACATTACATACATAACATACCTACATACATAATACAACTTACATACTTACAACATACATAGATACATATACATACTAAAACCCCATACAATAACTTACATACAATAGCATACATACTTACATACTTACTTACATACATACATACATACATACTTACATACTTACATACAACATACAGACATACATACTTACTTACATCATATAGAAATACTTACATACATACTTACATACATAACTAAATACATACATACAACTATACAAACATACATACATACTATTTAAAAACATACATACATACATACACAGACAGAAAGGAGCATGTAGAGATTACCTGCGACTCGCTCCCCCTATGAAAGAGCAGCACTGAAAAGTTAAAAAAAAAAAAAAAAGAAAAGAATAAAATGTTGTATAAAGACAAACTAAAGTTTCCGCAACGTGACACGCGACCCCTTTAACGCAACCCGCTCTCTTGGCCACCTCGAGTTCCACACCGCATACGGATTCAGCTTCAGGATGATCTGGTCACCTCCACTCTGAAATGAAAAAAAAAGTGAAAAGAAACCTCACACCATGACAACTCGCATAAAAAAAATTAAAAACAAACAAACCAAACAAAACAAAAAACCCTCCACTCTGTTAAACTAATCATGAGGCCAGCATAACCACCGAATCTGGGATGAATACGAAAAACCGACAAAATAAACCCAAGCAACAAAATAAACACACTAACCACGGGGAAAAGTGACGTTTATCCAATGCACAACACTAAACAGACAAGTGAATGTATCATAAACCACGGTCATATTTTTCAGTGAGACGTCGCATATAGCAGACGAGGAGAAAAAATGAAAAAAAAAAGCAAAAACAAAAACAAACAAACCAAATACCACGGACAGCAGTCAACACATGACCAAAACAAGAAAATTACTAGGGTGATGTCCCTTGGAGGCCATACGGACAAGCAATAGCTTTAAAAGACATTACCCCTTAAAGATACCGGAGCTAAGGACATTACCCCTAAGGATACCGTCCCGAAGGACATTGCCCTCTAGAGATACCGCCCCCTAAGACATTACCCCTAAGGATACATCCCTTAGACATTACTCCCGAGATACCTTCCCTAAGGACATTGCCTCTAATGATACCTTTTATACGACATTACCCCCTAAGGCAACCGTCCCGAAGATACTGCCTCCTAAAGAATTGACCCACGGATACCGTCCCTAAAGATACTACGCCCCTAAAATATGCCCCTAAGGACAGTCCCAAAGACATTGCCTCTAAGGGTACCATTCATACGGACATTACCCCTAAGATACCGTTCCTAAGGACATTACCCTTAAATACTGTTCCTAGGGACATTACCCTAAGATACGTTCCTAAGGACATTACCTTTAAGGATACCGCCCCTAAGGACATCACCCCAAGGAAACGGTTCCTAAGACATTACCCTTAAGGAAACCGTCCTAAGACATTACCCTAAGGAAACCGCCCCTAAGGACATTACCCTTAAGGATACCACCCCTAAGGACATTAACCGTAAGGATTCAAGTTCCTAAGGACATTATCCCTAACGATACTGTTCCTAAGGACATTACCCTTAAGATACCGTTCCTAAGGACATAACCCTTAACAGACTGTTTCCTAAGGACATTACACTTAAGGATAAAACCGATCTCTTAGACATTACCCCAAGGATACAGTACCTAAGGGAATATTGCCCCCTAATATACCGTCCTAAGACATTGAACCCCTCACAATAACGACCCTAAAATATGCCCCTAAGAATGCTGTCCCTATAGAACATTGCCCCTAAAGGATACCGTCCCTAAGGACATTGCCCCTAAGATACCAGCCCTAAGACATAAACCCTAAAACACCGCCCTAAGGACATTGACCCTCACAATATTCGTCCCTAAAGGACATTGCCCCTAAGGATATCGCCCAAAGGACATTACCCCTAAGGATACCGGTCCCTAAGATACTGGCCCCTAAAGAATACTGCCCTTAAGGCTACCGTCCCTATGGACATTGCCCCTAAGATAATCGCCCAAAGACATTCCACCCCTATGGACTCCCGGCCCTAAGGATACTCCCCCTAAAGATACTCCCCTAAGGATACCGTCCCGAAGGATACTGCCCCTAAAATACTGCCCCTAAGGATACCGTCCCTAAGACACTGCCTCCCTAAGACCGCCCCCCTAAGATACCGTTCCCTAAGGAGTCTGCCCCTAAGGATACCGTCCCTAAAGATACTGCCCCCTAAGGAATACGTCCCTAAAATAAAAAAGGATACTGTACTGCCCCCTAAGATACCGTCCCTAAGGATACTGCCCCTAAAGATACTGCCCCCTAAGGATACCGTCCGTAAAGGACACTGGCCCCCCTAAGGACACTGCCCCCAAATACCGGCCTTGAGGGCGCGTCCCTTTTTGGTCCATAAACTACAACATTACTACTATACTACTACTACTTCTTCCGCAATTAAGCCCCTACTGTTGTTGATATTCGATAACATTTTTCGAAACATACGAAAAAAGCAACAACGGAAGAAAAAGAAAGGAAAAGAAGAAGAAGAACAGAAAAGAAAGAAGAAGAAGAAGAAGAAAAAAGGAGAGAGGAAGAGGGAGGGGAAGGAGGAGGAAGGCGGAGAGGAGGAAGGTAGGAAGAAGGAAGGAAGCAGGCAGGCAGGAAGAAGGACGGAAGGAAGGCAGAAAGGAGAAAGGGATTTACAAAACAACTGAAAGTAACGAGGAGGAAAAGTGAGGGATAATAAAAAAAGCATTGAAGAAAGACTGATAATGTGGAGGGAGAGAGAGAGAGACAAGAGAGAGAAACATACAGGGACAAGAAAGACAACAGATAGACTATCAAGACTGACATACAGACAGACAGAAGTAAGCAGATAGACAGACAGATACAAGCTGTTAAATGCTTACAGTTTATTTTGACCTGAACAACAGTGGACAGCACCATGTTCCTGTCCATCTGCCATACCGCCCCCCCCCCACCCCCCCCCACACACACACACACACACACTCGTTCCCGTCCAGTCCTCTCACATCTTCTCTAGCAGATTTTCTGTTTGTTAAAGTTTAAAGTGCTTGCCTTGTAGTACATGATATAAAGCGGCTTTTGAATTTGTTTTTGAGAAGAGAGAGAAGAGAGAAGAGAGAGAGAGAGAGAGAAGAGAGAAGAGAGAGAGAAAGAGAGAGAGAAGGGGAGGGGGGGGGGCCGAGGGGCAGGAAGGAGAGGACGAGGGCAAAGCTTCTGAAGATATGATTTTTGACTTGGATTTTGCCCTTTGCTCTCAGCATTGCGTCTTTGACGGAAGTCTTAAATTCATCATCAGCATCATCATCATCATCAACATCATCATCAAACACACACACACACACACACACACACACACACACACACACACACACAAACACACACACACACACACACATACACAGAACACCACCACCGCACGCACCACGCAGCCACGCACACCCGCACGCACGCACGCGCGCACACACACACACACACACCATTTCACGGCACACACAATCATACTTTTTTTTTTTTCGTCTATTAACACTTATATGAATAGAGTGTTAAACTAAAGAACTAACTAAGAACAACATTCGCGCGCGCGCCGCGCGCGCGCACGCCGCACACACTCACACACACACACTCACACACACACACACACACACACCACACTACACACACACACACCACAACACTCACACACTACACACACACACGCACACACACACACACACACACACCCACACACGTCAGAAGCCCATTTGCGAAGAAGGATCAAATCAGGTTGAAAAGACCACCGAATGGTGGTCCGCCTTGCCTCATCGGAAAGTAAGTAATAGGACAGGGCAGGAAAAAGCGGGATTGTTGGTCAAGTTGGGGGGAAGCGGAGAAAACAGCGAGAGAAAGCGTTTTATCTAAAAGAAATCATTCGAACTTCCCATGATCAAAACAGTCCGAAGACATAGCAAGGGGAAAGGGAGTTGTGTTGTGAGGGAGGGGGGAGGGGAGAGGAAGAGAAGAGAAGGAGGGGAGAAGAAGGTGAGAGAGGGCGGAGGGGGGGGGGGGGGGGGAGCGAATGAAGCGAGAAGGAGAGAGGGGCGAGAGAAACATATACATATAATAAAGATATAGAAAAGGGGGGAGGGCAGAGAAGAGAGAGAGAGAGAGAGAGAGGAGAGAGAGAGAGAGAGAGAAAGAGAGAGAGAGAGAGAGGGGATAGGTTGAAGCGAGACGGAGCGAGAGCGAGAGAGACAGCGAGACAAAAAAGAGATACAGACAGAGGAGGCAGGAGGAGGAGAGAAGGCAAGAAAGAGAGAGGGGAAAAGAGAAGAGAGAGGAGAGAGAGAGAAGAGAAGAAAAGAAGAGAGAAAGAGAGAGAGAGAGAGGAGCAGCGAGCGAGAGAGAGAGAGAAGAGAGAAGATAGAGAGAAAAGAGAGCAGAGAGAGAGAAAAAGAGAGAGAGAAAGAAGAGAGAGAGAGAGAGAGAGAGAGGAGCGAGAGAGAAGAAGAGAGAGAGAGAGAGAGAGAAAAAGAGAGAGAGAGAGAGAGAGAGAGGAGCGAGAGAAGAGAAAGAGAGAGAGAAGAGAGAGAGAGAACGAGCACGCGAAGAGAGAGAGAGAAAGAGAGAAGAGAGAGAGAGAGAGAGAGAGAGAGGAGCGAGAGAAGAGAGAGAAAGAGAGAGAGAGAGAGAGAAAGAGAAGCGAGAGAAAGAAGAAGAGAGAGATAGAGAGAGAGAGAGAGAGAGAGAGAGAAGAGGAAGCGAACGAATGAACAACGAACGAATTTATTTCAGAGGGTATGGAGTATGCATAACTGCATTTTCACATCCAGCCCTCCGGGGCCAAGAGAGAGAGAGAGGGCTAGAAAAGAGAGAAAGAAGATGAGAGAGAGAGAGAAGAGAGAAGAAAAGAAAGAGAAGATAAAGACTATTATATAATATATATAATATATATATATATATATATTATAATATATAATGTACATTATATGTCACATATATAATATATAGATATATATAAAGATATGATCATATATTTAAAATGCCTAAAACAATTGTTTTAAGTGCTCAACCCTTGGAGCAACTTTAGTTAAAACAAGTTTAAATATATATTGAGAGAGAAGAGAGAGAGAGAGACAAGAGAGAGAGAGAAAGAGAGAGAGAAACAGAAACAACAGACCAATCAGACAGAGAAAAGAGACAGAAGCAAACACGTTTTAGGGTGGACATAAGAACAAATGATCCCACCACAAATATCCTAACCTAACAAACCAAGGGGTTAAAAAAAATCGTCATCGCAAAAAAAAAAAAAAAGACCCAGAAGTGCCAAGTCCAGCCATTTCCCCTCCATTCCCCTTCCCCCCCTCCTCGCCTTTGCGTTGTACCCCCCCCCCCCCCTCTTCCCCCCCCCCCCCCCCCCCCCCCACCCCCCCCCCCCCCCCCCCCCAGAGAGACGACGGATGCTCCGTGGAGGTCACCTGCATTAGCAGTCCCGTCGGCTCTGCTTTTCTTATTTCGGTACGTCCCGGCCCGTTGAGCTTGGCGAATCGAATTTCATAGTTCTGAACCCACAGGGATGTATTGAGGGAAGAAGTCGCGGCGATGGAGGGGCGGGAGGGTTTAGGCTATTGGTGGGGGATGTTTACGAAAGCTAAGGCCCTTTCCTCGCAACCCCCCCCCCCCCCCCCCCCCCCGCAGCGTCATTCAGGGAGTTAATAAAAAAAAAGGGGGGCGAAAAAGGAGAAAAACACAAACAAACAAAAAAACTTACGCTTTCCTTGAGTGGGGTGTGGGTTTGGTAAGGATGGTACGTGACCGCGACAAAAGAAACGTCATCATTCTTTCCAGACAGTGATAGATAGCGGTCCAGTTCGTTGTTCAAGAACATCTTTTTTTCTCTTTTTTTCTTTTTTTCTCCAAACATCTCAGAAATGACAACGGAATTAATATATACGTATCATCCGTCCTGCTGCTCCCGCCCCTATCAGAGCTATTTTAACCTGGCTCCCGTTTAAAAATAAAGGGGTTCAGTGGTTTCTTTGCCTTCTGCGTACTATTGTGAACAGATCCTGGAGCGTCCTCCCTAACCGGATCCGCGCCAATGGTAGCGCCCTTGGTTCAATGTTCCATCTGTTAAACAAAAAAAAAATAACATAAAATAAAGAGAGGAGGAGAAAAATAAAAAGCTGTGTTTGACATTGTGTGACCGAGCGCGCTCCACTTCTTAGTCTATCACCATAGTAGACGCACATAGAAAGCCACCTGTTTTACCGCGACACAGCGACCAGGCGACCCAGTTACCTACTTACAGCAACGATGAACGAAACGGCCATTCACATGTGAGTCCTGCAATGATAAACGAAAAAGCCTTTGTCTTTTTTTTCTTCTCTCCTACCACCTGATGTATACTCTGTTGAATCGATCATACAAATATAATTGATTGAACACTATCATTTGTGATTCACAGGACGGAGCCCCCGAGTTTTGATCGAAAATTCGTGAAATAATCTTTTTATGAGTGGGTCATTTACGATGTTGAGATGATGACGACGACGACGACGACAACGATGATGATATAATGAAGATGATGATGATGATGATGATGAAATACGATTACCGTTATTATTTATTATTCGGCTTACGTCAAAATTCTTGAAGCTGTCGTAGGCTACTATCGTCACAACAATCAACAGGCAAAACATTTATTTCAATGCTCCGACAAACAAAATGGAAGTGAATTACTCACTGTAAAGCTATTTGTATTGTCGGACAACAATGTTTAAACGCGTTTGGCGACGGCCAATTTGACCGGCTTGCCACATCAGCCCAGGTGTGTTTTCTACCGCTTCTGTCGGGTTCATTAGTTGCACTCGCCCGATCAGAGAACTACACGGGTCGCACATCGACAGGTTCATTCCCAAACCAGCTACTAAAAGGTAGTGTAGAAATTTCCCCGGGCTTGTTCAGTGTCAAAACGGAGTGACTGAGGGCGGAAAATGAAGCAAAATTCAGAAAGAGAGGGGGGGGGGGGGGTTAGTTACCGCCAAGGACACAGACAAACAAAGTACAGGACAAAACACAACGCATTTCGACCTCTTGGGTCTTCTTCAGGCGAAAACAAGTAACATTTAGGACAGTGAAAAACGAAGAACAAGAAACCACTTATCTTCTCACATTCGGCGCAAAATCAAAATGGGTTTGTTAGTTTTGTGAAACTTGCATTTTTTGTTGTTGAGAAAAATATGTTTAAGCTTCCCCATAACAAAACCACTTAAAGCAAAATAACTATGTAAATCCTTACCTTGAATTTAGAATAATTAAAAAGCCAGCATTCAGCTCTTCAATTTTCTCTTCAGTTTGCCGTTAAGTCCGTGACGGAACCACAGAGAATTACAGGTTTAATTGCAGGCCAATCAGCACAGCGGAGCCCTGAATTGCTGCCGCCAGGGCCAGTTTGTGTGTCGCGTCCGGGTGCATCTTTGCGGGTCCAGCGGCTGGCTATGACTTTAAACGGCTGAAGGTAAATTTACTTCTGATTAGCAGATTTACACCTTTCTGTGTTGACGCATGCTATGATGAGTCGGCGTTGGTGTCGAGTGCTTCCCCTACTGTGTGACGCCGTCGTTACGTTGCTCTGTCTTCCCTTGCTTGGTCTCCTGACGTAAATGTAAACAAACAACAATTGACTGGCTGGGATCCGCCTATACGTTCCTGACCCGGGTGGGATCCACCATCATCACTCATTTTCCTTCACCCACTTTTTTCTCCTCCTCCATCCAACTCCATCCAGGTTCCTTCCCTCCACCCTTACCACTTCGCCCATTACACTCGGCATTGTGAGCAGGATACCTGTTCCGTAGCTGGCTGTTGCAGTCCTTCTCCTAACCCTTCCACGTCTGCCCATTACTACCGCTTTAGCAATTTTTGCGTAATCTTTGCGACCCGATCCCGGATTCGTCCCCGGAATTTGGATCCGCATTAAAACTGAAAGGTTTCCTTCTGAATGGGATCACATGCCATTTTTCGTGGGAACTTCCCTACAGCCTTTAAGGAACGAACGGTTTTGTTTGTGTGCTTGCTTGCTTGCTTTTTGTGTGCATTATCTTGCAAACAAAAGAAGCCAGTAGACGCAGGTGAAAATACAGAAAACTACTAGGATGTTGGCATTTTTTCAAATATCAAGGGAGAGAACGGAAGAAATGAATGGCCGTAGAAAGGGTCTAAAAGGGTGAGGAGGGAAAAGGTCGAGAGAGGAGGGATATAAGAGATCAAGGGAGGGAAGGATGGAGAGAGAGAGAGACAGAGAGAGAGACAGAGAAGGAGTGAGAGAGGGGGTATAAGCGAAGGAATGGGAAGGGGGGGGGGGGGGCGGTGCAGATATAAAGATGGGAAGAAAAGAAACTTAGAGACGGGATGGAATGGGGAAAGACACAGAGGATGGGGGAGGGAGGAGGGGGAAGTGAGAGTGAAAAGGGGGAAAGCAGAGAGATGGACAGTAAAAAGAGGACTGAGGAAGAACTGAAGGAAAGATAGAACCTAACACCTGTCAAGATCATCCACACGGTAAACACTACCCAGTTGTATGGTTCTGAGTTGTCTTGCCAATGCAACGCACTTTGGTCACGACATATTGTTCCAGATTATGAAAACGACGCTAAGGTCATGTTGCTTACAGCCCAGCCGAACGCAAAGGGCCATATCAGGGCTGTCACCGCGTTGAGAAAAAAAAAAAAACGAAAGCAGGTGCTCGCCCAGTGGACGTACAATGCCTCTTTGCTGAAGTAACAACCATCTGCTTCTGTCTTCTCGAGGTTCACATGTTCCACAGTCCTGCCATTGGTCCAAGACAAGACAATACAAAATTCTTTATTTACGAGGATAATAGATAAGCACTGAGCGCTTTTTTTTTTAACATCCAGTCCTCGCCCTGAGTAGGGACTACAACATGCAGTGAAAAGAAGTCATGTAAGAAGTCCTGTAAGCAGCCATACAATGTCGTCGCAAGGGGGATACCCCCCCCCCCCCCCCCCTCCTTCTCCATCAGAGAGTCGCTGATCTTCTGCGTACGCAGGCTGACTACTCCTGCGGACACTCCCTGTATAGACAGGCAAGTATTAATCCCATCTACCCAACGAAGGGAGTGGAGTTTTGTGTGCATGACCGCTTTTTTTTTTTATCCCGCCATTAAGGCAACCATACTCCATCTTCGGGGAATGCGTCGCTGATGACAACAGCGGCATTCTGCAGTGCGGGTGATGAAAGTCTGAAAGTTTTCGAGAAAAACATCGTCTAGTGTAGTACAGCTTCAAGAGAGCTGGATAAATCTACACCACACTCAAAGGAGTTTTGAATCTAGCCTAAGCAAATCAATGTATCTCTTGAGAATTTGTGTTTCAACTTTTGAAGCGGAAAAGATTTTTTTTCCTAACAAATGTTAATAAGCCAATATGGGAGCTAATATGCGCAGAAAGAAGACAGTGCGCGGAGTTTTTAACACATTATAATTGGCATATTCATGCATGACATACATAAACATTCTTTTCTGTTTCTTGAGAAAGTTGATATTAGTCCGAAAATAAGACGATACAAAGAATCTCGCCAAAAGTGTTCATTTTGAGATTTTAAATACACAGCGAGTATCCAAACTGAAGTACACAAAAAGTCTTGATGAAAATAAAGAAAGACATTAAAAACAAACTTATATATCTCCCTTCCTTCTTGTACTACAATGAAATAATAAATCTGTATCTCACTCTGCTGTCCGAAAGACGTATACACTTGCAACCACACGTGAACTACGTATGCCAACACTGCTCTCACAACCCAACTTCCCCATCTTTTCCAGTGCTGATCTTCACAACACTCGAATCAGAACAATCGTGTTATAAAATTTTGAAAACGACGGTCAAACAACAAAATATAAAATCCCCCCTCCACTCCCCCCACCCACCCACATAATCCACTCCCATTCCTCTAAGTCACGGGTTTTGAAGTCCCATGAGACCCTCATGGAATAAAGCACATAATATCTTTCGAACCCACACTCCATTCATACGTCCATCCACATCCGCTTTGGTCCAACAGTCCTTTGTTCATCCGACGTGGACGAGCACTGAACGACCAGGTCAAATGACTCCAGTCCACAGAACTCGCCGTGTCTTTCCAATATGCAATATGCAACCTTTTCCCGATTCTTGACACACAACTTTATCAGCAGTATCAACTTAAAGTCTTTGGGGAAATGTCAAAGATTGACCAATCGCACGTTTTGACTCATACTACTCTGGAATCAATACATCTGTATCCCATGTTTATAATGTGCACTTATTGCTATGGGTAAGATATGTATATCAGCTCTCTTCTCACACTTTTTTTCCAATGCTGGCCTCTGTGATATCATCCAATCAGACCAGGCACAGTCTAAATCATGTGTACTACAGTCGCGTGACAAGATGTTAGATTCCTCACCCAATCTCCCACCCCCACTACACAAAGATCACGATTTTTCCGCCCCAATAGCAGACCCTATACGGAAAGGAGAAGATCACATCTTTCCATTTCGCAGTGGACATATGTTAGTCCACCCCTGTCTGGTTCCACAGTACTTCTTTGATCCACGTCAGCCAATGTCGAAGGACAAACACACAAGGTACCGCTACACAGACGTTCTCCCATGACTTTCTCCTGAAGTAATGAACACCCCTTTCCTTCTCTACACAGTCAGTTATCAACAAAACGAGGCTTTGCGCAAGCCCGGTTAGCAAGCCCTACAGTGTCATCGTAGGGGAGATAACCCCCCCCCCACCCACACCACACACACACACACACACACACACTCC
>CM031617.1:46915203-46922703 GCA_018398815.1 Conus ventricosus | reverse complement strand
GCAACCTTTATAAACAACGTAACTGTCAAATTCAGATTAGGAATATCAGCATTATCCATTCCATAGATTTAGATAATCGAACAATGTAGAATATGTGAATTTGCTTTGTCCTATATGTTAAAGAATCAAAGGAACCAAATTACAACACCGCGCAACTAGTCCTGCCCGTCCAATGAAGCATCAGAGAAAAATATTCAACCCAAGTATTATAGACAGCCATATTTTTTTTTAACTGATCTTAACACAAACAATCTGCTTCTAACAAATTTGTTAAAAAAAGGTCCTTATGCTATTGTGCAAAGCCTTAAAGTATAGAGAAAATACTAACTTCTAGAAATTGCCTTTGAATTCTTTTTGCTTCGTTTTTGTAATTTAATTGTCATGAAATAAACTATTGTAACATATTGCATTCATTATGGGTCCTTGCCTATTTATAGAATAATCCTCACAGAGAGAGAGAGAGAGAAAGAGAGAGACAGAGCCGTACAGAGAGCACAACATGCACTTAAAAGAAAGAGACAGACAGAGACTGTGAGGCATACACAGATGGAGGTAAAAAATGACAGGAGAGAGAGAGAGACAACACACAGAGAGAGAGAGAGAGAGAGAGAGAGAGAAGAGAGAGAGAGAGAGAGAGAGAGAAGAGACAGACAGACGAACAGAAGGACAGACATACAGACAGACAGACCGACAGATAGAGACAGAGACAAAGAGAGAGAGTCGTCTTATCGTTTGCGATTTTAATAGCATGTAAATGACCCCCCCCCTCCCCCCCCCCCCCCTCCTCTCCCTCCGCACCCCCTATAAACAGTCTTGTATTTCTAGATCTAGTCAATAGACCGATCTCAAGGACACCAATCACACGAAATGAAAAGATAAATAGCTATAAAAAAAAGTAACTTGGCAAAAGGTGTGGACAGTTACAAATTGATAAACTATGAGAGAGAGAGAGAGAGAGAGAGAGAGGAGAATAGAGAGAGAGAGAGAGAGTAGGCGAGAGGGGGGGGGGGTGTGGAGGGATGGAGACAGAAGACGACAGACAGCAGACAGAGCAGACATCAGACATATAGATCAGACAAGACAACAGACAGAGCAGACAGACCGACATAGAGGCAGACAGACAGAGAGGACGGAGACAGACAGAGAGAGAGAGAGACGATCTGTTACGGACAGATTGATTATTTTTAAAAAAAAATAAATAAAAAGATAAAAAAGCCCCATGCCATACCCTGCCTCCTCATAAGGTATTTAGGTCTATACAGACAAAGCGTAAACTAAATCGCATATCCAACAAGAAAAGGAGAACGACATCATTCAAGAATGACACACAAGGACAAGATATCAATACCTGGTCCAGCTGATGAGGAACGACTTTGAAAGCCTATTCTAACAAACGGCAGATTTGTTTATGCACGTTCGCCAGCAAAATACGCCTACATTCAAAATGGACTCTTGATGTCTTGATGGACAAACAGTTTTGAAAGAGTAAGCCACAGCAAGACAGCAAAACACCAAACACGACGCTTTCAACGGGCCTCTACAACTTCAATCTCTGTACGAAGGATACGGAGGAACGTTACCAGATCAAACCCCAAACCTAAATCTTTGATATCACTTCAGTGACCGTCCTGTTTCCGCTTTCAATCATGAAGAGAGAAAAAAAAAAAAAAAAAACAATAGATAGAGAGAAGAGAGGAGAGATAGAGATAGAGAGAGAGAGAGAGAGATTGACAGACAGAAGAGACACAGAGAGACAGAGATACCGAGACGAGAGAACAGACCGACCAGCCAGACAGAGAGAGAGACAAATAGAGATGTGGTGAGAGAGAGAATGTCAGACAGAGTGAGAGAGAAGAGAGAAGAAGAGAGAGAACAAGAGAGACAGAGAGAACAGACAGACAGGACAGACCGACAGACATAGACAGAAACGAGAGCGAAAGGAGAACAATATTGAGGATTGGAGGGATAGACTTTATTTTCATATGAATTATGAAGTATCACTGACTGCGTTCTTTTTTTTTCAGCGTTGTTATGGCGCAAAAAAGAATAGGCCTTCCTGTTACCTAAATAAAACACCGTCGGCGCGATGCCTGTATGCACATGTACGTGTGCGTGAGTGTATGCATGTGTCTTTGATATAGAATTATACAAAGTATTAAAGTGAGTGTGTGTGTGTGTGTGATGTGTGTGTGTGTGATGTGTATATTATATAATATATAAATAAAACTAAATATATAGTATATATAAAATATATATAATAATATAGATCATATAATTAAAAAAGCCTAACCTGACTTTAAAAGTGTTCGACCCCCTGGGGAGCAACATTTTATAAATAATATATAAAAAGTAAGGTTAAAACTCAACAAATTTGTATTCGAGCGTGTTGCGCTGTCATCAGGATGTCTCTTGGCCCGCCCACCGCCGATGTATTTTAGCGTGTGGGCTCCCCCTTTTTGCGGTTGTTTTCAATTGGTCACTTGTGGGTTGGCTGCACGATGTTTTTTGGGGGCTTTCCAGGTTTTTTATTTTTGTGTGTTCACTAACACGATTTCCATTATGTAACAACCAAAAATGTAAAAAGACAACATACATAGGATCACTGAAAACCACTTCAAAACCAGATATGCAAACCATAAACAGTCCTTTAATAAAAAAAATATAAAAACCAAACAGAACTGAGCCAATTATATCTGAAACTTAAAAGACGCAAAACAATCTACAATATATCCTGGAAAATCAAAAAAGAGCATCCCCATACAGCAATGTTTTCAAAAAGGTTCAACCTATGTTTAACTGAAAAATGTTAAACTATGCCAACCACACATAGCACTTAAACCACCAAAACAGAAATAGTAACAACTGCAGGCATAAATGGAAATCGTTGTTAGTGAACACAACCCAAAATAAAAACCTGAAAGCCCCCCCAAAAAAACACTGCAGCCCACCCGGCCACTGCAAACAAACCGCAAAAACGGGAGCCCACCACGCTATATAAACATCGGGCGGTGGGCGGGCCAGAGTACAACCTATGACAGCGCAACACGCCGAAACAAAATTAGTAGAGTTTTAAACCTTCCTTTTTAATATTAGTTAAATATATATATAAAAATATATATTATAAATATATATATATATATATATATAAATATATAAATATATGTGGTGTGTGTGTGTGTGTGTGTGTGTGTGTGTGTGTGTAGTATGTGTGCGTGGGCGTGCCGGCGTTCGTGCGTAGCGGTATGTATGTATGTATGTATGTATGTACGCATTAGGTAGAACATAACCGTAATTCAATCAGCGACACCCGGTGCTGATAAAACTAGCCCTGGGGCGTGCTCCTGCCAATTCCGATTAGATCTCAACTCACGTATATCTTTTAAAAAAATTGTAACAAATCAAGAAGAAAAGAAGGAAAACAGTTACCACTAAGAAAAGGAGTGTTAAGTTATAAAAGAAAAAAAGATAAACAGATACACTAGAAAATGAGAATAAAATGTAACAAAAGTAAAAGAAGACAAACAGCTACAACATAAAAGGAGGTTAGGTACACAAAGAAAAGATAATAAACCCGTAAGATGACAAAAGAGAGTTAAACTGTAAAAGGGAGAAAAGAGAGTTAAACTGTAAATGGAGAAAAAAAGGCGAATGCAGCTTGAGAAAAAGATAAATTCACAAAGGGGAAAAAAGGACAAATTTTAACAAAAGGAAAGAATGACAAACTTCGAAAAGAGAAAAATAGTTATTTGGTACTACAACAAGAAATAAACTGAAACAAACACACAGAAATGGAAGAGACACTGCTACAGCAGAAAAGAAGTGTTACAAAACGAAAAGTGTCATGAAGAAAAGGTGTCAACATTACCCCCGTCCCAATAAACTGAACGAATAACAAATAAAAACCAAACAAATAAATAAACAAACAGACAAATAAATATATAGATTGAGGAACAGTAGCATCACCAATTAAGGTTCAGCGTTACTTCACATAAAGGTAATAACGACTGGTGAAATCCCTTTCACTTTCTCCATTCTCTCCACGACCGTCCGTCCGTCTGTATGACTGTCTGCCTCCCCCCCCCCCCCCCCCCTTCCCCCTCCCCCCTCTCCTCCCCCCCCCTCTCCTCTCGCCTCTACATTTTCTTTTTTACCTTAGTTTCTTCTCCCTTTCTCCACCTCCTCTCTATCTGCACCCTCATCCCTCTCTCCCCCTCTACTCATCCCTCCTTCCCATGTCCTCACCATATTGTTCAATTCATTTCTTCGTCTGCCAGTGCTTGTTTCACGGCTGCGCTCTTTCGCCTTGCTTCCCTTCGCTTGTTTTCTCGCTGCGCTCTTCGCCTTGCTTCCCTTTCGGCTACGGATCAACCGTCACGAGAAATCTTCGGAAAATAAAGTTCCTGGATGACCTTCGTAGCAACTGATATCTCCTCGCTTCTTTTTTTTATTTCTATGTATCAAAAGATGGTGGGTAGACAGATAGACAAACAGACAGACCAGACAGTCAGAAATAGATGGACAGATAGGTAAACAAGACTTATTAATATTCAGAAAAACTGAGAGAGAGAGATTTTGTGTGTGTGTGTTGTGTGTTCTGCGGCGTGCGTGAGCGTGCGTGCGTCGTGCGTACTTGCGTCCGTGCGTGCGTGCGTGCGTGCGTGTGTGTGTGTATGGTGTTGTTGTAGGAAGTAATTAATGTTGTTGTCTTTGTTGTTTTGAACAAAAGAGAGAGCGAAACGGACGAATCAATCTTTTCTAATTGAGGGAAAAGAATAAACACTAAAGTCTTCTTTACTTATATCGCCCTCAGCAAATTACGTTGATCACGATTCACAATTAAACAAAATTCAAGACTAACACAAGAGTGGAAGAAACATGAACCGTGAAAACACTCCAACGTATCAAAGTAAATATAAACTACGATCAAAACACACGAAAAACACACCAGGAACATTACGTAGGGCCCGACAGAAACAGTAAAGGGCAGAGAAGATGCGGGAAAGGCGATAGTGAGGAGGGGAAGGGAAGGCGAGGGAGGGGCGGATTAGTATAATGGTGGAGGAGCAAAGGGGAGGGTGGGGGTAGGGGTGGGGGTGGAATGGAGAGGGTATGTAGAAAAACACAAAGTAAGTCACACAAATAAATCCATCATTGAAAGACTTCAAAATCATGTATAAAGAATGGATCATTACTGTTGAACAGGACAAACACACGCAAAGTAAAATAAAACGAACTACAAGGCAAGAGAAAAAGATATGGAGAGAGGGAGAGAGAGAGAGAGGAGAGATAGAGAAGATAGAGAGAGAGAGAGAGAGAGAGAGAGAACAGACAAGACAGACAGACAACAGCCCAGACAGACAGCAGATAGCCAGACAGAAGAGGCAACAGAACAGACTGTACAGACTAACATAAAGAACCGACAACACAACGAACAACAACATAACACTCACTGGTCCAAGGCTGGCCACATCAGCAGGTAATTTGCAGAATGCTGCCAAGTTCTGTACAAAAATTGCCGCCTCACCACAGTAAACCTGCACATACACACTCACCACACACACACGACACACAACACACACACACACACACACGACACACACACACTCCCACTCACACACTCACGCATACACACACACACTCATACACACACACCCACACAACACACACAACAACACACACACACACACACACACACACACACACCCACCAACACACAACAGTATCATCGGATTTACAATCCATCCAGCGATTGTAGCCTCCTCGCTCATATGTAGTTGCACGCGAATAATACCACTCAAAAAGCACCGAAGAAGAGAGGTGAAGAAAAACGAAAAGAAAAACACACACAAAAAAAGAAAACCAACACACCAAACTCCTAGAATGCCCCTGAAAAAGTGGGCATACAGACATGACTTCTTCCTCCGCACAGCAACTAGAAAACGTTAACTGGTAAAGACTGGATATAGCTCATAGCGTTCCGCTGGGTTAGGTACAACAAGAATTGACAAATTTTCTCAGTTACTCGTACAAAGATCATCAACATGGTTACGTCTAGGGTTCCATAATTCAATATTATCTGGGCTTTTTTTTCTTTTTTTTTTTTTCTTTCATTTTTTTAAAAACACTTTTTAAAAATTCGTTTAAATCAACGTACAAAAACATAACAACATTTTTGTACACAAAGAGTAATAATTTTTTAACCAAACATACACGAATAGAAAAAACAAGGACGTAAAACAACCAACAACAACAACAAACCAATATACACGTACATGTACATCCAAGTAACGACAGCTATTGATCAATAAAAAGTAATTAAACAGCAACATCAGCAAGAAAAAGACATTTGTATACATGTATGTACATAATTGTCATATGCACTCTGACATCCTGGGGCTTTTTCAATACTTTTCCAGACCTCATTCTGGTTTATTTTTGTTTACCTACATTGCCAAGGATTCCACAACATCAACACCCATCCCACACAAAACACTGAAACGCTATGAACACAGCAGCGGTCACACGCAGAAACCTCCCACCAACTACACGAAACAGCACAGTGCTTGACTACTGAGATCTACCAATAAATAACTGCACAGTTGGCTTTAACTACCGGATCAACCAATTAAATGCCATTTTCTTTTAAACTGCTAAGTTTTTGTACATTTCTTGCTACTTGTTTCATATATTTGTTTTGTGAGAAGAAAAAAAAGTGAACGTGCAATCATTGTCAAGGATTTAAAAGATCTCAAGCACTTTTGAAGCGTTTGAAAATAGGGGAGGAATTCTTTAATACTTACACGCACGTTCAAGATCCTATTAACCCTGCATCTGAATGTGGACGCAATTGTGGAGAGGAGACAGCACTCAAGCTCCTATCTATACTCGGGTTTATGTGGAAAGTCAACTTGCCAAATGGATTTTCTGGCTCACGTAAGGTAGTGAGTTCCAGAGGGTTTCCTGGCGCACAGGGTCGTGAGTTCCAGAGGGCTTCCTGCCACGAGGGGTCGTGACCTCCAAAAGGGATTCCTGGTCACAGAGGGTCTAGAGATCCAGAGTATTCCACTGGCCACGAGAGGACGTGAGTTCCATATGGATATCTGGGCACGACGGTCGTACGAACCAAAGGGATTCCAGGCCACGAGGGTCGTGAGTTCCAAAGGGATTTCTGGCCACGAGGGTCGTGAGTTCCAAAGGGATTCCTTGCCACGAGGGTCGTGAGTTCCAGAGGGATTTCTGGCCACGACGGTCGCGAGTTCCAGAGGATTTCTGGCCACGACGGTCGTACGTTCCAAAAGGATTCCTGGCCACGAGGGTCGTGAGTTCCAAAGGGATTCCTGGCCACGAGGGTCGTGAGTTCCAAAGGGATTTCTGGCCACGAGGCGTCAGTTCCAGAGGGATTCCTGGCCACGAGGGTCGTGAGTTCCAAAGGGATTTCTGGCCACGAGGTCGTGAGTTCCAGAAGGATTTCTGGCCACGGGGTCGTGAGTTCCAGACGGA
>CM031617.1:46892703-46907703 GCA_018398815.1 Conus ventricosus | reverse complement strand
GGTGAGGGAGGAAACAGGTAAAGGGGGGGGGGGGGGAGAGAGCGAGAGAAGTAGAATAGCCCTAAGACTGTCCCTCTGAATGTGGATAACAGGTCACATGACAGCAGTCTGGTACTTCCTCTCCATACACTGGTCTAATGGCGACACAAGGAAAGGCAGTGTTAACTCCTGCGGTGACCTAAAGCTTCAGCTGAAACTTAACAGGAACTGTTGAAACCTTAGCATCTTTACCCACCGTCCCTACAACCAAAGCCTTTGGACCTTCTCTCTATGACCAGACGGAGATGTGACATTACAGCAGCTTAGAACCTTTTCCCCTCCTTTGATAGAAAGGGTTAACAGCGGCACGAAACTGAATTTCTGTGCAGAGGGAGGCGTGAGAACGTCTCCACGGTTTGACTATCCTGTTTTTACGACAAAGAGAGGTCTGGTGAGGGAAGCTGGACTGTTGATAAAGTCAACATGGGAGGCGCCGTAAAGGACCTTCGGCCAGTAAATCACCCTTCACAATTTTCTGGTCCGATGATTGCTTTTCCTGGCAGGGTCCTTTGCCATGGGAAAAATTCGTCCCTCCCCCCTCACTCCCCCCCTTCACCACCACCACCACCATCACCACCCACCACCCACATCCAATATTTCTGCCGTCCTCTTCATCACCTCTGACATAAAAACATCTTAATGGATCATATGAAGGCGTAGATAGAGAGTTGACTTCGACGAGGTGGCAGCCCTAATATGGTCCTTTTTGTCGGCTGGGCTATAGGCAATATGAACTGACGGCGTATATGACCCTTTGTCCGGGTATGTTCTGGCTGTTCAGTTTCTCTGTCACAACTAAGCTTAGGATGAAGTGATTTGTGGGCTCTCTTCTATTGTAAAGCATAACCAGCGCACACAAGAGTGGCTCTTAGACTGCCTATGAAAGCGGAAGTAGATGAGAACAGAATGGTTTTGTGGACTCTTCTATGAATGGGGAGATCAGTTTACCCAAGAATAGACTAAGAGTAGACTCCCCTGTGAATGGGGAGACCAGGCTACATGAAAGCAGCCTCTAAATTCTCCCCTAAATGCATGAGGGGGGTGACTTTTTGGACTTTCCACTGATTGTGGAAAAACGGTTAATGTGAAAGCAGGTTTGTACTTTTTCCTTTGAAAAGCAATAACGTTGAAACAAGAGGGGCTTTGTTTGGGGTCCTTGCGACTAAAAAAAACACGTGACACCACCATTCCAACTTTTTTTCCATCTCTCCTTGACCACAAGAGAAGTTGAAATTTCAGCATTTTTATCCACTCTTCCTGTAATCAGCGAACGGTTCAGATAACAGCATTTTTGTCCCTTCAGTGATCAACAGAACAGGTGTGTCATGAGTCGGCCCAAATGTTCTCGAGCTTTAGGCAAATTAAGGGTAGTTTTGCTGTTGTTGAGAGAAAGGGTTCCTTGGGTTGTTCAAGTGTGCGAACTCAGGCATCACCAGAGGGGATACCCCGGGTCGTGTACTGAGGGAGGGGGTGTTAATGGGAAGTGTTTCGCATGTCTGAGGGATAGTGACAAGGAGTTACCGACCTGCCGGTCCTGGGTAGAGGATTTGTCCGTCCGACCACTGGCTGGCATTCACGGGTTCTCCAGGGGGCCCTAAAGGGGAAAGGCGATCGGTTTAGGTGACCTTCACGGGTAGGTGACCATCAGCCTGCAGGCAAGTTTACAGTGACCATCCCAGCCCGTCCCTTTTCTGAGAATGAATGAAGGCTTCGGCCTATGATGATTCGCCCTTGTTATCTATAGAGGTAGTAAATACTTTGAAGCATCAGTCATGGCCCTGGTAGAGAAGTCCAGGCTGTTAGTACCAATGGGTAGCTTCCGGGGAATCGAACATGAGTTTGAATAGGGGGTTTATGCATTAACCACTGGGTGCCCAAGTCTTTGTTGGCGCTAGCAGCTGTGGTGTGTGTGTATGTGTAGGTGACTTGTGTCCATTGGTGGAATAAAAATAACTTGGGGATTTATTGGTACAAATCGTTTTGATGTGTGTGTGCCAGTGATTCCATTGGTTGAGCCAGTTAAACTCGGGTTCTCTCTTGTTTGAGAATGAATATAAGGTGCTTGGAAAACCGGAAGTGTTTTGACTCACTTAAGGGAAAGTTTAACTCGCCCGTTCTTGCTGAGGGCTCAAGAAAATACAGCGTGAAGCAGAGGTTAGCTGTCGCCCTCGTTGTCTCCTGGGTGGGGACGTAAGACAGTGGAGGTTGCTGTAGCCTCGGAGCTGACGACGAGAAGAATTGTCTCCCGTGTGGGGACGGTCGACAGCAAGACGTGTCAGCCTGTTGGAGCCTAGACAGGGAGCTGCCAGACAACGGTGGGGTGTTTGCAGCCAGAGAAGACCTGTGGGAGAGGCCGACAGGAGCCTTTCCGTGGAGAGGGCGAAGTTTCGGGGGGAGTCCGGGGGACTCGGGTGTGAGGGTGCGACTCAAGCTACGTTGCCAGGTCCCCCAACTGGGATTTGGCCCAAACGGGGAGGACACAACAGTGTTGGCAACTTCGCTCGGGGGGTCGTACAGGGGAAATAAGAAAATTGGCGATAAACCCGAGGAGTGCTGGCAAGTTAAAAGACTTTTTTATTTTTTCTTAATTTTTAAAAGTTTGCAAACAAAATTTAAAAATTATTGTTTTTTCCCTTGGTTTAATGAAGATTTATTAAAGGGAAAGGGGATGCGTTTTTGAGTTTGTCTGAAAGGATGTTTACATTTTTGTATAAAACCCAATAGTTGTGTCGTATAGTAAACGGGGGGGGCTCGGACCCTTTTAAAAATAAAGTTGATTTTTTTCTTGAATGTTTTTGGGTTTTCCCCGTCACCTTTGTGCGGGCCCGATGTGAGTGACAAGGGTTTTGCCTATGCGAGAGGGGCTTTTTGGTTGGGGAAGGGAAAATTTTTCTGTAAAAAACCCCCGGGAAATCCCAAAAATAAAAAAATCATTTTTTAAAAACGAGGGGGAGCGTCGGAGACCCCCCAAAAAATTGGGGGACGGGTTCGTCCGGGATGAACATAAATGGTAAATAAGTGTTTTTGTATCTGGGTTTTGTTCAAATTGCAAGAAATTTGAAATTTGTCGTAATTGGGGAAAACCCAATTTTTGGTTTTTTTTTCCCGGGGAAAGACTTTTAATTTATGTGTTGATTTTTTTGGGATCTTTTTTTTTTTCCATGACGGTCCCTGTTTTTTTTTAACTGGTTAACTTTTTTCCCGTTGGGGTTGATTTGTGGTAGCCAACTTTTTGATCGCTTTATTTACGATTGTTTCTTTGGGGATTTTTCCCGCTTGTTGCGTGGTTGTATTAGCAAGCAATTCGGGGTTAAATTTAGCTTCAAAATGCCGACTAAAGAGGGTCTGAGAAAATTGGGCCCGCTAAAAAAGATGGACCTAAAGAAGAAGGAAAAGCTTTAGGACTAAAGGGTCCAAAAACCGAAGGCAAATGTAATGAGAACGGGCCCCGTGTAATCGAGGCCCCCCAGAAAAATACAAAGGGAACGGGAAAAAAAACAGAGGGGAAAAAAAAAGAAAAAAAGGTGAAAAAGGGAGAGAAAAAGGGGAAACAAAAAAAAGGGGAGAGAGAAGGGGAAGGCAAGAGAGGAAAGAGGCGGGAAAAAAGAGGAGAGAGAAAGAAAACGGGAAAAAAAAAAGGGAGGGGGGAGAACGGGAAAAAAAAAAGGGACAGAGAACGAAAAATGGGGGAAAAAAGGGCAGAGAAAAAAAAGAGGGGGAAAAAAGGGGAGAGAGAAAGAGAACAGGAAAGAGAGGAACGAGATGAAAAGAAAAAAAAGAGGGAGGAAACGGCATTTTTGAGCTAAAAAAAATTAAGATTGTTAAATCTAGGAAAGGGAAACAAAAAGTGGAGGAAAAAACCCAAAAAAATTTTTTACTTCATATTACAATCCCTTGACTAGTATCCCAACTTTTTGTGATAATCCAGATCATTTAGAGGATTTCATCTCACAGTTTAAAAGGGAAAATTGCCAAAGATCGGGTTTTTAAACCCGAAAAATTTGGGGGGCCCACATCTGTCCGCACTTTTACCCCCAAAGGCTAGAAAAACTTTTTTTCTGCCTACCTTTGGGAAAAAACCCACGGATTATGTATCTGTGCGTGATGTTTTGTTTCAAAGGTACCGGGGAACTGCTGAAAAGATCCCGGAAAAAGTTCAGAAAAGGCTGTGCGTGGGCCAGGGGGGGGCACATGTACATTTCCTTTATGGGTTTCGTCTCTCTTTGAAAAAGGGAATGAAAAAGGGAGTATTGAACAAAATTTTGAACAGTTGAGGAAGAGATCTTTTAAAAGGAAAAACCTGCCCCACGGACTGGAGGATTCACTGTTTTTTTTGGGCAAAAAAGGAAATAAAAAGTTTTAGAAGAGTTAGTGAAAGTTGCTACGGGTATAAAGCTCCCCAAGATCGCGCTGTGTTTTGAAGGGAACGAACTGCTTGTTCCGTTATGCCAGACCCCACAGTCAGAGAGGAGTGGGCCGGGACTCACTACAGAAAGGGGGCAAACCGCAGTTAGAAGCGAAATTCAAAAGCCCCGGGGAAAGGGGGGGGATTGAAGGAATGGTAGAGTAAAAACCAAAAAAAATTTTTAAAAGGGGCAAGGGGCCCTTATCCCCAAGGAATTTGCGGGGGGGCGAATACACCCGGGTTTTTTTGCTGTTGATACAATTCAGCAGGAAGGCAGGGTTTCCCCCACCAACTACTAGGGCATTTATAACGGGGGGGCCGGGTGGACCTGTTTTTTTAGATACGGGGGACTGACCCAGCGGAAATTGGTAGACCCGGGTTTTGTGAGAGAGCGGACTATCCCGGGGGAAAACCCCATTTTGGTGCAAAAATGCAGAGGGAAGAATTAATCAGTACCTTTGGCCCGGTCCAAATAAGTCGAGTTTGTCAGGAGTATCTCACTGCACAGTGCAAAAAAATTCTTCCCTATCCAGCCTTTTTTTGGGGGTGGGTATATCACCCCGAACCCTTTGCCAGGCTCCCAGTCAAGGGGGGAAAGAAAGGGGCATTTAAAGGGGTTGGGGGAAAAAAAACAAAAACGCAGGTGGGTGCACAGGCCGCCGCTAGCAGGGAGCTAGTGTGGGCCATAAAGGGGGGCCTGGTGGTAAATGCAGGGGGACCAAAAAATGGGGTCGTAGTGGCCGGTGCCCGTGGGCCTTGAAGGTGGCCATGGTGGGGGTTGCATGGACCATGAAAAAGGTCGTAGAAAGGCGGGGGGCCGTGGGCCATGGAGGGGGCCTTTGGGGGCAGTTCCCTTGGGCCATGGTGGCCGAAATGGGGGGTTTAAAAAAGGGTTGTTGGGCTTTTCCGGGCCGCCAAAAATTTAAAGGACCCACGGTGGCGGCCCCCGGGGTCGGGGCCAACATGGACCAAAAGAGTGACGGGAACCACCAGCGGGGTTTGGGGCCCAGGGAGGCAGTAAAAACGCATGGCAAGAAGGCGAGGTGACCACTTCGTTAAGAAAAGCCAAAGACAGTCAGCTCAAGGAACGACAAACCATTTTTGGGGAAAAAAGAAAGGGAAAAAAAGGTCCAGAAATCAGTGGGCATAGGGCCCTGAGCGGGAAATTTTGAACCAAGGAATTTCCTCCGAGAAAAAGGAAAAATTTGGTTCAGTAAGATGAGTGCGGGGTCAACTCTTAACATTTTGGGGGGGAAAGGGGGGATGATGTCGTCGCAAATGAATGGGTGCGACAGCCCAGTTCACGTGATCTTCGAACAACGGGCCCCGAGGCAATGAATGCAAGGGGACTGGGAAAGTCCCCGGGATTTTGCCCAAAAGGCTGGAAAAAGGGTCCCACAGATTTTCCGCGTCCTTTTAAAGGGGCCCAAAAAGTGTAAAGGTGCCCTGAATCTCTTGTAAAACCTGGGAAAGCGCAAACTACTGCCCCCGGTACTATTTGGGCCCGCCAAAAAATGGGGGTCAAGATTTTGGGGGGGCAGGGTAGGTCAAGGGTTGGAGTAAAAGCCCCCGGGTTTTGCTGTTTTTTAGTGTAAAAAACGAAGCAGGGGGCAATGGTAGGAGCAATGCCTACGGGCCCGCGTGATTGTGGTGGTGGTGGGAGCAGTTTATCTGTTGGACAGCTACTTGTAAATAATTAACTGGCCCGTTTTTTAATTTATTTTGATTGCCAATAGGGCGGGGGGTTGAGCCTTTGTTTTATGTGTTTTTTTTTTTTTTTTTACTTTTTGATATATGTTTAATTATGCGTTTTTGGGTTTATTTCCCATTATGGGGCCCGGGGGCCCTTTCGTGCCACGGGTTTTTTGATTTATGATTTTTTTTGGTTGATATTGTTTGCCCCATTTGTTTGGTCCCCAGGGGGTCGGTAAAAAATGTGAAAATTTTCCTTTTGTTGTTTAAATCAGGAAAAAAATGCTTGATTTGCATATTGTGTGGGAAACCCGGGGACGTTTTTTGGCCCCCCCTGAATTGGGAAACTTTCTTTTTGGGTTGTGGACAACGGCCCAATTTTATTTTGGGTGTTTTAAATAGGCCGGGCCCACACCTGAATTTGGATCTTTTTGTTAAAACTTTGGTTTTTGCTATATTTGGGAAGTGAATGGGAAAGATTAATTAATATGTATGGACATGCTGATATAATGCCAAAAGAGAGATTTTTTGATTATAGTGGGCCTTTTTGAGTTAAATTTGTGCACAGTTTTTTTATGAAATGCCAAAAATTTATAATGGATTACAAATTGATTTATTGGTTTTTTTAAATTGGGACATTAAACCATGTTTTGAGATGTTGATGGGGAATGATGGGTTTTAACATAGGGGGAGTACGGTTTTTTCCGGGCCCATGCAACTGAGTTTTTTTTTAAACCCCAAACTTTTAGAACATTCGTCCTGGGGAAATGTTTTATTGGAACAACATTTTTTTGGTACGGGGGGGGGTCATGAGTCGGCCCAAAAGTTCTCGAGTATTTTGGCAAATTAAGGGAAATTTTGCCCGTTGTTTTAAGCAGTTTTCCTTTGGGGTTTTTTAAAATGTGCAAACTCAAGGGATCACCAAGGGGAATAAACCCCGGGTCGGTACTGAGGGGGGGGGTGTTACGGGGGGAAATGTTTCGCATGTCTGAGGGTTTTGACAAAGGGGTTACCGACCCGCCGGGCCTGGGTAAGGAGTTCCATCCCACCCCGGCTGGCTATTCAAGGGGGTTTTCCAGTGGGCCGAAGGGAAAAGGGGATGTGTTAGGTGACCGTCCGGGTAGGTGACCATCAGCCCCGCAGGCAGAGTACAGGGACCATCCCGTCCCTCCCCGTTCTGGGAATGAATGGAAGGCTTCGGCCTATTTAGTGTTTTGCACCTTTTTTAAACCCATAGGGGGTATAAAACTTGAAAACATCAGTCATGGTGGTAGGGAAGTCCAGGCTGTTTGTACAAAGGGGAGCTTCGGGGGAAACGAAAATGATGTGAATAGGGGGTTTTGCATTAACCACTGGGGGCCCAAGTCTTTTTTGGGGCCCCTAAAGCTGTGGTGGTGTGTGTTTGTGTAGGTTTACTTTTGAATTTCCCTTTGGTTTGGGAAAAAAAATAACTTGGGGTTTTTTTGGTACAAAACGTTTTGAAAGGGGTTGTGGCCCGTGAATTTCCCTTGGTTAGCCCGTTTAAAACCCGGGGTTCTCTTTTTGTTTGAGAATGAAAATAAGGTTTCTTGGGAAAAACCAGGGAAATTGTAACTCCTTTAAGGGGGAAATTGGGAAATCGCCCGTCTTGCTGAGGGCTTTTAAGAAAAAAACAGCGTGAAGCAGGGGTTTTGCTGTCCCCCTCGTTTGTCTCCTGGGGGGGGACGTTTAAAACATTTGGGGTTTCGTAACCTCGGAGCCGACGACGAGAAGATTTTTCTCCCTCGTTGGGGACGGTCACAGGGAAAAAAAGTGTCAGCCGTTGGAGCCTAGACAGGGACTGCCAACAACGGGGGGTTGTTTTCAAAAAAAGGAAGACCTTGGGGAGGCCCCAGGGGCCCTTTCCCTGGAGAGGGGGGAAGTACGGTGGGGGCCGGGGGGAATCGGTGTGAGGGTTCGACTCAAACAAAGTTTTCCAGTGTCCCCCAACTGGGATTTGGCCCCAAAGGGAGGACCCAAGTGTGGCAACTTCGCTCGGGTTTCCTACTTGGATGAAGAAACGGCGATCAACCCAGGGGCTGGGGAAGTTTTCGGACGTTTTATTTGTTCTTAAATTTTAATGTTTCCCAAACCCGAAAAGGGGAAAAAATTGTCTTTTTGGAAAGAAGAGTTATTGAAGGGAAAAGGGGTTTCGAAATTTTTGAGATTGGCTTTTAAGGTTTTTTAACCCTTGTTGTATGGGTACAGATATTTTTGGGCGTATAGTGACGGGTGGGGGGTCGGAGTCAGTTAAATAAAGTTGATTTTTTCTGTGAAATGTTATTGGTTTTCCCCTAAACCCTTTTGCGGGCCCCCATGTGAGGGGGAAAGAGTGGTGTGCCTATTTTCGAGAGTGCATTTTTGGGTTTTGGAATGAAATACTTTGTCTATAACCCCTGCATCCCTGAATATTTAAAAAAATATTTTAAGAACGAGGGGGGGGGGGGCGGAGACCCGTTTACAAGGGTTTAGTGCAGTAACCTGGGAAAATTCGTCCTAGGGGTTTGTGCAGGACAAGACACGGGGGAGTTCCATGCATTTGGAAAATAGGGGGGGGGGGGGGCATCGAAGCAGGAGTTTTTTGGCAAGGGGCAGAAAGGGGGAAAATATTCCCCATGGGTGGGCCAACCTTTTTTTTGGGTGACGGGTTTTCGTGGAGGGTGGGACTATTGACAAAATCAACAATGGGGGAGTTGTAAAGGACCGCCAGCCACTTAATCACTCATTACAATTTTCTGGACCAGTGGCTGGCTCTCTTGGTAGCATTCTATGCTACAGTAAACTTACATCTCCAGTCTTCCCTCCTTTCTACTGTCCTCCTTATCACCCCCATCATGAAAGTACCATCTATGGATTCTACGAAGATGAACTGAATTTTAAACCAGCTCCCATCCCCTTGTACAGGCATTAGTTTGGCTGTTTGAGTTCTCTGTCTCCCATATTCAAAATCCAATTTGTAAATCGAATAAAATGAGTGGGTTTTTTTTATATAGATTCTGCCACGAATGAATAAAAACGGGATTAAAAACGAAGGGAGTTGTTCGATCTGCCTGTGAATAGGAAGAGCAGATCAGACCAGACTGGCTTTGTAGACGCTTCCATTGAAAGGAGAGGTCAGGTGAAACGAGAGCAGCCTCCGGACTCACCTGATGCAATGCGGAGCTGGGCTAGACAAGAATGGCTCTCAGACCTTTCTCTCTCACTGGACAAAAGCAGGTTGCACGGCAGCAATTTTGTAATGTTTCTCCATGTGCAGGATTGAAGATGGAACCAGATAGGTTTTCTTCCGTCTGCCTGTGACCATGAGGAACAGGTGGCATCATAGCAGCTTTATTCCCTTTTCCTGTGACCATAAGGAACAGGCGACATCATAGCAGCTTTATTCCCTCTCCCTTGACCATGAGGAACAGGTGGCATCATAGCAGCTTTATTCCCTTTTCCTGTGACCATAAGGAACAGGCGACACCATAGCAGCTTTATTCCCTTTTCCTGTGACCATAAGGAACAGGCGACACCATAGCAGCTTTATTCCCTTTTCCTGTGACCATAAGGAACAGGCGACACCATAGCAGCTTTATTCCCTTTTCCTGTGACCATAAGGAACAGGCGACACCATAGCAGCTATATTCCCTTTTCCTGTGACCATAAGGAACAGGCGACACTATAGCAGCTATATTCCCTTTTCCTGTGACCATAAGGAACAGGCGACACCATGGCAGCTATATTCCCTTTTCCTGTGACCATAAGGAACAGGCGACACCATAGCAGCTTTATTTCCTCTCCCTTGACCATGAGGAACAGGTGGCATCATAGCAGCTTTATTCCCTCCCTGTGACTAAAGCAACATTTGAAGCTTCAGCCTTTTACCTTCTCTCCCTATGATCAAAGAACGGACGGGACAAAAACAGTTTTGTCCCTTCAACAGCCAGTTGAAACAGCTGAGGGGACAGAGGCGTGGACCATTTGCCCTTACCGCGAAGAAAGATGGGTTAAAGCAGAGCACGAAACTGGGTTTCCATGCACAATAACTGGAGAACTTCGTCAGGGTTTGTCCATCCTATTTCTAGAAGGGGTCTGGTAGAGGAGGTGGAGACTATTGACAAAAGCAACATGGGGAGAACAGTACAGGAGCACCTGTCACTGCAGTACCCTTCAACGTTTTCTGGTAAATCTCACGACACCATTCTATCTCACTGTAAAGCGTCTTCGCTCTCACCACACCCTCTCCTTTCTTTCACCTCCCCCCCCCCCCCCTCACCCCTGCCATACAAAACTGTAAATGGATGACGAGAAGACGCAGGAGATCCCCTTGTCCAGGCATTCTTTTAGCTTTTTGATTACTCTGTCGCTACTAGACCTTGTGGACAGAATCAAATGAGAGAGATTTGGAGGACTCTCACCGTGAGCGAATATAGCATGTTAAACAAGAGAACTCTTGGTCTGTGCCTCTGAAAAGAAGAGGTGATTAGGCCAGAGCTGGTTTGAAGACGCTCTCTGGGAACAAGAAGGACTGTTCAACTCTCAAGATATTGAGGGGAAACAGGAGAGATCACGATTGCTTTTAACACCCTCCTCTAATTGTGGATGATAAGTTATATACCAGCTATACGGCAATTCTTTTCTTCTACAGCCACACTAAAGCAGGGTGAGACAAGTCGCGTTTTGTATAATCTCCCTGTCACAGAAACAGCAGAAGAGACGGTGTCTTCTTTGCTCCCACCCCCTATGACCAGACGATTAGCAGAGACATCAACTGCCCACCTTGTTAACAATATGTTTGTCTTCTCTGTATATGATATACGTACTACATGTGAATGCAGTTGTGCATGCTGTATGTTCAAAGACCCATGATTAGGAAAGTTGATGAAAAAAGAAACCAGCGCTTTCACTTACCACCTCCATACTCAAGGATCGAGTGAGACAACAGCAGCTTTGTCCTCTCTTTCTACAACCAGAGAGTCAGGTAAGATCATTTTCCCTACCAGCATAAAATAAAATGCGTTAGCGTACAGCACTGACCTTTCATGCATGCATGGGAAGATGAAAGAACTGTCGCCCCGGTTTGCCTACACCGTTGTTTGTGACAAAGAGGGATTTCGTGGAGAATCTAGGACTACTGACAAAGCAAACATGGGCAGTACAGTACAGTAAAGGACTACCAGCCACGGAATCACCCTTCACAATTTTCTGGTAAATCTCAAGGCACAATTCTGTGCCACAATAAAACTCCTTCCCTCTCACCATCCTTCTACTTTTTGTACTCCCAGTTCTTATAGAACAGGGAGTACTTTACAATGGGAACGAAGAAATGCTGTCTGTGTGTCTGTCTGTCCGTGTGTCTGTCTGTGTGTTCGTGGTCAAATTGTGTTCCACTCGCTTCAGACAAAGCTTCTGGGACGATATTTCTGAAAATTTGTAGGTATGTTCATTATGGGTCATGGATGATGCCGATGTTTTAAATTACCGGAACAGCCGTTACTAACGGCTATAACGGCCCAAACGTTTCTTCTCCTTTATGGAATATCTGAGTGACGAAATATATTATGACGCACGTTTGACGTCGTCATACATTATGACGCATGTTTGATTGTGACGATTTTTAGCTCCCCCCCCCTCCCCTCCCCCCACGCGTATTCAAGATAAACTGAGAGTACGTTTATATGCTTGGCATCTTGTTGTCATCCTCCTCGTCACCCGGGTCAGACAAAAATTGTAAATGGGTGACAGGAAGACGCAGCGATCCCTTGTGCAGGTGTTCTTCGAGCTTTTCAATTTCTCTGTCTCCACTCGACCTTGTGGACAGAATAAAATGCGAGCGATTTTGAAGGTACTCACAACGAGCGAGTAAATAAAAGGTTTATCAAGAGCGGCTCTTAGACTGTGTCTCTGAAAAAAAAGAAGAGAAGATTAGTCCGGGAGCGACTTTGTGGACTGTCCCTGTCAGCTGGAAGGAGAGAGTTTCCTCTTAAGGCGAATATGGGAAACAGGTGAGACCTCAATAGCTTTTAAGGCCTACCCTGATCATGGAGAATGGCGTATAAAACAGTAGTATGGCAATCCTTTTTTCCCAACGACCACACAAAAAAAGAATGGTGACAAGGCATGAAAATCGTTTCTTCATGACCATGCAAATAATAATAATAATAATAATAATAATAATGGTGACACAAGAGGCGCAGCATACAATCTCCCTCTCACCAGAAACAACAGTAAGATTCTGCCATCTTGGTTCCGCCTCCAAGGATTATCAGGGGCTTCATGGTCTTCACCTGCTACTACCCCCCACCCCCACCCCTCCCCCCTCCCCCCACCCCCACCCACCTTCCTCACCCAAAGAAGAGGAAAGACACCAGCATCTTTGTCTCCCCTTTCTGTAACAAGATGGACGGGTGAAACATTCTCCTTAACCATCGAAAAGATGCAGGTTAGTGTGGAGCTACAAAAAGGAGTTTTTCGCACAAGGAAATGCGGAGCTGTGGCCACGGTCTGACCATCCTTGTTTTCATGGTCAAGAGAATTCTCGTGGCAAAGCTGGGACAACTGGTCGAAGTCAACACGGGAAGCGGCGTTAAGGACGGCAGCCACTCCGTCACCCTTGACACTGTTCTGGTCCAAGAGCTGGTTCCTTTGGAAAGATTCTATGCCACAGTAAACTTACGTCCCCTCTTCCCCTCTTTTGCACCACCGTCTTTGTCATCCCCACAACACAAATACTGTAATTGGATGCTAGAAAGCTGGGTTAAGCGTGTTTTTTTTTAAATCTTCTAGTCCCCTTAACCAGGTATTCTCTTGTCCAGGATTTCTCCATTTCTATCATTCAATATCCAACTTGCGGATCAACTACAATGAGTAATTTTGTAGGTTCTGCTACGAATGAGTCAAAACTGGTTAAAAATGGCTCTTATACTATAGACGCTGCCTGTAAAAAGAGAGAGTAGATCAGAGCAGAATGGGTTTGTAGACTCTTATCATCAATGGGGAGATCAGGTTAAATTTGTAGACTCTTCCATCAATGGGGAGATCAGGTTAAAGAGTGCCGTCTCCGGACCCGCATGACAAAACAAGAGCAGCAGCTGACACAAAGCAGCCTTGTGCTCTTTTCCTTTTGAGCACAGGACACATCAAAACATCTGCACGGATACCGTGTAATCAAAAAACGGATGAGACAACAGCAGCCTTTCCTTTCAAGGCTGGCAGAACAGGTGAGGTGACAGTAGCTTGGAACATTCGCACTACTCGTGAAGGAGGGTGGATTAGTGCAGAGCAAGACACTGGAGTTCAGTCCATAGGGAGATGGAAGACCTATCGCCAGGGCTTGACCATCATGTTACGAGAAAGAGAGATGTGGTAGAGAAGCTGGGACTATTGACAAAGCCAAAATGGAAGGACAGCAAAGGACCCAGTCACTGAATCACCCTTTACAATTTCCTGGTGGTTCTCATGGCAGCATTCTACGCCAGAGTAAAATCGTCATCGCTCACACCCATCCACCACTTCACCCTCCTCCTTTCTTCCACACCCTAACCTTCCGCCGCCCCCACCCCACCCCCACCCGCCTGACTCCGTCCCTCTCTGCCCCATCCCGTCGTTCCTGCCATATGACACTGTAAATGGGTGAGGCACGGAAGATCCTCTTGTCTTGGTTTTCTTTTAGCTTTTCGATTTCTCTATCCCTACTAGACCATGTGGACAGAACATAATTAGAGTGATGTTGAGGGCTCTCACTATGGGCGAGTACATAGCACGTTAAATTAAGAGCCGCTCTAGACTATGCCTCTGACAAAGAAGAGAAGATCACACCTGAGCGACTTCGTATGCTGTTCTACCTAAGAACTGGAAGGACACGTTGAGACCACAATAGCTTTTAAAGAACCTTCCTCTGATAGTGAATAAAAGGTTATGTAACAGCAGGATGGCAATACCTCTCTCACAACCATGCAAACAGATGGTGACACTGGAGACGTCCTGTGTCATCTCCCCAACATCCAAACAGCAGATGTGACCCTGTCATCATTGTTCCCACTCTGAGGATTCACAACGACTTCAGCACCTTCACCACCAACACCACCCCCACTTCCCCCACCCCCTCAGCCTCTTTCCTCCTCACCCACCCACCCTCTCCCTAAAGAATGAGTGAGACAACAGCTGCTTTGTCCCCTCTCTTTATGGCCAGATGGACAGGCGACATCACGGCAGCTTGAAACATTCTCCCTAGCTTTGGATGAAGATGGATTAGAATACAGCAAAACAAAATAAATTTTTAAAACAATAAACGGGAGTTTCATGCATCATGCAAGAGGAGAGAACTGTCGCCGCGGTTTGACCATCGTGTTTTTGTTAATAAAGAGAGGTCTCATGGGTGGAGTCAACATGAGAAGTGACGCAAAGTACCCCCATCCATTACGTAACCATCCACCATTTCCTGGTCCAATGGCTGGTTCTCTTGACAGCATTCTCCCACCACTTTCGTCCTCCTTCTTCTCCCCTCCTTTCTACCATCCTCCTCATCACCCCTACCATACAATTCCGGTATGTTGATGCTAGAAGCTAAAACAATTATTTACTCCCCATCCCCTTGTCCAGGTTGTCTTTTGGATTTAAAAGTTTCAATTATTTAAAATCCGACACGTGGATAGAATAAAATGACTATGGACTGCACCAGGAATGAGAAAAAGCAATGAAACAAGAGTGGCTCTAAGACAGCCCATGAAAAGGGAGAGTACATTAGACCTGATTTGCAGGACCCCCCCCCCCCCCCCCCTCCCGTGCATGGGGAGACCCGTTTTACAGAAAGCAGCTTCAGGACTCACTTTATGGATTGAGGGGAAACCGGTCATACGATAACG
>CM031617.1:46882703-46885203 GCA_018398815.1 Conus ventricosus | reverse complement strand
AAAAGCAGTTTCCCCCAAAACGCCAGTTGCCAACTTAAAATTTTAAGGTTGGATGCCAGCCTTTGGTTGTTTTGTAAAAAGCTGGTTATTTGTTAAAATGACCAGCGTATTGAAAAAATTTGAAGTAGAAAAGTATAATGAAAATGATAATTTTTGTAAAGGTTTTTATTTTATGGATGAATGGCAAAGGTTTTTTTTTTTCAATTAGTATTGAAAACAATATAGTATTTAATCATTCATTTTATCAATGGTAGTAAAGATAAAGAATATGATCTTGAGAATACGACTAAAACTGAAAACATTCATTTTTAATTAAAAACTTAATGTCATGTACCTGTTTCGACCTCCAATGGCATTGACTGCTCGGCTGTTTCTGTCCAAGCGTCCTCTTTCTGGAACTTACGCAGGCTGTTTTTCAGATCTAGTGCCAATCTCCTCAACTTAGCAACATTTTCTGTGTGTGTGTGTGATGTGTGTGGTGTGTGTGTTGTGTGTGTGTGTGTGTGTGTGTGTGTGGTATGTGGTGCGGGGCTGTGCGTGCGTGCGTGCGTGCGTGCGTGCGTGCGTGCGTGCGCGCGCGCGCGTTGTGTGGGGCGTGGCGCGCGCGTACGCTTATGTGTGTAGTGCGTGTGTGGACCTGCGCGCGTAGGGCTGGTCGTGGTAGCGATTGTTATTTGGATGGTAGAAACATGAACGGAACATATCGGCATTATCAGCTGGAGCCGCTTCCAGACAAAGAGATTCGTTGGTGATCCACGCCTGTTGAAAGAAATCAGCTGAAGGTGCTCTCTCGCGCGCACTTGATCCAATGTCTTCCCGCACGCTGGGTGCGACTTCGCTCAGTGCCTTGGATGGTGTTCTTGAGTCCAGAACCATACTAGAGCCATATGTATGTATATTGTCTTTGTTGTTGTGCTGTGTTGTTGTTGTTGTTGTTGTCAACGACCTCTACCCAAAGGACTGTCTCTGATTCTCTGGGATTTCTTTTGTTTGGTTAGGTGTTGTTGTTGTCGTTGTTGTTGTTGTTTTTTTTTTTTTTTAATGCGAGCGGTGTTTGAAGAGTCGGGTGTGTATGTATGTATGCATGCATGTGTGTGTGTGTGTGTGTGTGGTGTGTGTGTGTGTGTGTGTGTTGTGTGTGTGTGTGTGGTGTGTGTGAACGCGCGCGTGCATCTGTGCTGTTTGTTAACATTGTGTGTGTGTGGTGTGTGTGTGTGTGTGTGTGTGTGTGTGTGGTGTGTTGTGTGTGTGTGTGTGGTGAGTGTGTGGTGTGTGTGTGTGTGCGTGTGTGTAGTGTGTTGTGTGTGTGGTTGTGTGTGTGTGTGTGTGTGTGCGCTGCGCGCGCGCGCGTTTGTGTGTGTATGTGTGTGTGTATGGCAGCGCGCGTGCGCATGCAATATGGTGTATGTGTCGTATACTAAAGTGTGTGATGCGTGTGCAGTGCGTTTGTGCGTGTGGTGTGTGTGTGCGCGCGCGCGCGCGTGCGCGCGTGTTGCGTGTGTGCGTATGCGTTTGCGCTGTGTATGTGACTGCGTTACTTCTTCCACACTTTGCAAGTCGCCCACACTTTAACTCGGGTGCGCCAACCTCCGTCCATCTTCGTCTCCATGAACACGCGCCCTCTCTCTCCCTCCTCTCTCTTCTCTCTCCTCTTCTCTCTCTCTCTCTCTCTCTCTCTCTCTCTCTCGCTTTTCTCTCTCTCTCTCTCTTCTCTCTCTCTCTCTCTCTCTCTCCCTCTACTCATCTATTTCTCTACTCACACACACACACACACACACTCCACCCACCACACACACAACCACACACTCACACCACACACACACACACCTGCCCCCCATACTATACTCCACTTCCCTTCTCCTTGCTGCGACATGCTCTTCCCTCGCCCCCCCCCTCCCTTCCCACCAACTCCCCTCCACCCACCCCCACCCACCCTCCTACCCCAACACCTATAGTTTCCAAGAGAGGCGACAGTTAATTAGAGGTGATGGACGAGAGAGAGAGAGAGAGAGAGAGAGAGAGAGAGAGAGAGAGAGGGGGGGGGGGTTAATGTGGAAACAGCAGTTCCAGCAGACCACCCAACTAACAGCTAGCACTTCGCATCCAGCTAGCTCCACACAGACTACCATCAGGCGTCAGCGCTTCTCGTTCTGTCTGTCTGTCTTTTCTGCTGTCTGTCTTGTCTGTCTGTCTGGTCTGTCTGTCTGTCTCTTCTCTCTCTCTCTCTCTCTCTCTCTCTCCTCTCTCTCTCTTCTTCTCTCTCTTGTTATGAAACGATTGCTATCTATCTGTATAAGGCATTCCAAATTTCCCCTCAATTAGCTGTAACTGATTGATATCGTTCTCCTTTTCTTTGTGTGAATGTACAAATTCACGTTATCACGACTAATGTTGTTCTTCTCTCGTTTATATTGGATGTACGATTTCTTGCATTGTGTGTATATACGACCCCCTTCATGAGGGGCTATGGCCTTTTTTTGAATAAATTCGTATCGTCCCT
>CM031617.1:46870032-46880032 GCA_018398815.1 Conus ventricosus | reverse complement strand
AAAATAACTAGTAATGAAAAATAGTGAAAGGAAGAGATGGGACTACTAGAAAAATAATGTAATGAAAATAGTGAAAAGGTGGAAGAGAGGGGACTACATAGCAAATAACTAGTATGTAAATGTGAAGGTGGAGAGATGGGACTACTAGCAAATAACGTAATGTAAAAGGGGAAAGGGAAGAGATGGGACTACATAAAAAATTAATATAATGTAAAGGGTGAAAAGGTGGAAAGAGATGGGAAACATAGCAATAACTGAAGTAAAGGGTTTGAAAGGTGGGGGGGTGGGACCTACATAGAAAAATCTATAATGTAAAGGTGAAAGGGGAGAGGGGACTACATGCAAATAACTAAAATGTAAATAGTAAAAAGGGGGAAGAGATGGGACTACATAGCAAAATAACATAAAAAAAAATGAAAAGGGGAAGGATGGGACACATAGCAAATAACTATAATGAAAAATTGTGAAAGGTGGAAAGAGGGGAACTACATAAAAATAACTAGAATGTAAATGTGAAAGGTGGAAGAATGGGACTACATAGCAAATAACTAGTATGTAAATGGTGAAAGGGGGGGAAGAGATGGGATACATAGCAAATAACTAGTAATGTAAATGTGAAAGGGGGAAAGAATTGGGGCTACTACAAAAAACTAGTAATTAAATAGTAAAGGGTGGAAAGGATGGGGACTAATAGCAAAAAACTGTAATGTAAAAATAGTGAAAGGTGGGGAAAGGGGGGACTACATAGCAAATAACTATTAATGAAATGTGAAAGGTAAAGGGGAGATGGGAAAATCCCATAGCAAATAACTAGTAATGAAATGGAAAAGGTGGAAAAGGGGATACATAGCAAATAACTAGTAATGAAATGTAAAAGGTTTGAAAATAACTGCAAAAAGTTGTGGGGGGGGGGACCCAAAATTCTTAACATAGAAACGGGGCAAAAAACTTTACGACTTCCGGAGTAGGAAACGTTTCATTGAAGCCTTTTACCAGTAATATCTCAATTGAAAATTCTGCAGAGCGACAATTAAAGTCTTTCAGATTTGTCGTTAAAAAGCTCACCGCATCCACAGAGCAACTTTTTGGGCGCTGCCCGCACTTAAAAACCGTTGTCACACTAAGCGAGTCTCGCAGCACTAAAACCGTTGTCACACTAAGCGAGTTGACAGATTAAAACCGTTGCAACTAAGCGAGTCTACAGCTTTTTAAAACCTTTTGTCACCAAACGATTTCTTTTCCGCCCTTTGTGGAAAGCGATTTTTGTTTTTGCGCTTTTTGGTCACTTGGCGAGTTGGGGGGAAAGCAGAATGCATATCGCTCGCCTGATCAAGTGATTTTATTTCGTGCTTAGTTACGCCGGCGTACATGTGTGTAATTTTTTGAGGCGTTTTTGACTTGTTGCTATTTCATGGAGAATTAAAGTTTAAGTACATTTCCTAATGTGCAGGGGCCTGAAACTGTCAGAGGGTTCACTATGCAAAGGCACGCTGGGTTTGTGGAAGAGGCGCCCTCCCCTTCATCCGCTTTAACCCCCATGAATGAACCAGGTGCTCTTTACTGCTTTGTGGACGGGGGGGGGGGGGGGGGGGGGGGGGGGGGGGGGGGGGGGGGGAACGGGAGGAGGAGGGGGGGGGGGGGGGGGGGGGTTTGTTGTGGAAGAAGATGGGGGGAAAAAGGTTTGGGGGGGGGTGTTTACAAGGGGGGGAAAAAAATTAAAAATAAGAATTGTTTTTCCAATAACAAGTAAAAAAAAAAAAATGAAAATGGGGAAAAAGAAAAGTTTAAACGCTCAAGGGCATGAAATTGTAAATCGTCCCCAAGCGCAGTTAAGAAAACCCTGAAAAAGAAAAAAACTGCACGTAATTTTGAAAATCCCATTGTTCGTTCCATTTTCTTCCTTCAAAACTCCTCATCCGCATCTTTTCTCTGGGGGATCACCTCTTGTTATTTAGTGTCCCCGGGCCCGAAATGCTAAGGGTTTTGGGTTCTCCCCCCCCCCCCCCCCCCCAAAAAAAAAAAAAAAAAAAAAAAAAAAAAAGGGGATCGTTCGCTCTTAAGTTGTTCCCTTGGGGAGTTTAAAGCGGGGGGTCAACAACAACAACAACAACAAAAAAAAAAAAAAAAAAGAAAACGAGTACAAGAGCGAGCACTGACGAAAGCCGCGTGTGGCGTTGGGGTTTAAGGGCATGCTTGTTGCGTTGCCCAAGATCCAAGACCAAACGCAAAAACCAGCCTCCCCCATGGGGGCCGTGTCACACGGTAGGCAAACGAACGAACGTTTTTCGCGCCCCAAATAAATTCGCAGAAAGGTATCAACTGAAATACTTTTCTTTTTTCTTTTTTTTTTTTCTTGTCAGAACTTTTTTTCCCGACAAAAGAAAAAAATCATTCCCCACAAGGCACACAGTTTTCAGGAAAGGTATTTTAAAACTGTTTCTTTTAAAATACGCCGATCAAATTTTAAAACCCCCGGGAAACGTACAAGGCTGCTCCACTAGGGGTATAAACCCCATTATCTGTGAGACTGCAGGGTTGGTTTTTGGGGGGTGCCTTGTTTCTTTTCGTTTTTTTTAGTGTTGGCCCGCAGGTGACATCGCAATGAAATGAATTGATGCTAAACAAACAGAGAGGAGAGAGAGAGTGAGAGTGATGAGAGGAGAGAGTGTGTGTTAATTGTGATTGTTAAGCGTTCGGAGAAGGGGTGTCCACTTTGTTGCGTTTGCTGTTTCATGGTCGAGCATCACGCATCTTTTAGCGGGCCATTCCTTTCCTCATAAAGCGAATTGCTGGAAATAAAATGACTGGCGCCAGTCTAAGGACTATCGTGACGTGAGTTCACGCACGGCCTACCTCTGAGCCTGAGTTTAAAAAGAAAAAGAAAGAAAGAAAATTACCGATAGGCGTTGATATATTCTAAGACTTCTTGCCCCGCGGGACATGCAGTTGGCCAAAACAAATGGACACACACACACACACACACACACACACACCTAGAAGTTGGATCTCAAAAACAGTTGATTATACGAACCAGTCGTGCTGTCAACTGTGCAGTGCAACCTATCAGATATTATGTGGCATTTTGTTGGTGGACATTTTTAACCTGTCGCGTGTTGTTTGGAATAGTTTGATTTGACTAATGATCTTTGTCTTTTGATTCAGATCTATATATCTTGGGTTTCGCATTTTTCGTGTTCAGTTTGATGTGCCGTCTGTTTACCAAATGACACAGTCATGCACAAATTGCGTCATGATTCCGGGAATCTCTTTAAAATACCAGCAGAATAAGGCAGAAGGCGCCACAAGCTTTCCGTTGGCTTGACTGTGTCGAGCATTTTGATTGGTTGTAACGTGCGATTATTCTCGATCTTTCTAGAGAGTTCGATTATTCTGAAACATTCTTGAACTCTATGATTTTTGACTGGTTGAGCCAGACGGTGTACATTCAATTTTCAATTTTAGAATCAGTAAATGAATGAGAGAATGAGCGTGTTGAGAGAGAGAGAGAGAGAGAGAGAGAGAGAGAGAGAGGAGAGAGAGAGAGAGAGAGAGAGAGAACAATGTGTATAAGAAAACGCGTTTTGTGTGTTGTGTGTGTGTGTGTGTGTGTGTGTGTGTTTAATGGCTGTTTTAATGGTCATCGAGTCCTTTGTGAACTTGTTACCAGGGTCGACCATTACTCTACCCGGATTAACCGAGCGTTTTTGGTGTGTGTGTGTGTGTGTTTCATCTGAACTCAGGGTCCAGCTCACTGAAGTATCAAAGAAGAGGAGTTTCATTGTTGTTTGTCGTAACATGTGTGATAAAACGGTTTCAAAACTCTCATCGCTTTAACCGCTTGCGTCTGCATGAAATGGTTGTTTCAGTTGGAGGCTCTGTCGCCTGACTTAGGCACTAGGTGTAATGCGTGTTTGTGCAGACCCGTATAGCGGAGGCTACGGTTGCAGCCCACTAATTAGCAGTGTCAAGGCACCCTTTATAACTGTGCCGTTTGGAAATCGTTATTTTTCTCCACGCCCGACTTTCCCTAAACCCTGTCCCTCACCCTAACCTAATCTAATCCTGATCCCAGCTCCACTCTGACCATGAGCTAGACGTATTTATGAAATGTTGTTAAAAGTTTCCTAGTGTTTTTGATGCTTTGTGTCATCTCCCTTGATCATGCCATTTGCGCTACGACGTTGACGCCGTAATCGTGTCGCCGCGAATCGGGATTATCGCCAGGAAGGAGGTCTATTGTGTTAGTTTAAGGTCGCTTACGATAATTTTTTTTTCTCCAAATGATTTTAAGATGTATACCCATTTAAAGACTTGAAACTACAAAGTGGACAGTGTTTAAGTTTTGTGATCAAAGCTGGTGTGTAGTGCCAAGCAGTGTTTCATTCCAGAGTCTGGATTTTGTTTAAGATTTGAAAGTAAACAAAAAGAGTACAGCCTTCACATTCTTTCGGTAATATATTAACATTTGCATCAACATTTTCGAGACCGAAATAAAAATGGCGCTTGAGGGGAAAAAGGTGTGGGGGGGGGGGGGGGTGCGGAGACTGTTGCCATGACCTTACCTGGCGCGTCTTTCCTTCAGAAGTTCAATACTACCACCACCACCCAAACCTCACCTTAACCCATATCCCCGAAAACTAAAAAAAAAGGGAGGTAAACTGGCTTCTTCTCTTCCATGTCTGCACAGAAGCTGGTGGCCTGCAGCTTAGGGGCCGGGTTCATCACGGTTTCCTAACAGATAAGAACATGTTCGTAGCGAAAAGACGTTCGTAGCACAAAGAACGGAGTTTCACGATGGCCATGTAGACGGATTTTGTTCTGGTCGTGCATGGTGGCAAACTGCGTAGGTCGCGCCAGACTAGCATCAACAAGTTCAAAACAGCAGATGCCAAATCACGAACCCACCCAGAGGACATAATGGCGTATGCCCTTCACCTCTCCCCTGTCAGGGGTCGAGAAGCTGCAGATGCTGATGTTGCTGTGGCTGTTTCTTTTATTCCCCATGCCTGTTGGTGGTGCTTTCGATGGAGAAGAAACCATTGAATTCCTGTCGTTCGCCGAGTGTTGAGGGGGGACAGCGGCGTTTTTTGGGGGGGGGTTTTTTTCCCCCCCGGGGGGGGTTTTCCCCCCGGGGTCTTTTTTTTTTCCTTTTTTTTTTTCCCCCTTTGGTTTTTTTCCCCCTTTTTTTTTTGGGGGGGGGGTTTTTTAATTTTTTTTTTTGGGGGTTTGTTTGGGGGTTTTTATTTTGGGGTTTGTTTTTGTTTGTTTTTTTTGGGGGGTTTTTTTTTTGGGGGGGAATAAAAAATTTAAAAAAAAAAAAAAAGGGAAAAAAAAAAAAGGGGGCCTTGGGGGGAAAAAAGGGGGGGTTTTTTGGGGGGGGGGGGGGGGGGGCCCAAAAAAGGGGGGGTTTTTTTTGGGGGGAATAAAACCCCCAAAAAAATTAAAATTCCCCCCAAAAAGGGGGGGGGGGCCCCCGGGCCGGCCCAAAGGGGGCAGGGGAAAAAGGGGGGGGGAAAAGGGGGGGGGGGGGGGGAAAAAAAAAAAAATTTTGGGGAAAAAGGGGGGGGGGGGGGAAAAGGGGGGGGGGGGAGGGGGGAAAAGGGGTGGGGGGGGGGGAAAAGGAAAAAAGGGGGGGGAAAAAAAAAAAGGGGGAAAAAAAAAAAAGGGGGGGGGGGGGGAAAAAAAAAAGGGGGGGGGGGGGAAAAAAAAAGGGGGGGGGGGGGGGGGGGGAAAAAAAAAAACCCCGGGGAAGGGGGGGGGGGGGGGGGGGGGGGGGGGGGGGGGGGGGGGGAAAGGGGGGAGGGGGGGGGTGGGGGGGGAAAAAGGGGAAAGGGGGGGGGGGGGGGGGGGGGGGGGGGGGGGGGGGTTTTTTTGGGGGGGGGGGGGGCCCCCCCCCCCCTTTTTTTGGGGGGGGAAAGGGGGAGGGAAAAATTTTGGGGGGGGGGGGGGTGGGGGGGGGGGGGGGTTTTTTTTTTGGGGGGGGGGGGGGGGAAAAAAAGGGGGGAAAAAAAAAAGGGGGGGGAAGGGGGGAGGGGGGGGGAAAAGGGGGGGGGGGGGGGGGGGGGGGAAAAGGGGAAGGGAGGGGGGGGGGGGAAAAGGGGGGAAGGGGAGGGGGGGTTTTGGGGGAAAAGGGGGGGGGGGGGGAAAAAGGGGGGAAGGGGGGGGGAAAGGGAGAGAGAGGGGGGAGGGGGGGAAAGAAAAGGGAGAGGGAGAGGGGGGAAAAAAGGGGGGGGGAAAGGAAAAGGGGGGGGGGGAAAAAAAGGGGAAAAGGGGGGAAAAAAAAGGGGGGGGGGGGGCCCCCCCCCCCCTTTTTTTTTTTTGGGGAAAAAAAACCCCAAAAAAAAAAGGCCCCCCCCCCTTTTTTTTTTTCCCCCCCCTTCTTTTTTTTTCCCCCGAAAAAAAAAAGGGGAAAAAACCAAAAAAAAATTTTGGGCCCCCAAAAAACCCGGTTTTTTTTCCCCGGGCCCCCCGGGAGGAAAAAAAACCGGGGGGGCCCCCCCCCCCCCCCCCCCCCCGGGGGGGGGGGGGGGGGGGGGGAAAAACCCCCCCGGGGGGAAAGGGTGCCCCCGGGGGAATTTTGGGGGGAAAATTTTGGGGGTTTTTTGGGGGGGGGGGTTTTTTTTTTTTTGGGGTTAAAAAGGTTTAAAAAATTTTTTTTGGGGGGGGAAAAAGGGTTTTTTTTGGGTTTTTTTTTAAAAAACCCCTTTTTCCCCGGGGGGAAAATTTTTTTGGGGGGGGAAAAAAATTTTTGGGGCAATTTTTAAAAAAAAAAAATTTTAAAACCCCCCCCCGGGAAAAAAAAATTTTTTTCTTTTTGGGGGGAATTTTTTTAAAAAGGGAAAAATTTGGAAAATTTTTTTCCCCCCCCCCAAATTTTTTGGGGGGGGGGCGTTTGGCCCCGGGTTTTTTTTAAAAAAAATTTTTCCCCCTTTTTCCCAACCCCTTTGGCCTTTGGGGGGGGAAAAAAAAAACCCCCCCCCGGGGGAAAACCCCCAAAATTTGGGGGAAAAAAAATTTTTTTGGGGGGGTTTTAAAAATTTTCCCCCAAAAGGGGAAAAAAAAACCCCAAAAAAAAAAAAAAAATTTGGGGGAAAAAATTAATTTTTGGGAAAAAAAAAAAGGGGGAAAAAAAAATTTTTTGGGGGGTTTTGGACCCCCCCGGGTTTTTTTTCCTTTTTTTTTTTTTTTTTGGGGTTTTTTTTTTTTGGGGGTTTTTGTTTTTCCCCCCCACCCCCCTTTTTTTTTTTTTTTTTGTTTTTTCTTTTTTTCCCCCCCCCTTTCCCTCCCCCCCTTTGGTTTTTTTTTTTTCCCCCTTTTTTTTTTTTTTTTCCTCTTTTTCTTTTCCTTTTTTTTTTTTTTTCCCCCCTCTTCCCCCCCTCTCCTCTCTTCTCCCCCTTTTCCTCTCTCTCTCTCTCTTTTCCTCTCTCTCTTTTTTTTAAAAACCCCCCCCCCCCCCCCCTTTTTTTCCCCCTTTCTCCCCCCCTCCCCTCTCTTTTTTTTTTTTTTTCCCCCCCCCCCCTTTTTCCCCCCCCCCCCTTTTTCCCCCTTTTTTCCCCCTTTCCCCCCCCCCCCCCCCCCCCCCCCCCCCCCCCCTTTTTTCCTCTCTCTTTTTTTTTTTTTTTCCCCCCCCCTCCCCCCCAAACCCCCCCCCCACCCCCCCCCCCCCCTTCCCCCCCCCCCTTTCTCTTTTTCTCTCTCTCCCCTTCTCTCCCCCCCCCCCCCCCCCCCCCCCCCCCCCCCCCCCCCCCCCCCCCCCCCCCCCCCCCCCCCCCCCCCCCCCCCCCCCCCTTTTCCTCCCCCTTTCCCCCCCTTTTTTTTTTTTCCCCCCCTTTCCCCCCCCCCTTTTTTGGTTTGGTTTTCCCAAACCGAAAACCCCCCCCCCCCCCCCCCCCCCCCCCCCCCCCGCCTTACCCTCCCCCCCCCCCAAACCCCCCCCCCCCCCCCTCCCCCGATCATCAACAAACAATTTCCCCAAAAACAAAAGATGGAGGGGGTGGGGAATGGGGAGGGGAAGGGGTGTTTGGGGGTTTGTTTGGGGTTAAAATGTAGGGGGTCTGGGGGGGGAGGGGGGAGGGGGGCCAACTTGGGGGGGGTTGTCAAGGTTTTGGCCCGCCTGTTGGGCCCTGGCCTTTTTGGGAAGGGGGGGGCCCCTTTTTGCTTCCGCCCGAAAGGGCCATTGCCATTCCCCCGGGACGTCCAAAGTGAAGGGGCGTGTTGTTTTGTGTTGTGTGTGTTTTGGTGTGGGGTGTGGGTGGTGTGTGTGTGTGGCGAGAGAGAGAAGAGAAAAAAATCACAGAGAGAGAGACAGAAAAGAGAAAAAAAGACAGGGGAGCCGAGGGAGAGAGAGAGCCCGTCTGGCAGCTGTCCTCTGACTCCCCCCCCTCACCCTCCACCCCCCACCACTCACCCCCTTCCCCCCTTTTTCCCATGCCCCCCCCCCCCACCTCCGTCCGCCCCGCTCCAGCAAGTGGGAAATTAAACATTTGCCCAGAGTGGATGGAGATGGGGGTGGTTGCCCTGAAAGAGGTCAGAGGTCATGGCTGGGGTGGGTGGGTAAAGTGGGGGGGGGGGGGGGGGGGGGGGGGAGGGGGAGGGGGGATCTAGTGAAAGAAGGGATGTGCTGTAGGGGGCGGTAAATGCCGCCGAGGGCAGATGACCCAAAACGGACCGAAGGGCAGCCCAAACCCCCGTCCGCGGAGGCTTGCTGTGAATAGAAGCGGTTGGAAGGTTGGGGTGTGTGGTGTGTGTGTGGTGTTTCGTGTGGTGTGGGGTGTGTGCGTGTGTGTGTGTGTGGGTGTGGGGTGTTTTTACAGGGAAATTCTTCCCCCCCCCCCCCTCCCCCCCTCCCCTTTTTCCACGATGGTTCCCACGACCGTCCCGGGAAAAGCTCCCACCTGCGGTCAAGGGGGGACGAGTGCGTGAGTGGCCATCTTTGGGAGGACGTCTGTCAGGCGACTTTTTTCTGAAACGTTATGTACTACTATCTTCTGAAAAAAAATCCCATAATTTTCCCCCCTGACATCTGTAGGCGACTTTTCTTCTGAAAAAGTTACTTTACTATCTTTTGAAAAAAACCACTATAATTTTCAAAGATAGTAGAAAAATACTAACTTAGGAAATTTTTTTGTAGTGATTTCAGAAAAATAGTGTAATAGTAAGTTTTAGAAGGTTTGTGTTCGCGTTTTGGGCTATCTAGTGAATGGAAATTTTGTGTGAAATTTGTCCTTTTTACTTATTGTTAAAAAGAATTGTTAAAAAGCGTTTAAAAGACAGTCGTGGAAAGTATTGCCGAGGGGTTTTGGAAAAAAGATTTTGGAATAAAAATTTTTAATGAAAAAAATGGCACTTAAAGGGCAGTTCTTTTACTACCCTTTGGGCGAAAATATGCTCGCCTATTTTACATGGGCAAAAGCGGCTTATGGGTTTTTGCGCGTATGTTGTCCCAAAATTTCCCAAAAGCGCGCTTATTGGACGAACCCCTGTGTTTCGGGGTATGTGCGAGCGAAGTACGCATGCATGTAATTTGTGTGCGTGAGGATATGTGGGTGCGTGCGATGTCTGTCTCCTAATTTTTAAACCCAACAAAACAATTTTATAAATCAAAGGAAAAAGGGGAAAGCGGAAAAATTTGAAAGGCATAGAATTAAAATTTTTTTGGGGTAAAATAGCCCCCGCTACTGTTACAGAAACAAAAATTAAATTAAAAAAAAAGGAGAAAACAATCTTTTTTAAGTTTGTTTGGTTGTATGACACAAACGATGGGAAGAAAAAGGGGGATTTCCCCTTTTCTTTCTTTGAAAAGTTTCAGAGAAAGGTGAGGTATTCAATTTGTGTTTAAAGCAAGTGAATTCTTTTTTCCCTTTTTTTTATGGAAAATTTTTTTTTATTGCACACAAGTACCCACTTTTCAATGGGTTTGGGGTTCAGGTGATTAAAATGTTTTAGGGAATATTTAAAAACACAGGAAAAAATGATCAAACTCAGTTTCTTTTCATAAACT
>CM031617.1:46860032-46865032 GCA_018398815.1 Conus ventricosus | reverse complement strand
GTGTGTGTGTGTGTGTGTGCGTGCGTGCTTGTGTATTTGTATGGCACGTGTGTTTGTCGTACATGTGTTTAGGTTATATATAAGAGTGTTCATGCGCGGACATGGATGCGAGCGTGTAGACGCGCGTGCGTTTACATGTGTGAATGAACCTTTCATTTTTTTTTCCACTTTGTGTGAAAGGTGCTGGATCTCGTACAACTGTTAGTTTCAAAGTGACGGTGGTTGCAGGCGGAAACTGAAACAAACTTAAAAGAAAAATTACACTTCCGCCGAACGAAGGCGACAAGCAAAATACAAGACAAAATGCGACGCGTTTCGACCTCTGTAGTCTTTTTCAAGCAAGCGCCTGCCTGTCTTCACATCGCAAAATAGCAGTCTTACTACTGCTTTCAAGTATATTTTCAACAAGGTTTCATTCAGATTTGATGTCATCAGTGAAAAAAGGGGAAAATTGGGAGGGGGAGGGGGGGGGGGGGGGGGCGTTCTGACGATTTTCAGCACACACAAAACAGAAAGTTGCGAAAAAAAGGGGAAAAAAAGGAAATCGGCTGTGGGAAAAAAAAAATGGATATAGAAATCAGCTCGAAAGCGGGCATCTGATGTGCATGTGTACGTCACATTTGCGGCTTCGACAACATTCTCCCCCATGCGCTTTGGCCCGGTAGAAAAAGACACCATTCATGACTTTGGGCCTTATATCAGCTGAAAGAAATGGACCGGTCGAGTTTTATAGCTTCCTTCTCTCTTTATGGGGAACCTGTCTGGAAAATCAGTATGGAGTGATTTTTAGAGATCATTGTTTCTCCCTCTTCGTCGGAAGAGGTCTCTAATCATCACGGAGTCACGATTCTTTTTTTTTTAACCCCCACTCTCACTCTCTCTCTCTCTCTCTCTCTCGCTCTCTCGCTCTCTCTCTTCTCTCTCTCTCTCTCTCTCTTCTCTCTCTCTCTCTCTCTCTCTCTTTGCCATGTGGGTGTTGATGGCAAGTTAATGACTGTGCATTGGATCGGGATTCCGGAAATGGGAATCCAAAATGAAATCTTGTGAGTGAAGTGTTAAAAATACAACAAAACAAAAAAACAGATACTGGCGATTCCAATTCAACTGTCACTGATCACGGCAAGACCATGGTGCGCGCGTGTGTGTGTGTGTGCGTGTGTGTGTGTGTGCGTTCGTGCGTGTGTTTGTGCGTGCGTGCGTGTGTTTGTGCGTGTGTGTGTGTTGAGAGAGTAGAGAGAGAGAGTGTGTGTGTGTGTGGTGTGTGTGTGTGTGTGTCTGTGTGTGTCTGTGTGTGAGTGCGTGCGAGCGTGCGTGCGAGCGTGCGTGCGCGCGCGCGCACGTGTGTGTAAGAAGTTACTAGCAGGCAAAAATATTGAACATGCAAATTAACTTTTGCGATAATCGTGGGGCGAAAGTCCATTGGGGTGAAGTCCATATCCACCAGCAAAACCACTCATTCTTCCACACTATATAGGATTTTAGAGAGAAAACCACCAGCAAAACCACTCATTCTTCCACACTATATAGGATTTTAGAGAGAAAACCACCAGCAAAACCACTCATTCTTCCACACTATATAGGATTTTAGAGAGAAAAAAAAATTCCGACAGATGACAATGGGGAAAAAACACAGGCCAGAGCTGTTGGGAAAAAAAAGTCAAATAATAAAAAAAAAAATGTTTTATTCATGAATTCCAGTTGCGTTTCACACAGGCACACACTCGCACAATGTCAAACACATGTACATTTATCACACTCGCAGCGCGCACCACGCACGCACGCACGCACGCACGCACGCACGCACGCACGACGCACGACGCACACGCACACACACACACCACACACACACACACCGCATTTCTGTACATACAAAGTAGAAGTGCCCATATAGAACATCAACATAAAAGAAAATCAATGCAGATGTAGTGTCACTTAGAATGAATTAATAATTATGCAGATTATATATAGCCGAGATATGAGCCACCAATTCAAATACAAACGAATTAGGAGGAAGGCGAGGGGGGGGGGGGGGGGGGGGGAGAGACCACTTCAGTAGCAAACACTGAGCAAGATGGCGACTTGCACATCCGTTTTCCTTTCCTCTTTTCATAGCAAATGTTGTTTTTTTGTTGTTTTTTAAATAAAAAGACCCGTGCGGCTGACCAGCAGTTTACAGAACCGTGAAGAACCCAAGGAGAGATGGAGACGTCGCATTTCCCCTTGACATTATCAACTTGAGAAAAAACAAAAAGAATCATTGGTGACGATGCTAGTGTTTAGTTAACAAGAGACGGACAGAGTGTCTTGTGTTGTGCTGCTGCGATCAAATCATCAGTTATACGAGCTTGAAAGAGATTGGTTCCACAACCATCCATTCTGCGCCCACTTTGAGGAGACAAGTGATCGTTCGGTCTTCGTTTTGATTGTGTTTGAATGTTGTTTGTCTTGCAATGATCGTTTTGTTCGTCGTTTTGATTGTGTGTTGAATGTTATTTTGTCATGGAAGAAGAGATTGCTCGTTCTTCGTTTTCATTATGTTTAATGTTGTTTCTCTTGCAAATGATTGTTCGTTCTTCGTTTTCATTATGTTTAATGTTGTTTGTCTTGTGATTGTTCGTTCTTCGTTTTCATTATGTTTAATGTTTGTTTGTCTTGTGATTGTTCGTTCTTCGTTTTCATTATGTTTAATGTTGTTTGTTTTGTGATTGTTCGTTCTTCGTTTTCATTATGTTTAATGTTGTTTCTCTTGTGATTGTTCGTTCTTCGTTTTCATTATGTTTAATGTTGTTTCTCTTGTGATTGTTCGTTCTTCGTTTCATATATGTTTAATGTTGTTTCTCTTGTGATTGTTCGTTCTTCGTTTTCATTATGTTTAATGTTGTTTCTCTTGTGATTGTTCGTTCTTCGTTTTCATTATGTTTAATGTTGTTTCTCTTGTGATTGTTCGTTCTTCGTTTTCATTATGTTTAATGTTGTTTCTCTTGTGATTGTTCGTTCTTCGTTTTCATTATGTTTAATGTTGTTTCTCTTGTGATTGTTCGTTCTTCGTTTTCATTATGTTTAATGTTGTTTCTCCTGTGATTGTTCGTTCTTCGTTTTCATTATGTTTAATGTTGTTTCTCTTGCAAGTGATTGTTCGTTCTTCGTTTTCAACGTGTTGAATGCTGTTTGTCTTGCCTGAAGCAGAAGACCAAAGAGGTCGAAACGCGTCACGTTTTGCCTTGTCATTTGTCTCTTTCGTTCGGCGGAACAGTCCATCTTCTTTTTAAGTTTGTTTCCATTTCTGCCTGCTGTCAGTCACGTCACTTAGACACCCATCGGTAATGACTGAGTAGGGCTAGTGTGACGGTGTGTGTGACGGTGGGTGGTGTGTCTGTGGTCAGGCTTACATGGAGGACCACCTGAAGAACGGGGACCGCCTGCAGCAGGAGTGGGACGCTCTGGCCGCCTACCAGGCCGACCCCTGCAGCACCGCCATCGCCACCGACCCGGCCAACGCGCGCAAGAACCGCTACTCTACGTCCTGCCCTGTGAGTGATCGGCCTTGCTTCCTCCTGCCTTGTCTCTCTTTGTGTGTGTGCGTGCGTGCGTGTGTGTGTGTGTGTGTGTGTGTGTGTCTGTCTGTCTGTCTGTGTCTGTCTGTCTGTCTGTCTGAGAGAGAGAGAGAGAGAGAGATCGTGTGTGTGTGTCTGAGGAGAGAGAGAGAGAGAGAGAGAGAGAGAGAGAGAGAGAGAGTGTGTGTGTGTGTGTGTGTGTGTGTGTGTGTGTGTGTGTGTGTGTGTGTGTATGCTTTGGGTACTATGGTGTGCATATGAAGTGTTTGGTGTCTGTCTGTCTGTCTCTGTCTCTGTCTCTGTCTCTCTCTCTCTCTCTCTCTCTCTCTCTCTCTCTCTCTCACACACACACACACACACACACACACACACACACACACACACACACACACACGCGCGCCTTCTCTCTCTCTCTCTCCTCTCTCTCTCTCTCTCTCTCTCTCTCCTCTCTCTCTCTCTCTCTCAGCGCGCACACACACACATTGATCAGCATTAAAAAAAATGTCTCAAATTCTGTGGCCCTTCATGCCCTGCTCTCATGGTGACCTCAATTTCGATGTCCTCTCCACGTCTGTGGCTTTGGTTTGGTTCCGTCGGGGTCACCGGTATCGGCGAGTCCATGGGGTCTGTCGGTGGACGGACGTGGTGGCGCCCTCCGGAGGGAGAGCTCACTCACGCCGGCTCCGCGACTAAGCAATTATTGTCGTCAGTAGGGGGCTTAGTAGGTGGTGTCCTGCGTATGTTAAATCAGAACAGGCGCCACTGAACACCACCGAAGTGACTCGGCAGCAGTGCAGTGTCTCCTTCGGTGGGTTGCCTCTTAACGACTTGACATTGACTGCTCCCTGTGGATTGCTGGTGCCGGGGCTGCGGCGGGGCCGACCGGGCTGTGGCTATGGACGGGGTGTCGGAATGAGTGGCGTGGGTACACTGCCTCTGAGGTGGCGCAGAGGTTGGGACAGCAAAAAAAAAAAAGTCACTTTTTGGGGCTGGCCATCTGAACGTTTTGTCCTTCAGTTAGTGTCACCATGATGTCTCCTTGGATGGTAGTCTCCGTTTCGTGGACCTTCAACGAGAGTGAGAGAGATGGGGGGAGAGAAGAGAGAGAGAGAGAGAGAGAGAGAGAGAGAGAGAGAGAGAGAGAGAATCAAAAACGTTCAGTGCTCCAACAAAGCAGGGCACCGCACCATTGAGCAACGTACAGATGTACGCCAATAAGGCAAGCGTATAATGAAGGAAATCCGTCCGCACTCTCAGCCACCGTGGCTATTCCACCATTTCGCCGAAAGGCTCGATCACGCTGACAACAGTCATGAAAACAACAACAACAACAACAGAGAAAATTAAAAGGATGTGGATTAAAAAGTTTCGTACATGTGTACAGCATATCAATGGATCAAAATCCGCATCTGAAATAGTGTATCCTTTCTTCCCCCCAGCCCCTCT
>CM031617.1:46845032-46855032 GCA_018398815.1 Conus ventricosus | reverse complement strand
GTTCAAAGAGAGGAGGGGTTGGTTGGGGTAGACAATAATTTCATTTTCGACAAGTATGATGAAATGAGGAGTGCGTCAGTGTTCGCAAGCAAGGATTTCCTGTAGTGGTGCAGCCAGGCGACGACTCCTACCCCCCCCCCCCCCCCCCCCCCACCCCCCCCCCCCCCCCACCCCCCCCCCGGAACTGAATACATGAAGCTTCGGAAAGCAGATTTGCCTGCTGAGTATGCTGAAGAATAATCAATACACAGCGACAAAATTCAACGGTCAGGGTCACTGTTGCACTGAATGTGCTGGAAAGATAGTAACAGCGACACTGTTTAATGACTAGGGTAGCTGTGACACCAAATGTGGTGGAAAGATAGTAACAGCGACATGTTTAATGACTAGGGTACTGTGACACCAAATGTGGTGGAAAGATATTAACAGCGACACTGTTTAATGACTATTGTAGCTGTCACACTAAATGTGGTGGAAAGATATAACAGCGACATGTTTATGACAGGTAGCTGTGACACAAATGTGGTGGAAAGATAGTAACAGCGACATGTTTAATGACTAGGGTAGCTGTGACACCAAATGTTGTGGAAAGATATTAACAGCGACACTGTTTAATGACTATTGTAGCTGTCACACTAAATGTGGTGGAAAGATAGTAACAGCGACATTGTTTAATGACAGGTAGCTGTGACACCAAATGTGGTGGAAATATATAACGGCGACACTGTTTAATGACTATGTAGCTGTACACCAAATGTGGTGGAAAGATATAACAGCGACACTGTTTAATGACTATGGTAGCTGTGACACCAAATGTGGTGGAAAGATATTAACAGCGACACTGTTTAATGACTATGTAGCTGTCACACTAAATGTGGTGGAAAGATAGTAACAGCGACACTGTTTAATGACTATTGTAGCTGTACACCAAATGTGGTGGAAAGATATTAACAGCGACACTGTTTAATGACTATGGTAGCTGTGACACCAAATGTGGTGGAAAGATATTAACAGCGACACTGTTTAATGACTATGTAGCTGTCACACTAAATGTGGTGGAAAGATAGTAACAGCGACACTGTTTAATGACTATTGTAGCTGTCACACTAAATGTGGTGGAAAGATAGTAACAGCGACATTGTTTAATGATAGGGTAGCTGTACACCAAATGTGGTGGAAAATATTAACAGCGACACTGTTTAATGACTATTGCAGCTGTCACACAAATGTGGTGGAAAGATAGTAACAGCGACATTGTTTAATGATAGGGTAGCTGTAACACCAAATGTGGTGGAAATATAGTAACAGCGACACTGTTTAATGACTATTGTAGCTGTCGCACTAAATGTGGTGGAAAGATAGTGACAGCGACACTGTTTAATGGTCGGTCCTTCGGAGACATTGTGTCAGAAAGATATGAACAGCGACACTATTTAACGGCCGAGGTTTCTGGGACAAAGTATTCGTCAGAAAGATTTCAACAGCGACAGAATTTAATGATCAGGGCCTTCTGTTACATTGAATGTGTGGTAGAATTTGTAAACGGCGACAATATCTAATGGCATGGGTCTTTGTTATCAAAGTATATTTTGAAAAGATATAAACGGCGACAATATTTAATGGCCGGGTCTTTGTTAGACTGAATATGTCGATGACATGTAGATGTAAACAGCGACAATGTGTAATGGTCGATGTATCTGTTATACTGTATATATCGGTAAGATGTAAATAGTGACAATTTTTAATGACCGGGGTCTCTTTTATACTGCATAGGTCGGTAAGATATAAGCAGCGGCAACATTTGATGGCCAGGGTCTCTATTATACTGTGTATGTTGGTAAGATGTAAACATTGACACTATTTAATGGCCAGTGTCTTCTTTCATACTGTACATGCCGGTAAAAGTAAGCAGCGACAATATTTGATAAGGTGGGGGGGGGGGGTTCTGTTATGCTGTATTGTCGTAGGATGTGAACAGCGACAATATGTAATGGCTGAGTCTCTATCATGCTGTACATACTGGTAACATGTAAGCAGCGTCAATATTTAATGGCCGATGTGTCTGTTATACTGTATATATCGGTAAGATATAAGCAGCGACAATTTTTCATGGCCGGGATCTCTGATATACTGTGTATGTCGGTAACATGTAAACGATGATAATCTTTAATGACTGGGGTCTCAGCGAATCTGAACTCGTCGGAATGACATTAGGAACGACACTATTTGAAAGCCGTGGTCTTATGTGTCACGGAATGTTGAAAAACACCTCACATTATGGATGTCCGTCGTGGTCGACGAAGACGTCAGTACACTCCGCATGTGTGAAAGCAAGCCAAAGCTGGACACACAGATACGTCCGCATTCTGGGCAGCGACAGCTGTCACTGGGTCAGCGCTTCTGGTCCAATTCCTGCAAACGCTTCTCTTCAAAGCTATTTACTCCTTTGTGGACAGCAAGTCGCCAGGCACTGCGGTCTGTGGCAAGTGTTTCCCAGCCCTGAAGCGGGATGCCACAGGCCGCCAGTGATACTTTCGGCGAAAAACACAGATAGCGACAGTATGAAGGAGAAAAAGAGTGCGACAGCCTTTAATATGACCCGGATCTCTGTGACACTGGTCGTGTCGAAAAGACCAAAACAGCGACAGTATTTTATAGCCAGCGTTTCTGTTACAGTGAACGTGTCAGGAAAGATGTAAACCGCGACAGTACAACTAGCACAGGGTCTCTGAATGTGGACAGCTGTAAACAGCGACAATATTTAACGGCTGAGGTCTCTTTGTCCCATGAATGGTCAGAACGAAATAAACGGCCACAAATATTCTTGAGCCGTGACACTGTGGCACCCTGCGTTTCGCAGAGATGTAAACGGCAACATTTTTTTTTTTTCCAAATGCTCTGGGACACCGCATGTGCCGTAGAGACATAAACAGCGACGGCATTTCATGGCCAACAAACCGTGTGGCACAGTTTGGCTGGCGAGAAACTACACAGTGACAACATTGTGTGGCCGAGATGTCTGCAACATGGAATGTGCCGAGAGAAACCAACAAAATGGTGTCCGTGGTTCTGAGTGTGAAGAGAGAAACGAAGACACGGCGACGTCATTTCATGGCCAGGCTCTTCGGGATACCGAATGTGCGTGGAGAGCAGATACACTGACCGGGGGACAATGTTTCCTGAACCAGACTGCGAGACTGTAAAGAGCGCCGAGAGTGAGAAATCGACAGGGACAACATTTCATGGCCAGGGTCTGTCTCTGTGTCACCAGGAACGCGCCAAGCAAGCGGATACAATATGCATTCACCGTCTCAAGGGCGAGCATCAGTCTTTGTCCACCTCATTCCTGTGTGGAAAGAGGGGGAAAGAGTGCAGTGTGTTCTCTGGTGGGTTGCCGCCACCCCCCCCCCCCCCCCCCGCGCCCCCTACCCTCTCCCACCACCCCCCACCCCCCCCACCACCCCGTGACGACATGATACCGATCGCTCCCTGTGGATACGCTGGGCTGAGACGGTGGCGGAAAGCGCCTTAGTGTTGTTGTGATGGAGGAGGGGGGGGGGCGGACGGAGGGGGTTGGAAGAGGCGGGGGGGGGGGGGGATGGGAAGCGTGTAGTGAATAAGCGGTGCGGGAATAATGCATCTTACAGACAGGACACGGAAGATAATACGTAGGAAAGAAAAAAAGGGGAGAAAGATAAGAAAGAAGCAAAGCGAGAGAGAGTAGATGGGGGGGGGGGGGGGGGGGGGGGGGGGGGGGTGGGGGAGGAGGGGGATGGCGGCTTAAAGAGAAGAGGGGAGAACGCAAACTCCTGCAAACTTTGAACGGATCCTGGATCGCCCTTTGAGTCGTTCATGGATGACAACGAATTTTTTTTTTCTTTCCCGACGAGAGAAGTAATATGTAGAAGAGACTAAAATATTACTCACCGTTTCCTTCTTTTTTTTCTTTTTCTTTTTTTAGTCGTGGAATATGTAAAATAAGAACTGCCAGCGTTTTATCGCCTAGAAGTTGTAAGGCTCTATGGAAGTATGTTACTTTGTGAAGGGTTTATCGATTTCGTTACAGTAATTGCAGTGTTCGTGTTCCGTGGGAAATTGATCAATTGATCTCCCGGAACGGATCCTAAATTCGGATTTCGTTATGTGGATACGCGAGCCAGAACTCTATAAGATCGTTTTTGGCCTTCAGGTTTGGTTAAAACTGATTGTATAGGTTTTGATTTATATATGTTGAGAGAGAGAGAGAGAGAGAGAGAGAGAGAGAGAGAGAGAGAGAGAAGAGAGAGAGAGAGACAAAACGAACAAACAGACGGGAAACCGGTAAAAAAACGTAATAAATGCTCAGCGCAGCTTAGGAAATGGCGTTGTTTCAACGTGCTCACGGCGTGTGTTATTGAAGTGCGTTTTGAGGTATACCTTGGTCTTACGGTTGTGGTTCTACTTCGTTATGATTTTTCTTTTTATTGTCAGAGGCAGGTTTCTTAGATCGAAACGAGGCGGCCATTTCTGCAGGCCGTTTTTGTCTCTTTTTAGAGATAATATCACCATCTTGTCTTGCAGTCCGTACAAAAGAGATAGGAATTCACATTTTGCCCGTGTTTGAAAAAGGTGCTCTGCCGCGGTTGTTGCTGTTGTTTTTGTTCTTGTTTGGGGCATTCTACAGTCCAACATCGTTTTGGTGAGTGTGTTTTCGTGCGCGCGAGCGCACGTATATCTGGGCGCGCGTGCCGCACGCACATGCTTACTGAGCAAGCACATGAACGGTTGCATCCTCTTGCTTGCCCATCCTCTACCACTACACTTCCTCCACCCTCTGTCTCTGTCTCTGTCTCTCTCTCTCTTCTCTTCTCTCTTTTCTCTCCTTCTATCTTCTCTCTCTGGACATACTCAAATTCACAAAAATTTTAAACAAAAATTCACTTACTTTCTCTTTCTCCTTTGTCTCACCCTCCCCCCCCCCCCTCTCTTCTCTCTCTCTCTCTCTCGCTCTCGCTGCTCACAGAGAAGAGAAGAGAGGAAGAGAAGAAAGAAACAAAACGAAAACAAACGATTTCAGAGGGAAAAATGAGACGGGCATAATACGCGATTGAGGGACTCGGGAGAAAGAAAGGGGAGACGGGACAGGAGGCAAAGGGGGGGGGGGGGGAAGAGAGAGGAGAGAGAGAAGGGGGAGAGAGAAGGGGGGGAGAGGGAGAGGAGGTAAAACGGGGGGAGGGGAGGAGAAGGAGGAGAGTTGAGGGGGGAGAGAGGGAAGGGGGGACGGACGGACGGACGGACGGACACAAGAGAGACAGAGGGACACAAGAGAGACGGGAACGGACAGACAGACAGGAGACACAGACAGACGGACAGACAGACAGGAGACACAAGAGAGACGACGGACAGACAGACGGGGAGACACAGCCCAGAGGGGAAACAGAAAAGACAGGAGGACACAGACAGACGGACAGACAGACAGGAGAACAGACAGACGGACAGACAGACAGGAACACAGACAGACGGACAGAAGACAGGGAGACACAGACAGACGGACAGACAGACAGGAGACACAGGCAGACGGACAGACAGACAGGAGACACAGACAGACGGACAGACAGACAGGAGAACAAAGAGAGACAGACTGACAGAGAGAAAGAAAGAAAACGGCGACTGTGGATCTTACTGTGTGATTCCGTCGTTGGCCCATACATCATTTCCCTTCATGCCGTCCCCCTCCCCACCCACCCCCCTATCGCTAGCCCTCACCCCCCGCTTCCCCCACCCCCCCCCCACCCGTTTTCCTTCAAAAAAGAAAAAAAAAAAAGGAAATAGTATTTTCTTTTCTTTTTGGACACAAGGGGGGGGGGGTGGAACCGGGGCGGGGGGGGGGGGGGGGGGGGGGGGGGGGGGGAAGGAAAAAAAAAAAAAGATTTTTAAAAGATTTGCATCAGAATCAATAGTCTACTCTCAGCAAGGGCTAGGGATATTCCTGGCTTTTGCCTGGTGCGTTTTTTTTTTTTGTTTGTTGTGTTTTTGTTTTTGCGCCCTTTGTTTCCATTGATCCAAATAGGATCCTTCTCTCTCTCTCCTCTCCTTCTCTCTCTCTTCTCTCTCTCTCTCTCCTCTCTCTCTCTTCTTCTCTCATTGACACACATGTATACAGAATGCGAGCAGGGTGTCGGTCACCAGTGTTGGTTGTCCATTCTTGCGTAATTAAATTTGATTTGCGTGTGTGTATCCTCTGTATGAATGCTTTGAGTGAGTGATTGTGTGTTTTGTTTTTGTGTGGGGCCGTGTGTGTGTGTGTGTGTGTGTGTGTGGTGTGTGTGTGTGTGTGTGTGTGTGTGTGTGTGTTGGATAGATATATTACACGTGCGGCACGGCGGCACGCCCCCACACACACACAACCACACACCAAAACACACCCCCCCCCCCCCCACACACACACACACACGCTCGCTCATTCACTCACCCACTCATCAGAGTGTAGTAAACTTTGATATGGGCTTTGTCTCGGCCAAACAACAGTTTCTTTATATGATGAAGATTGATGTGACATTTCCTGCCATGCATGAAGATTCATTACATGGTGAGTCATAAATCCTATTGATAGGTCCGTAAACTTTTCAATGCTGCCAAAATGAATTTTTCATAAGAAAAAATTCGATCAGTTACATTATTGTTTTATGCGTTAATAAAAGATAATGTTTCATGCAAAAAATTGCAACAGCACCAACTTTCATTTGTCAGGGTCTGATAGTTAAATGCTATTTCCCTCAAGCAGACGAATCAAATATAAACAACATCTCACTAAGCATGGAACAGGTCGTTCATACCAGACAGACATGTTGCTAAATAAAAAAAAGTGACAGTTTATGCCTTGTCATGAATTAAGCAAGCGATGTCGCATACAAGCAGCATATAAAGCTGTCGTACTTGTATCACAGTAATACTAACCCAAAACAGTACTTTTTCACTGCAACGAAACTGGTTTTGGGAAATAAGACCAAACTTTGCGCCGGGTAAGGGGGGGGGGGGGGGGTGGAATCCGCACTGGAAGTGTTGTTAGAAGAAGGGAAAAAAGATACACCCTAAATTGCGGATGGGACCCAGAGAAACGCCCTAAAGTGCGGGTGGGACCCCGTACTTCTTCGGGTGGGACCAGGGGAAATACTGTCCCCAGCTGCCCAGCAAACTGGCTGGGAGCAATCCTGTTTCCCCCCTTGGAAGCCATATGTATGAGTGGTGCATTGATACGGGGATGACTGTCGAAACTTTGGGGAACGAGTTGTCGTTCAGACGGCCCGCACACGAAGGAGATGTTGACGTGTTGGAGACAGTCGTCGACATACAACACTCCGCAGAGTAGTCGGCCACAAAAAAGACACGCTGTTGGGGGCATTGGCAACCTGACCTTTCACCTTGCTTTATGCGCGCGCACTCTGTGCGAATGCTACTATGAACGGAGATTATGTCATTGTGAGATCATTTCAGAATAACAATTTGTGGCAGCAGTCAGACATTAGCAGTAAGATTTGAATGCTTTGACACCAAGAAGATACTGCCATAAAATTTTTGGGTATTTAGCCAAACTGACATACAAGTTCCGTATCCATCGTCGCTCTTTGGAAGAAGGTATTCGTACGGCGTTTCACCCCAGGCTTACACTTGACTAAACATGCTTTTCATATTCAGCCCATTTTAGGTAGTCGCACGGCCTTCTTTCCTTGTGTAATTCAGGCTTTTTAATTCTCGGCATGCGTGAACTGATGAATACTTTGCGTGACGATTTCATTACTGAATCGACGTCTGTGACCCGGTCGCGATGTCGGGAGGGACGTAAACTGGCATGGGTTTGTTGATCCTGATCCGGGGAAAGCGATTTGGATCGGACGTTGCAAAACAGTATTGGCAGGGGAAGATAACCCCAGTAGGACACTGTTGTAATTTGCCATCTTTCAGCTTGCAGTAGAGCGGACAGGTTCAGCCCGTGTTTGAGACCGTGTTGCTCAGCCCGTCAAGCCCCTCAACTTGCTACGTCTGCGGGCCTCCTAAGACGCGGAGTTTACTTAAACGGAAGGCGGCCTTGCTGGGAGTACGCTTGAGCTGTACGTGCTCTCTTCAGACAGTTTTTCTTCACTCTGAACCCATGCAAAAACTACACACACACACACACACACACACACACACACACACCCACACACACCACCACACACACACATACACACAAAACATACACACACACACACACACACACACAACACGCTCACCCCACAGCGAGAGTATCACGTGGTGAGGTCTCTATGTTAGATGTATATATAATCATATTAAGCGAATGGTGACAATATTTCATAGGCGGGGTATTGGTGACACAAGTGTGCGCAAAGGAAAAAAAACGGCAGCAAAATTTCATGGCCAAAGTCTTGCAGGACATTGTAACGGAGAGCAGTAAACATTCAGGGACACTGCTTCATGTCAGAGTGTCTGCGACACTGAGAGAGCTAAAAAGTCAAGGACAGCATTTCATGGCCAGAGCGGGAAGAAGTTAACAGACAGGGACACTATCTCATGATCAGAGTGTCTGCAACACAGAGAGCCAGAAAGTCAGGGACAGCATTTCATGGCCAGAGTCTGCGGGGCATTGTAACGGAGAGCAGTAAACAGAAGGGACACTATTTCATGATCAGAGTGTCTGCAACACAGAGTCATTAAGTCAGGGACAGCATTTCTGGGGGGGGAAAAAGGGGCTGAAACAGGGGGTTCCCTTGGTTTTTGGTTGGTGTGTGTTGGGTTGTTGTGCTTTGGGGGTGTTGTGTGTGTGTGTGTGTGTGGATAGATATATTTTACACGTGCGTGCAGGGCGCGCACGCACCACACACACACACACACACACACCCCACCTCCCCCCCCCCCCCACACACACACACACACCGCTCGCTCATTACTCACCCACTCATCAGACGTGTAGTAAACTTTGATATCGGCTTTGTCTCGGCCAAACAACAGTTCTCAGTATATGATGAAGATTGATGTGACATTTCCTGCCATGCATGAAGATTTCATTACATGGTGAGATCATAAATCCTATTGATATGGTCCGTAAACTTTCAATGCTGCCAAATGAATTTTTCATAAGAAAAAATTTGATCAGTTACAATTATTGTTTTATGCGTTAATAAAAGATAAAGTTTCATGCAAATATTGCAACAGACACCAACTTTCATTTGTCAGGTCTGATAGTTTAATGCTATTTCCGTCAAGCAGACGAATCAAATATAAACAAACATCTCACTAAGCATGGAACAGAGGTCGTTCATACACAGACAGACATGTTGCTAAATAAACAAAGTGACAGTTTATGCCTTGTCATGAATTAAGCAAGCGATGTCGCATACAAGCAGCATATAAAGCTGTCGTACTTGTATTCACAGTAATACTAACCCAAAACAGTACTTGTCACTGCAACGAAACTGGTTTTGAAGTAAGACCAAACTTTGCGCCGGTAAGGGGGGGGGGGGGGGTGGAATCCGCACTGGAAGTGTCTGTTAGAAGAAGGGGAAAAAAGATACACCCTAATTGCGGATGGGACCCAGAGAAACGCCCTAAAGTGCGGTGGGACCCAGTACTTCTTCGGGTGGGACCCAGGGAAGTACTGTCCTCAGCTGCCGAGCAAACTGGCTGGGAGCAATCCTGTACCACCCTTGGAAGCCATATGTCATAGAGTGAGTGCATTGATACGAGATGACCGTCGAAACTTGGGAACGAGTCGTCGTTCAGACGGCCCGCACACGAAGGAGATGTTGACCGTGTTGGAGACAGTCGTCGGACATACAACACTCCGCAGACGTAGTCGGCCACAAACAAGACACCGCTTGTTGGGGGCATTGGCAACCCTGACTTTCACCTTGCTTATGCGCGCGCACTCTGTGCGAATGCTACTATGAAAACGGAGATTATGTCATTGTGAGATCAATACAGAATAACAATTTGTGGCAGCAGTCAGACATTAGCAGTAAGATAT
>CM031617.1:46841874-46844932 GCA_018398815.1 Conus ventricosus | reverse complement strand
TGCTCTTTGCTTACAAGTAAAAAACACGCTCACCTAATTTCTTTTGTTATATACTCCATCATAAGCTTGTAGTATTGCATATGATCCTCCATAACAAGAAGTTGGTCCTCTGTAAACAAAGCACGTCCGTCCCATTAGAAGCCATGGCTAAAATGGCCGGCTCTTGCCAGCGTAGTAGTGTTGACGTGGAGTGTCACGTGACAGTCTAGACTATTCGTGAACATTTGCTGACGCAATAATGGGCAAGTTGCCCGCAGCGCACTTGGCCAGGTAAGAGACAAAACGCAGTAAGCTCGCGAGGCATGGTTTATTGATTTTTTAGCCACAACATAGGAAGCCCCACAGGTGCAAAACGAGCCGCTCGGCTTGCACTGTGTTCTATGTGTGTGTGTGTGTGTGTGTGTGCGTGTGTGTGTGTGTGTGTGTGTGTGTGTGTGTGCATGGTGTGTGTGTGTGTGTCTGCCCGCCTCTCTGTCTGTCTGTCTGTCTCTCTCTGTCTCTCTCTTCTCTGTCTGCCGTGATTCTCTCTCTCTCTCTTCCGCCACAGGAAAAGGCGCTTTAAGGCCACTTTCGCCCAAAAACACGGTGGTTGAGCAAGTGAGTCAGGATTGGTAAAATGCTGTTCTCTTGTGTAAAGAGAGACAGAGACCGTGCGTGCGCGCACGCGCGCCTGTGTGTGTGTGTTGTGTGTGTGTGTGTGGTTGTGTGTGTGTGTGTGTGTGTGTGTGTGTGTGTATGTGTTGTGTGTGTGTGTGTGTGTGTGTGTGTTTAAGTGGGCGCGCGCGCGCGCGTGTGTGTGTGTGTGTGTGTGTGTGTGTGTGTGTGTGTGTGTGTTGAAGTGTGCGTGTATGTGTTGAAGTGTGTGTGTGTGTTGTGTGTGTGGTGTTGTGTGTGTGTGTGTGTGTGTGTGTGTGTGTGTGTGTGTGTGTGTAAGTGTGTGTGTGTGTGTGTGTGTGTGTGTGTGTGTTGTGTGTGTGTGTGTGCGCGCGCGCGCGCGCAAACGTGTGTGTTCGTATGTACGCGTATGTGTGTGTGTGTGTGTGTGTGTGTGTGTGTGTGTGTGTGTGTGTGTGTGTGTTTGTGTCTGTGCGTATGTACACGTGCGCGCTTGCACGTGCGCGCGCGTGAACATTTTCTCTATTTCAGCTCCGCTCTCCTTCCGACGACCGCCCCATATGGAATTCTCTCTCTCTCTCTCTCTCCTCACCCCACCCTCCCACCCTCCCTCCACTCTCTCTCTCGCCCCCCCCCCCTTTTCACTCCCATCCCCTCCTCCACCCCTCTCCACCCACACACAGTCTCCCAGGTCCTAATGAACCTTACATCAGTTTCGGGCCATGCGCCACTCCCCTTCTCCCCGCTCCCGCTCCCTCCCCCCCCCCCCCCCCCCCATTCCCCACCCACAATCTTTCAGGTACTAATGAGCCTCACATCATTTCCGGCTCATGCGCAGGGCAAGGATGGACAACCGAGTAGCGAGTTGCCCAGTTACCCAAGGAGAAAAGAATGACCAGTCAATAACAGGTCAGCTGGTCATTGCCATACTGAAAGTCAACAACGGCAGCCAGTCGGCGAATGGCTGCACACTAAAAATTAATGCGCCATGGCCTTGCTTTAAGGATTCGAGTATTTATAGACTGGCGCTGTTACATTGTTTTGAGAATATTGATTGTCTGAAAGCAAGGATTCGAGTATTTATAGACTGGCGCTGTTAGATTGTTTTGAGAATATTGATTGTCTGAAAACTGATTCTCCTCGTGTGTTTTTTTCCAGTATGGCCATCAAGGTACAAGCCAGGTGGTTCTAAGCAGACATATTAAAATCAAAGGGATGGGACTATTTGGGGGCTGCCGCAAAGATAGGGTCAGGGGTGAGTGCAAAGGCCTGAAATGTGAGGTCAGCTAAGGTGAAGGTCATGCATTTGATGATGTTTATGATGTCATCGGTGGAAAGCCAAAAAACAGTTTAAATGATTGGTAGGGAGTTGTTCTTTGATCAATTATCATTTAACAATTAAATGCTGGCTGAAACTTACGGTAGGCCTCAACACGCATTCATGGATTTGGTACAAAATCCTAATTGTGGCGTGTAGCCAGGTGGTCAGGGAGTGAGTGACAAGCGGTGTCTTTTCAGCAGACGAAGGCCGAGGCCTGTCTTCTTCCACATCGGAAGATAGTTCAACAGAACTGGCCGATCACATGGAAAGGTGGTCAGCAGAACTGGCCAATCACAACGGAAGGTAGGTCAACAGAACTGGCCAATCACATGGAAAGGTGGGTCAGCAGAACTGGCCAATCACATGGAAAGGTAGGTCAACAGAACTGGCCAATCACAACGGAAGGTAGGTCAACAGAACTGGCCAATCACAACGGAAGGTAGGTCAACAGAACTGGCCAATCACAACGGAAGGTAGGTCAACAGAACTGGCCAATCACATCGGATGTAGGTCAACAGAACTGGCCAATCACATCGGAAGAACTGACCAGTCGCGCAGGTGCGTGTCCTTTGTCTTCGCCGCTTGTTCTTTCGCGGCTAAGTGCATTTTCATTGCAAGCAGAAACCACCGCTGCAAGAACATGAATATTTCAGATATTAAAAGTCACGCTCCTTGAGAAATGATTTTTTTATGGCTTTAAAAACGGCTATCAACCTATCAGATGTTTGGAACAGAAGTTCCAAATCAGTCTCGAGAACAAGCGAAGCTGTACAGAGCAGTTGTTCTCCCCACACTTCTCTACGCGTGTGAAACGTGGACAGTGTACCACGGCATGCCAAGAAGCTGAATCACTTCCACTTAACCTGCCTCAGAAGACGGTTGAACATAAAATGGCAGGACAAAATCCCAGACACAGAGGTGCTTGACCATGCAGACCTGCCTAGCATCCACACCATCCTGATGCTGTCTCAGCGTCGATAAGCAGGTCATGTGGTTCACATGCCAGACCTCCGGCTACCCAATAGACCTTTCTACGGTGAGCTGCAACAAATAAAGCGTTCCAATGGAGGTAAGAAAAAAACGCTTCAAAGACACTCTCACAACATCCTTGAAAGCGTTTAA
>CM031617.1:46831874-46839374 GCA_018398815.1 Conus ventricosus | reverse complement strand
TTCCTTGTTTGTCTGTCCATCTGGTCTCCTTCTCTCTGTTGTCTGTCCATCCGGTCTCCTTCTCTCTGTTGTCTGTCCATCCGGTCTCCTTCCCTCTGTTGTCTATCCATCCGGTCTCCTTCTCTCTGTTGTCTGTCCATCCGGTCTCCTTCTCTCTGTTGTCTGTCCAATGGTCTCTCTTCCCTCTGTTGTCTGTCCATCTGGTCTCTCTTCCCTCTGTTGTCTGTCCATCTGGTCTCTCTTCCCTTGTCTGTCCATCTGGTCTCTCTTCCCTCTGTCGCTCTGTCTCTCTCCTCTGTCCATCTGGTCTCTCTTCCCTCTTTGTCTGTCCATCTGGTCTCCTTCTTCCTCGTTGTCTGTCCATCTGGTCTCTCTTCCTCTTGTCTGTCCATCTGGTCTCTCTTCCCTCTGTTGTCTGTCCATCTGGTCTCTCTTCCCTCTGTGTCTGTCCAGTCTTCCCTTTCCTCTGTTCTCTCTGTCTTCTCTTCTCTCTGTTCTGTCCATCTGGTCTCTCTTCCTCTTCCCTCTGTTTTGTCTGTCCATCTGGTCTCTCTTCCCTCTGTTGTCTGTCATCGTCTCTCTCCTCTGTGCTGTCCATCTGGTCTCCTCTTCCCTCTGTCCATCTGGTCTCTCTTCCTCTGTTGTCTGTCCATCTGGTCTCTCTTCCCTCTGTCTGTCCATCTGGTCCTCTTCCCTCTGGTCTGTCCATCTGGTCTCTCTTCCTCTGTTTCTGTCCATCTGGTCTCTCTTCCCTCTGTCTGTCCATCTGGTCTCTCTTCCCTCTGTTGTCCATCTGGTCTCTCTTCCCTTTCTGTCCATCTGGTCTCTCTTCCCTCTGTGTCTGTCCATCTGGTCTCTCTTCCTCTCTGTTGTCTGTCCATCTGGTCTCTCTTCCTCTGTCCATCTGGTCTCTCTTCCCTTGTTGTCTGTCCATCTGGTCTCTCTTCCTCTGTCTCCTCTGGTCTCTCTTCCCCTGTCCATCTGGTCTCTCCTCTCCTCTGTTGTCTGTCCATCTGGTCTCTCTTCCCTCTGTTGTTGCCTGTCCATCTGGTCTCTCCCTCTGTTGTCCCTGCTGTCTCTTCCCTCTGTCATCTGGTCTCTCTTCCCTCTGTTGTCTGTCCATCTGGTCTCTCTTCCCTCTGTCCATCTGGTCTCTCTTCCCTCTGTTGTCTGTCCATCTGGTCTCTCTTCCTTCTTTCCTCTGTCTTGTCTGTGTCCATCTGGTCTCTCTTCCTCTGTTCTGCCATCTGTCTCTCTTCCCTCTGTTGTCTGTCCATCTGGTCTCTCTTCCCTCGTGTCTGTCCATCTGGTCCTCTTCCTCTGTTCTGTCCATCTGGTCTCTCTTCCCTCTGTTGTCTGTCCATCTGGTCTCTCTTTCCCTCTGTCCATCTGGTCTCTCTTCCCTCTGTTGTCTGTCCCATCTGGTCTCTCTTCCCTCTGTTGTCTGTCCATCTGGTCTCTCTTCCCCTGTTGTCTGTCCATCTGGTCTCTCTTCCCTGTTGTCTGTCCATCTGGTCTCTCTTCCCTCTGTTGTCTCATCTGGTCTCTTCCCTTGTTGTCTTCCTCTGTCCTCTCTTCCCTGTTGTCCATCTGGTCTCTCTTCCCATCTTCCATCTGGTCTCTTCCCTCGTTCCACTGGTCTTCTTCTTCCCTTCCTCTGTCCATCTGGTCTCTCTCTCCCTCTGTCTGTCCATCTGGTCTCTCTTCCCTCTGTTGTCTGTCCATCTGGTCTCTCTCCTTCCCTCTGTTGTCTGTCCATCTGGTCTCTCTTCCCTCTGTTGTCTGTCCATCTGGTCTCTCTTCCCTCTGTCCACTTCTTTCCTCTTCCTCTGTTCCTGTCTCTTCGTTTTCCTCTGTCCATCTGGTCTCTCTTTCCTCTGTCTTCTCCATCTGGTCTCTCTTCCCTGTGTCTCATCTGGTCTCTCTTCCTCTGTCTGTTCCATCTGGTCTCTCTCTTCCCTCTGTTGTGTCCATCTGGTCTCTCTTCCCTCTGTTGTCTGTCCATCTGGTCTCTCTTCCCTCTGTCGTCTGTCCATCTGGTCTCTCTTCCCTCTGTCCACTGGTCTCTCCTGGTCCCATCTGGTCTTCTGTCTCTGTCTCTTTCCCTCTGTTGTCTGTCCATCTGGTCTCTCTTCCTTGTCTGCTCTGTCTCTCTGGTCTTCCCCTCTGTCTGTCTGTCCATCTGGTCTCTCTTCCCTCTGTTGTCTGTCCATCTGGTCTCTCTTCCCTCGTTGTCTTCCATCTGGTCTCTCTTCCTCGTTGTCTGTCCATCTGTCTCTCTTCCCTCTGTCCATTGTCTCTCTCCCTCATCTGGTCTCTCTTCCCTCTGTTGTCTGTCCATCTGGTCTCTCTTCCCTGTTTGTCAGTCCATGTAGTCAGTCTGATCTCGGCCCGGTTACAGTCACGTTCGCACACACGAGACAAGCAAAGATGATGAGACTATCCAGGGCAAAACGCCGACTCATTGATTTTTGAATGTCGATAGCAACACAGCCGTAATGACATGGACAAAGGTGAGGGAGAGAGAGAGAGAGAGAGAGAGAGAGAGAGAGAGAGAGAGAGAGAGAGAGAGAGAGAGGGGGGGGGGGGGGGGGGGGGAGAGAGAGAGAGAGAGAGAGAGAGAGAAGAGAGAGAGAGAGAGAGAGAGAGAGAGAGAGAGAGAGATGCACGCACTCGCTCGCTCACACACACACACACACACACACACACACACACACACACACACGCACACACACACACACACACACACACCGCACGCACGCACGCACGCGTGCTCACACACACACACACACACACACACACACACACACACACACACACACACACACACACACACACACACACACACACCACACACACACGCTCAAACACACACCAGCACACGACAAATGTGCGAAAGACTTAACATACGCGCAAGTTTTCTCCGACAAGTTTGCGCTCGCCCTCCCCCTCCCCCTCCCCCCCCCCCCCCCCCCCCTCTCTCTCTCTCTTCTCAAACGCATAGACCAAACACATGGCCTTCGTTAGAAGTGTTCCCCAAAGCCTTGGACAGGGGTGGAGCCTAATCCGATGTGGACGCCCAAAGAGAACATCTTTGAACCCATCAGTCTCAACAAGGGCATTCAACAGGCTATCTTCGAGAATCTGCAAGGGAGATCATCTGTGTCAGAGCTCGCGTTCAGCGAGAGTGCTCCTCCCTTTTCTTATGGGACAGACGCCGCTGATGGGCACACTGAAAGCCATTTCAGTTCATAACAGTTCATTCAGGGAGAGCTAGAGAAAATGCCAAGACATGGAAGTAATACGGTGTGACTGTAAGGCATGTGGCAGACAAGAAAGTCGATATCCTGAGCGTTATCCTGACGAGTTCTTCAAATCAAAATAGTCGAGTCTCTGGACCTATTTTTGTTTAACTTACAACGTTGAGAAAAAGGTAGCACTCCTTGCCATTGAGGGAGGCTGCAAGTAAAAACCCTGTCCCGCTTTGCCGCCACGGATGAATTTCGTGCTGTTACATGCTGCAATAAAAAAAAACCATCTCTTTCTTGTGTCGTGGACTGAAATGATATGTGGATAGAAGGAACAAACGCCGTCCTGAAATCAGCTGTAACCCCTTTGAGGAGAGATGGCCTGGGAAGGAGGAGGGAAAGGGGCATGGGGGTTAGGATGGGAATGGGTGGTGGTGGTGGTGGTTGTACAGCCATGAAAGGAACACATCAAAAGATCAAAGATGTGAGCAAATCAATCATTCATTGCATTCTCTTTTCATGTGTGGTGTGTTTCCTTGTTCTTAAAAAAGAAAAAAAACACAAAACAAAACAAAAACCCTTTCTCCCCTCTCCTCTGCAATATCATTTCTCTGTCACGGGCGTTTCGGCTGTCCTTTTGTTTGTTTCTTTACGCTTGGAAATACGTTGCCCTTTCCTGTCTTGAAGTTTCTGCTGTCCTTTTGTTTGTTTCTTTACACTTGGAAATCCGTTGTCTTCCCCGTTACCAACGTTTCTGCTGCACTTTTGTTTCGTTCTGCTTTGAAATATCTTGCTCGTCCCTGTCAGGAACGTTTCTGCTGTCGTTTTGCTTGCTTCTTCATGCTTCGAAAGACGTTGCCCCTCGTCCGTCTTGCTTACATGTTTGGTACTGTGTGTGGTGGCTACATTCATGTTCACAAGAACATTTTCTTCGCGCGAAAAGTTCAGCTTCTCTCTTCTCTCCACGGGGAAGAACGCATCGCCACAGAGGGGCGCAACCTTTGTTTACCTTTCTATTCCTTCTGCTTCTCTCTCTTCTCTCTCTCTCTCTCTCTCTCTCTCTCTCTCTCTCACTCTCTCTCTCTCTGTTAAGTGTGTGTGTGTGTGTTGTTGTGTGTGTGTGTGTGTGTGTGTGTGTGTGTGTGTGTGTAAGTGTGTGTGTGTGTGTGTGTGTGTGTGTGTGTGTGTGTGTGTGTGTGTGTGTGTGTGTGTGTGTGAGACAGAAGAGAGAGAGAGGGAGAGAGAGATGAGAGAGAGAGAGAGAGAGAGAGAGAGAGAGAGTACGTACGTGCGTGCGTGCGTGTGTGCGTGCGTGTGTGGTGCGTGCGTGCGTGCAAACGCGCTCGCTTGCTTACTTCAAATTTACCTCAATCCAGGATACATCGTTTTCACCTACGTCTGTTGGTGGGTTTGTCTGTCTTCTCGGCAACATCACGCGAAAACCACCCAACGGATCTGAGCAAAACTGGATGGGAAGATGGACTGCGGCCCAAGGACGACTCCGCCAGAAACTTTGGGGCGGATCCAGATCATGGAACGGATCCAGCAATTTCTTCTCGTAAAAAAAGGGACGATTCTACTTTTGCAGGGGTCTACGCTCTCCTTCGAAACTTTCTAGCTGCTTTATTTTTTAATTTTCAGTTTTACAGCTGGCATTCTTCTCTGGAGAATGGAAATCATTGTGGTATGAATGTGAAAAAGTTCACTCACATAGCCTTGAATTGCAATCAACAAAGGCTGCTGGAATGTACAGAAAAATAAACAAGTTTCTGTCAAGCGCTCTACAATGACTGCTGGAATCAGCAGAAAGGTGAGAATAAAAAAGGTTAATAAACATAGCTCTGCTAGCGCAATCTGCTGAGACTATCTGGAATCCCAGAATGAAAGAATTAGTTCTCTGGTGGTCTTTCAGCGATCTACAAAGATACTGGAATCCACAAAATGTGAACAATTTGATTTTGCTCTACGGGTCGCTATGGCAATGTACAAAGACTACTGGAATCCACAAAATGTGAACAATTGATTTATGCTCTACGTGGTCGCTATTGGCATGTACAAAGACTACTGGAATCCAAAAAAATGTGAACAATTTGATTTATCTCTACGTGGTCGCTACTGGCAATGTACAAAGACTACTGAATCCACAAAAATGTGAACAATTTGATTTATACTCTACGTGGTCGCTACTGGCAATGTACAAAGACTACTGAAATCCACAAAAATGTAAACAATTTGATTTATACTCTGCGTGGTCGCTATCAGCAATCTACAAAGACCACTGGAACCGCAGAAATGAAAACACTTAGCTCTAGTCTGCACAGCCTCTTTGAGCAATCTACAAAGAATACTGAATTCCTAAAGAAATGTGAACACATAGCTTTATTCTGCATGGTCTCTGATAGCAATCTACAAAGATCTCCGGAATCCACAGAAATGTGAACACATAGCTTTGTCCTGCTTAGTGTCTGCAATAAACAAAGACTGCTAGAATACAGAGAAATGTGAACACATAGCTTTGTTCTGCTAAGTGTCTGTTTGCAAAAAACAAAACAAAACAAAGACTGCTGGAATCTACAGAAACGTGAACAAAAAGGTTTAATCTGCTTAGGGTCTGTTTGCATTAAACAAAGACTGTGCGAATCTGCAGAAATATGAACAGAAAGATTTATTCTACTTGGTGTCAGTTTGCAATAAACAAAGACTAGGGGAACCCATAAAGAAAAATTGTGAAGAAATATGATTTACTCTGCATGGTCTCTGTTATCTATCAGTCTACAAAGACTGCTGGGAGTGACAGAAATGTGAACAAAATAAATAGGTTTACTCTGCGTGGTGTCTGTTAGCAAATCTACAAAGATTGCTGGAATCCACCGAAAGGACAAAAACTTAACACTGAAATTATGTACATTTTACTAGTACTGTTCCTGCGGGTAAGCAGCGTATGAATGAAGCACGCGCGCACGCGCACACACAGACACAGTCACAGACAGACACACACACACACATGTGCACGCACGCACGCGCGCGCGCACCACACACACCACACGCACCACACACACACACACACACTACACCTTTCCCCCTGCAGTTTTTTGAACCGGCACACTGACAGTTGCGAAAATGGACGTGCACTGCTCGCTTCCACAGCGTACCACGTGCTCTGGAATAAAAAAACACAACCGTTGCTAAGCAGCGAGACACCAAGCCGAAGAGCAGCGGCTCCGATTCCAGACGGCGCCTTCTCTGCCGCTTAGACACAACGAGAGAAGTCGGCCACCGTGATCAGTAGTCCGATTCCTTGTTCATGTTGCCTCTCTCTCTCTCTCTCTCTCTCTCTCTCTCCTCTCTTCATCTCCTCTCTCTCTTCCCGCTCTCTTCTTTCACTCTCTCTCCCTTCACACACCGTTCCTCTTTCCTTCTCATCCCCTCTTCTCTCTCGTTCTCTCTCTCTGCCCCCACCTTTCCCTTCCGCCCCTAACAACGCATCCGAAGTAAAACAGACAAGAATATGAGTATTGACAATTGCCAGTCGCCACTGCTGTTTACAATTCGCACGACACATACCTGAATTATACAAATATGAAAGAGAGAGTAGAGAGAGTATGACTGAGAGAGAGAGATGAGAGAGAGAGAGCAGAGGGAGAGAGAGAGAGAGAGAGAGAACGAATGAATGATGAATGATGTCTGATTGTGAATGAATGAATGCCGGCTTATCACTGGTAACACTTCGCAAAGCCCATTCAAAAAGACAGAGAGGAAGTGGATGGGTATGTTCATGAAATACAGATAATGTACATCACCAATACATGACAGAACCAACGTCGCAATGTGGGGTCACACAATGAGACATATAATCAGCAATACATGACAGAACACAACGTCGCAATGTGGGGTCAATCAATGAGACATATACATCACCAATACATGACAGAACACACGTCGCAATGTGGGGTCCACATCAATGGACATATAATCACCATACATGACAGAACACAACGTCGCAATGTAGAGGTCCACACAATGAAACATATACATCACAGTGAAGGACATAACGTTCGCTATGTGACGCACAATCAATGAGACATATACATCACATACATGATAGGACACAACGCGCTATGTGGAGTCCACATCAATGAGACATACATCACGATACATGAAGGACATAACGTCGCTAAGCGGAGTCAGAGCACGGAACTGTAAAGCATAGAGCGCAATGATGAACACCGGACACAGGTAAAGGTCAGTCAAC
>CM031617.1:46789374-46821874 GCA_018398815.1 Conus ventricosus | reverse complement strand
CACCTCATTCATTGCAACACTCCCACCATCATTCATGCCGACACGCCCCACCATCACTCATTGCAACACTCCCACCATCATCATGCCGACACGCCCACCATCACTCATTGCAACACTCCCACCATCATCATGTCGACACGCCCACCATCATTCATTGCAACACTCCCACCATCATTCATGCCACACGTCCCACCATCATTCATTGCAACACTCCCACCATCACTCGTTCCAACACTCCACCGTCACTCATTCCAACACTCCCACCATCACTCATTCCAACACTCCCGACCATCACTCATTCCAACACTCCCACCATCATTTCATCCCAACACAACCATCACTCATTCCAACACTCCCACCATCACTCATTCCAACACTCCCACCATCATTTCATTCCAACATTCCCACCGTCACTCATTCCAACACAACCATCACTCATTCCAACACTCCCACCATCACTCTTCCAACACTCCCACTATAAATTCATTCCAACACTCCCACCGTCACTCATTCCAACACTCCCACCGTCACTCATTCCAACACTCCCACCATCACTCATTCCAACACTCCCAACATCACTCATTCCAGCACTCCCACCATCACTCATTCCAACACTCCGACCACCACTCATTCCCAACACTCCCATCATCTTCGGACACCCCCTAATACCCCATCCTCATGCATTCTGACACCCCCATTGTCTTTACAATCTGTAAAAATCTTTAAAACATTCAAACGTTCAGCGCGCCGAATTCAATGAGACAAGTGATCGCTCGTTCTTCATTTTCTGTCCTGAGACACAACTACGTGTTTTTTCGACTCAAGAAGGTGGAGTGGGGGGGGGGGGGGGGGGGGGGGGGGGGGGGGGGGGGGGGGGGGGGGGGGGGGGGGGGGGGGGGGGGGGGGGGGGGGGGAGGGGGGGGAGAAGGAGGGGGGGGGGGGGGGGGGGGGGTGGGGGGAGGGGAGGAAAAGAACAACGAGAAAGACAGAGGAGGACTAAGAGGTTCTAAGACATAAGTGAAGAGGTACACGCACATGCACGCACACACGGGGGCACACACACACACACACACACACCACCCACACACACAACACACACACACACACACAAACAATACTCATTACCACCACCACCACCACAAAAAACAACAACAACAACAACAAAACCGTCACAAACAGCAGCCATACATGAAGACAGCCTCCGATCCTCTTTCTCCCTCCCTCCCTAAACACCCACTGCCCCCTAACAACAAAGAAACAAGCAAACAATTAAAAATCATGAACCAATCACAAACATACGCATACGGACAAAAGGACCGACCCGATCGACACACACACAGACGAAAGGACAAACTGAGAGACAGACGGACGGACAGACAGACAGACAGACGGGCGGACAGACAGACAGACAGACAGACAGACAGACAGACAGACAGACAGACAAACAGGCAGAAAGACAGACAGACGGGCAGACAGACGGACGGATAGTCAGACAGACAGACAGACTCACCAGGACGACGTGACCGGTGGAGATGTCCATGTTGGTGGCTGCTGGCTCCTCACTCCTGAAACCACAGCATCAGTCAGCTTTATTACACACACACACACAGCATCAGTCAGCTTTATTAACACAACAGCATCATCGTTTATTCCAACAGCATCATCAGCTTTATACACAACCACACACACACACACACACAACACACAGCATCAGTCAACTTTATTACACACACACACACACACACACACACACACACACACACACACACACACAGCATCAGTCAGCTTTATTACACACACACACACACACACACACACACACACACACACACCACACACACAAGCATCAGTCAACTTTATTACACACACACACACACACACACACAGAGCATCAGTCAGCTTTATTACACACACCACACACACACACACACACCACACACACCACACACACACACACACACAGAGCATCAGTCAGCTTTATTACACACACACACACACACACACACAGCATCAGTCAGCTTTATTCACACACACACACACACACACACACACCACACACACACACACACACACACACACACACACACACACACACACACACGCACACACACACCGCGCGCGCACGCGCGATAAACATATGTACAACAGGTCTGGCAAGGACGAAGAAGTTTCCTGGTAAAGGGCATAGCCCCTGATGCTGGTAACAGAATAACATTACGTAGTAATTTTTATTAGATGAGGTTTATAACTGAAGAGAGAGAATAACATACGTAGTAATTTTATTAGATGGTTATACTGAAGGAGACGACAGACACACACAACACACACTCTCTCTCTCTCTCTCTCTCTCTCTCTCTCTCTCTCTCTCTCTCTCTCTCTCTCTTCTCTGGTGTGAGAAAAAAGAAAGATCGACAGAACAGAACACTCCACAGGAGCCCCGTCCGTCCTCCCTATCGATTTCAGAAGGCTGAGGGGAGGATCGAACCGGCTTTCGCCTTCCTCTCTCTCTCTACCACTCTCTTTCTTTCCCTTCTTTCTCCACTTCTTTGCCACTCTTGTCTCGTTTTGAGTTTGTGTGTTTTCATGGGAGACTGTCTCGATCTCATCCCTTTTCTTCCCCCCACCCCCCCACCCCACCCCCCGCGAAGCCTCCCACCCTCCTTCCCTTCGTTCACCAGCTCTCCCCGGCTCCTCCCAATCTCTTCAGCTAACTCTTGTTCTTTGACTCAAATGGAGAATCAATGTGCAACGGAATCAATGAACAGCTAGCTCAACGGGCTAATCACCGAGTGAACCTCCCCCTTCCACCCCTTCCCCCCCCCCGCCACTCAGCCACCACCCCTACCCCCTCCCTCACCTCTCCTTACGCCGCCTTTTGAAACACACGCGCATTCCTTTTACCTCCACCCCATTACCACGCTTTCTCATCCCCCCCCCTACCCTCACCCACACCCCTCTCACGTTCGGTGGCCATCTTTGTTGGCTAAAAGAAAACATCTCAAGAGGATTAATTCTCCCACTCTGGCCACTTTTCTCAAGGGGGTGGGGTGTTGGGTTGGGGTGTGGGGTAGGGGTAGGTGTTGGGTATCTTTCCTTTTCTTCTCGCCGTCGAAACGGTGAAGGGGACACTGTGTGTCTGTGTCTGTGTCTTTGTCTGTCTGTCTGTCTGTCTCACACACACACACACACACACACACACACACACACACACACACACACACTCTCTCTCTCTCTCTCCCTCACACACACACACACACACACACACACACACACACACACACCAAACACACACACTGTGTCTGCCTATATATCTGCCTGTCTGTCTGTCTGTCTCTCTCTCTCTGACAGGAGAAAGACACAACCTTCTCTTTCTCGTAAGAGACACAAGATCAAGAAAAGAACACAGTCTTTCTTCCTCTTTCTGTTTCTCGGGTGGTGAAATTAATCTCTCTGTCGTTGTTCAAATGCATAATTCAGATAGGGTTTAATGATCTCCGGGTTTTCTTTCCGGGGACTCCGAAGATTCTCGTTTCGAATCTGCTCCGCATGTTTTAAAGGAGAGGAGACGTGGGGGGGGGGGGGGGGGGGGGGGGGGGGGGGGGGGGGGGGGGGGGGGATGGGGGAGAGGGAGAAGGAAGAGAGGAGGGGGAAGGAGGGGTGGAGAAGGACGGATTAAAAATGAAACCCTGCCGGCCCGTCTTCAGGTGAATTTTCAGCTTCTGTCAAATCAATTTCTTGACAACATCACTGACACCGAGACCGGGTTGAGGAAGAAACGGAGGAGTAGGAGACGGGCGGGGAGGGGGGCGGAGGGGGGGGGGGGTAGGTGTTGGAGAGCAGGCAGAGAGACGGCGAGAGAGACAGACAGTAGGGGACGAAATCAGAGTGGGAGGGAGGGAGGGTGGAAACATAACACACAGAGAGGAGAGAGAGAGAGAGAGAGAGAGAGAGAGAGAGGAGAGAGAGAGCAATGATGCGCAGCTAGAATGAAAATGGAGAGAAAAAAAAAGTAAAGTTGCCTTGACAAATAGTAACAAAATACCAAGGAAAACAATCACCGAAAGCATGCATGTAGGTTGACAGACCCGTCAATCAACCACACGTTGTCTCAACAGTCAGGGAGTGGTATCACACACATGTAGGTTGACAGACCCGTCAATCAACCACACGCTGTCTCAACAGTCAGGGAGTGGTATCACACACATGTAGGTTGACAGACCCGTCAATCAACACACGCTGTCTCAACAGTCAGGGAGTGGTTCACAACATGTAGGTTGAAGCCCGTCAATCAACACACGTTGTCTCAACAGTCAGGGAGTGGTATCACATCAATGTAGGTTGACAGACCCGTCAATCAATCACACGTTGTCTCAACAGTCAGGGAGTGGTATCACACACATGTAGGTTGACACACCCGTCAATCAATCACACGTTGTCTCAACAGTCAGAGAGTGGTTTCACATACATGTAGGTTGACCCGTCAATCAATCACACGTTGTCTCAACAGTCAGGGAGTGGTATCACAACATGTAGGTTGACAGACCCGTCAATCAAACCACACGTTGTACAACAGACAGGGAGTGGTTTCACACACATGTAGGTTGACAGACCCGTCAATCAACCACACGTTGTCTCAACAGTCCGGGAGTGGTATTACAAACAGTCGGGGTTCAAACCACAAACAACCAAACCAGGACAGAAGGTGTATTGACCTACCACCCTCATCCGGCCTCCCACCCACACCCCCTCCTCTCCCACCCCACAAGGCAGTCACCATACGCCCTTTCTGGCATGGATTTCCATTCTGTCACAGCCAGACTGCGGGCGACCATAATTTTGTCCCCGCCCCCCCCCCTCTCCCCCTCATCTCCTACCCCTCCGCTCACTTCGTCAGCTATGTTTTCTATCTTTTCCTAGCAGACACATTCACCAAAGTTCTGTCAATATTTTGTGTGCACTGTTTCTGTGGTTTTTTTTTCAGTCCTCTGTATTGTGTAAACTAGTTCTGTAAAGTTCTGTCAATATTTTGTGTTGCACTGTTTCTGTTTTTTTCCAGTGCTTGTACTGTGTAAACTAGTTCTGTAAAGTTCTGTCAATATTTTGTGTTCACTATTTCTGTTTTCGCCTCTCTCTAATGTGTTAACTATTTGTTTTTCAGTCCTCTGTATTGTGTAAACTATTCTGTAAGTTCTGTCATATTTATGTGTTCACTATTTCTGTTTCCTCTCTATAATGTGTTAACTATTGTTTTTCAGTTCTCTCTGTAATGTGTTAACTATCTGTTTTTCATCCTCTCTGTAATGTGTTAACTGTTGTTTTTCAGTTCTCTCTGTAATGTGTTAACTATCTGTTTTTCAGTCCTCTCTGTAATGTGTTAACTATGTGTTTTTCAGTCCTCTCTGTAATGTGTTAACATGTGTTATTCAGTTCTCTCTGTAATGTGTTAACTATTGTTTTTCAGTCTCTCTGTAATGTGTTAACTATTGTTTTTCAGTCCTCTCTGTAATGTGTTAACTATTTGTTTTTCAGTTCTCTCTGTAAAGTGTAAACTATCTGTTTTTCAGTTCTCTCTGTAATGTGTGTTAACTATCTGTTTTCAGTCAACTGTATCGTGTCATCTATTTTCATTTCTTTTAGTCTATCTGTTTCAGTTCTTCGTATGTTAATATGTTTTCAGTTCTTCTGTATTTGCGTTAACTATCTGTTTCAGTCATTAGTTCTTTTTGTTTTGTTTTTAGTTCCTCTGTTTTTGCGTTCGTACTATCGTTAACTGTCTTTTCAGTTCTTGATTTTTCGTTATACTGTTATTTGTTTTTCGTTATTTTTTCAGTTTTTTGTTTGTTTGTCCACTTACTTCGTAATGACTATTTCCGCTTTTTTTTTTTAGTGCTCTGTATCTTGTGTTGACTATCTCTTTTTTTTTTTAGCTCCCTTTTAAGCATTGGCTATTTCTCTGTATGTCCTCTACATTTTTCCTTGACTGTTTTGCTTTTCAGTGGTCTCTGTATTTCATTTTAACTGTCTATTTTTCTTTTAGTCCTCTGTATTTTCTTTTTAAATTAAGTCCTCTGTATTTCGTGTTGATTATTTCTGTTTTCCAGTCCTTTTGTTTCAACCTTTTTTAACATTCTCTTGATTTTGTGATAGATATATTATATATATATATATATATATATATTATATATATTCAATTATAACAAGCTTGCTCTTATGTCTTAGATTGAAGAAATAGGGGGAAACAAGCATTCATATCTGCAGTGGTAGATAATTCTGCTCAACTAACAGTATGTACTCGAGTGGGTGAATGGAGAAAAATAAAATAAATGCTTCTCAAAATGAGCCTTCAGCAAGCTTATAGTCTCCAAGAGGGAGACAGTCTCCAATGCGGAGGAAACCCACTAACATAATTATAACTCCTGGTCAGATACCGATAATTCGAAACCTGATTGTTTCTCCTCAGTGACCGCGGAAAGTGGTAATTTGACTCCTCTGCCTTTTCGGTTTTAAGAAGAATGCTATCCCAGAGAAAAGCTGGTGTGCAATACCGAAGTATGTTTGTTGAGTTTTCAAAAAACCAACCAAAGGTGCCACCTAAGAAGCAAAAGAAAATCATGAAAGAGCAAAACAAGCTATATTTTCTTGTGAAAAGTAGAAAATATAAAAAGATCACCTCTTAAGACACAAGTGCTGAGGGCCAGTTCTTGGAATGAAACCGCAAGGGATTAAAATACAATGAACTAATAAATTCCAAGGATAAATACCGAGCACCATTCCAGCAACTTACAGAGCAGCTTGGTGTTGCAATGACTGCAAGAAATATTCAATTATAAACAAAGCTTGCTCTAATGTCTTAGATTGAAGAAATAGGGGGAAACAAGCATTCATATCTGCAGTGGTAGATAATTCTGCCTAACAGTATGTGCTTGAGTGGGTGAATGGAGAAAATTATATATATATATATATATATAATATATATTATATATATATATATATATATATATATATATATATATATACATATATATATATATATACAATTTGAGTAAAATAAAACAAACACAGAAGTAAACAGTTTCATTTTAAATTGTATATTCTCCAATAAAATTTTCGCTTAAAAGCTTCTTCAGCAATGGATATATATATATATATATATATATATATATATATTATATATATATATATATTATATATATATATATATATATATATTATATATATTATTTTATATATAACAAACTAATAAATTCCAAGGATAAGTACCGCACCGTTCCAGCAACTTACAGAGCAGCTTGGTGTTGCAATGACTGCAAGAAATATTGAATTATTATATTGAAATATTGAATGCGTATCTCCCCTATTTCTTCAATCTAAGACATAAGAGCAAGCTTTGTTTATAATTTATATATATATATATATATATTATATATATATATATATTATTATATATATTATATATATATATATATATATGATCTTGTGTGTTTTGTGTTAACTATTTCTGTTTTCTATTCCGTATGTATTTTGTATGAACTATTTCTGTTTTTGATTCTTCCGTATTTGTAAGAAATCGCCTGACAAGATGACAGCTGAGATATGACCCCGCCCACCCCCCCTTCTTCCCTTTCCCTGATGATTGGCTGGACCATGTACAAAATGACTTGACCACTGTATTTTATGTTGACTGTTTTTCTTTCTTTTGCAAAAAAGGATTTATCTCCATTTCAGATAGACTACATGACCATCACAATATATTCAAACGATTTATACATTGTGTACAATAATCACATCAGAATAAATATAAAAAGATTTCCCTTACATTCAACGTATGTCAGACCAAAAATATTAGCATACTACCAATCACTATATTTGTAATGGTCGGGTTAATACTTCAAATATTTTCTAAGGAACCACAAAACTTTAAAAAGAAAAAAAAGGTTATAGAGAACATCAACCAAGTAGAACATTCTTCGAACATTTTTCAATCAACATGTGGATCGGTGGATGACACTGTGGATTACCAGAGTCAACTGCAAAGGATACAAACATTAGAAATAAATGTTCACTCATACCACTATTCCACACAAGCTACGAGTCCAACGAATCGCCACGAATTGATAAATTTTAGAAATCGTAAGGAATCGTGGATTTTTGCAAATTTCTGTACAAAATCTTGACGCTGTACGAATCGGTTACGAATTTGTAAGAAAGACTTAGGAATATTCGTAGGCTTCTGCTCAAATCGGCCGGAACCATATGAAGATTGCCCAGAAATAACTACGATTTGCAAGAATCGCTTAGGAATACTTAAGGAATGTTAAGATTCAGTCAGATAAGTATAATCTTCCGGGGCATCACGAATCTGGTACGGATACAATTTAGATCGTGACTGTTCTTGAAAATTCGTGAGGTTTCCCTCAACACAGTACAAAAAGCCCTCATCCCTGCTGGGGCATCAGTTCCAAAATGGATTGCCAACGTAGAGCAGCTAAGTTCTGGCCTGGAACTGGGGTATGAACAGCAGCTGGTGATGGATAGAAGAAGACTGGTTTCGAAGAAGGAGAAGGGCCCCAGGTGGTGGGTCAGACCATGGCTGAGTGACACTAGCGAGAAGACTAGAGCATGGGCACTATAGCAGACTGATGCAGGAGCTGAGGGTGGAAGATGCCTTTGCCAACTATGTGAGAATGCCACCCCACCTGTTTGATGAGTTACTCAACAGGACCGGCCCATTCATCCAGAGGAAAGATACCCACATGAGACCAGCCCTTGATGCCGCGGAATGAAGCTGGCCATGACCCTGAGGCCTCTGGCTACAGGAGACCGGTACCATAGCCTTCAGTATGACTTCAGATGTGGCTACAGCACTGTGGTATGCAGTGTGCAGGAAGTCTGTCAGGCCATCATACAGGAACTGAAGGATGAAGTCATAGTACTGCCACGGACCAGGAGGACTGGAAGGCCATTGCCCAGCAGTTCCAAGACCGGTGGAATGTTCCTCATGCCCTGGGGGCCTTGGATGGGAAGCATATTGCTCTCAGGAAGCCACATAACTCAGGCACTGTCTTCTACAATCACAAAGGCTTCTTCTCTGTGGTCCTTCTTGCCTTAGTGGATGCAGACTACAAGTTCATCTGGATAGACACTGGTGGAGAAGGTCATCAATCCGACGGACAACTGTTTGGTGCTTCAGAACTGATGGAGTGCATCGACGTCAACACCATAAACTTTCCTGACAGGGATCCTATGCCCTACGATGACAGAGGCACACCCTACTTCATTCTGGGAGATGATGCTTTCCCTCGGAACTTTTCTCATGAAACCCTATGGCAGGAGGGGTCTGGACAATGAGATGATGGTGGCCAACTACAGAATTTCCAGGGGCAGACGTGTGGTGGAGAATGCTTTCGGAATATTGGCCAACAGATTCAGATGCTTCCTGGGCAGTCTGGAACAACGACCTGAAATAGTGCGGTTACATGGTTCATGGACATTGCTGCAAATTCGTACCTGATTCTTACCCTATCGTAAATTCGTAGAAAGTTCTTAATTGTTTCTTTGATGCTTCGGCGTGCATTCGTGGCATTCTTGACAGATTCGTAGCCGATTCGTTGTCAAGACACCGCTTCACGATTCCAGAATGAGTTAAGAATACATAGGAATGCCTACGAATCGATCAGGACTCAGTTACGATACATAAGAAATCACTACGATTTTGTTGAGAATTGACAAAGATTTTTTTTTTATTCGGGAGTTCGTGGCCAAAATTTTGAACAGCACAAAACTTTTGCCCCGAACTCAGAATGCTCAAGAATTACAAGAACTGACTAAGAACAAATGTGAATCAGTTACGAACTTCAGGAACTTATTACGATTTATCTAAGAATCCCGGGGTTTATCAATTCCTGGCCATTCGTAGGATTCGTAGCCTCTGTGGAATAGTGGCATCACATGAGTGAGGAAACCACACGCTCCGTACAGTCTTTATAGTAGCACGCAAGGGGATGATTCGGAGTCATTGGTTTTGACAACAAATAATGAGTCGACAGGAAGAATACCACCTTTTGACCTTATTGGGGTGTGACCAGAGAACACAGTTAATTAAGTTACTTAGTTCAGGCTTCCGGTGTAACACGCCAGAATCCGTTCATGCAAAATGTACAGTGCGACCGCTCGCAATGTGCAACAACGTCACATTTACAATCAGTGCTTGAAACGTACTGCAGCCAGCGGAATCAGTGCGTTACAGATTATCCACGCACGCACGCACGCACACACGCACATACACACACGGGGGGGGGGGGGGGGGGGGGGGGACCGGCGAAAGTAAAGCTGAAACGCTAATACACCATAAATCGATCTGTCCTCTGATTGGTCCACAAATGCCAAAGCACCATGAATAGGAACGTTCTCGATTGGTCCACGAAAGTAGCAGGATTCTTACTGTCGTCCCTGACAAGAACCACAGTGTGAGCGATGACCTCCATGTACGCACGCACGTGCCGCGCATACCCATACAGTGTCAGACAGCGACCAGTTGTTGTTAAGTCCTCGTTTCTCCTGTCCACGATGATCCATGGGACGAGCAGTCACCATCAGGCCAAAAAAGCAAGACAGCGTGCCATAACACGTGGTGGGGGAAATGGCTGTTGCATTGTTTCCACTTGTGACAACGCTATTGATAGTAGGCTTCTTCTCATGTGAATAACTTGGTCATTTCAATGCACACCACCACCACCACCACCACCACTCTTTCAAAGAAAAGGAGGGACTATGGATGGGGAGGGGAGACTTGTAAGGTTCATCAACGTATAAAATGTATAGTGTCGATGGTAGATTCTCGTACCCCCATCCCCCCCCCCCCCGCCCCCCTCCATCTACCCTCCTCTCTCTTCTAGGATGCACACACCAGGCAATCAGGGGGGGGGGGGGGAGGGAGGAGGAGGAAGGGGCAGGAGAGACGTGTAAAGAGAGTGGAGGTGGGTGGGAGGGGCGGTACAGGCGATACGACGTAATCACTACCCCCCAACCTCGTGTCACACACCCTTTTTCCCCCGCCATCCGCCCTCGTTCTCCCTCCCCCCCCCCCCTCCCCCCCACCCCTGCCCCCGCCTGTTCCCTTCATTGCGGTGACCACAAGACACCCAAGCCCACCATCAGCTGGCCAAGGGGACATACTAATCACACGCTGCTCCTCTCGTTTATCACCGCAAGCGCCGCTACCTACCCGCCGGCCCTCCGCTACCCCTCCATTATTTATTCATCTGTCTCTTCTATCTCTCTCCCCGCCTCCCCCCCCCTCCCTCCCTCTCACTACCCACTGTCTGGCGGCTGCCGTGCCACTACAAAGGGTCCTGCCGCTGTGCAAGGCTGGCACCACTCACTCGATCGGTCCTTTGCTTTGTGCTGTCCCACTGGAACCTCCCTCCCCCCTCCCCACCTCCCAACCATCTCTCTGTCTCTGCCTCCGCTTGCCTTTGTCTGCGCCTGCTCTCTGTCATCCTGCCCTTCCGCTTTGCCTTTGTCTGTCCGCCTGCCTTCCTGCGTCCTCTTGGCACACTGCCAGCGTGTTCTTGGGTCATGAACCTATCGGTCACTTTCCAAGTCAAGTCCAGCCAGTTGTTGACCGCTGGGTCCGTCACGCACATACAGGCGCGGCACGTCTGTTGGCCCTTCAGCCTGTCCTCTGATAGCACGGGTCATGTCCAGCATCGACACTGAAGCCCTCAATGAACACGCTTCCACTGAACACTCTTCCACTAAACAGTCGTCTCTGTTTGAAGACTCATGGCGTTCATTTCCCTTCAAACTTTGTCTGTCCTGCTGTTCTTGTGGGCAAACCAGAGGCTGTCTCGGAGCTACAGTTTTAAAAAAAAGTTCCACCTGGTCCATTGCTATCAGCATTGCATCCCCCACCTGTGCCCAAACCTGCGTCTCTTTCACTGTCTTGCTTTTTCTCACTGTTCTTGCTGCAATGCAATTCCAAAAAAAGTAACTCACCGCACACACTCAAACGCAGTAATTACACGAATTCGAAGAGTTTTCACGCTCGGAAAGTTTGAGTCAGGCCGAAGTTGTGTCGCGAAGAACACGCATACTTCACTCTAGGTCTTACCATCTCACTGCGGCATTCCAGGAAATGAGGAGGCTGATAAAATGGCGAAACTTGGTGCCCAGGGCCATCAGGAAGAAACTGCAGTCAGCCTGACAGAGGTGAAGACCATCATAAAAAGCGCTCTACAGGCTACCACAGCAGCAAGATGGTTATCATCAGCTAACCAGAGCAGAACAGGGGGTCATCTTCCGACTCAGAACGGGCACAACAGGCTTGCATCCCATCTACACCGCAAGCTGCACCTGAAACCATCCCCAAGTGACATGTGGGCAGGCAGAACAAACCACAAAACACATTCACAGGACTGTGGGAACCTGCAGTGTCTGAGGGATAGGACGGGCCGCAGCCGGACCCATCAACACAAGCTGTACGGGTCTGTGGAGGCCCTGCAGAGGACACCAGATTCATTACAGACTCCTGTCTACGGGTGTGATAGGCGATCGAGAAGAAACGACGACTCAGTCGGTCTGCAGTAGGTTGACCGTGATGCCGGTGTCGTATATACTGCGCCGGAATGTATCGCACGATCATTCACGTGAAATACTGTTGCAGCGAAATATTTGCTGGAAAAAATTGTCGCGCGACAACTTTTCACGAAAAATGTCCCATAGATATTGTAGCTGTCCATAAAAGCAGTATTTCCGGAATACTGTCGCTGCACCGATTATGAGCGACAGTATATAACGACACCGGCTGTAATTTCCCCCTACAGAAACCCCCACTGAAACGAGACGGGTTTTTCCCAGATCGAGATACACCCGATCCCCGCCCTTTGGAAATTTAGTTTCCTCTTTTTCTGCTCCTCTCTTTGGGACTGGGCCTTTAGAGAACTTATCCCTTCTTCTGCCTTTGTGGCCCTTTCAACTTTTTTTTTTTTAATTCCATAGTGTCTTTTACCCTCCCTCCCCCCTCTCCCAGCCCATTTCTTTTTTCTTCCCTATAATTCACAACTGTTTTTTTTCTGCTCTGGTCTGGTGAATAAGTAGGACTGTACGTACACACTGCACTGCTACGACCCCAGCTGTCTGCTGAGGAGCAGCGTTGATTAACCTCAACGACCTTTCTGGTGTACTTGTGGAAGTTTCGTTTTTCATTCTCTCTCTCTCTCTCTCTCTCTCTCTCTCTCTCTCTCTCTCTCTCTCTCTCTCTCTCTCTCTCTCTCTCTCTCTCTCTCTCTCTCTCTCTCTCTCTCTCTCTCTCTCTCTCTCTCTCTTCTTAATCAGCTGACCGTTTGGCTTAAACTGTTAACCTTGAAAAGACAAACGTAATGATTTTTAGGAAGGGGGGACATTTAGCCTCAGTGGAAAAGTGGTCTCTATGGGGATGAAGTGGTTAAAGTAACGAATTCTTATAAATACTTGGGCATGCTCTTTACGACAAAATTTAGTGTAAGTTCTGCTCTGTCGGAACCCTGTAGAAAAGGGAAAAGAGGAGTTATAGAAATCATAAAGTCTTTGAAAAAACTGAGATCAATAGATGCACGTTTGTTCTGGAAACTCTTTGATTCGCAAATTGAACCTATCTTAACATATGCAGCTGAAGTCTGGGGTCTAGAAAATGATTGTAGACAAATCGAAACTGTACACACCTTTGCCATAAAAAGATTCCTAAATGTCCCCCTGCATGCCTCAAACAATCTGGTGTTTGGAGAAACCGGAAGATACCCATTGTATCTTAGGACATCAATAAAGTGTATTAAATACTGGTTAAAACTCGTGTCACTGCCCATGTCAAGAATATGTAGACAGGCTTATGAAATGCTGTTAAGGCAGCATGAATCTGGTCCCTTTAACTGGGCATCAAAAGTACAAAAAGTTTTGACGGAAAATGGGTATGGCATAGTTTGGTTGAGTCAAGGTGTTGGGTGTGAATCTGCTTTTATTCTAGAGTTGAAAGATACGCTTATTTCCTGCTTTGAACAGAACTGGCATTCTGAGTTGGAGGATAATGATAAATATAGATGGTTTCACTCTTCAAAAATGTCTTTGAACCTGAAAAATATTTATCATGTGTTACTAATAAGTGGCATAGAGACAGCTTCTCAAGATTTCGACTCCGAGTTTGTGGCCTTAAAAACTGTATTCAGTGGTTTCGAAATGACCAAACAGATATTAAATGCCATCATGTGGAAATGGATTCGAAAATGAAACTCATGTTTTATTTTACTGTACCACTTATGATGATATCCGTAAAAAAAATGTGCCATACTGGAATCCTTCCCCACATTCCCCATCAGAACAAAGTTGTAAAAATTCTTTCCAGTAGTAATGAAACTGTTATTAAATCTGTTGCTAAATTTATAGCACAGGCAATGAAGATAAGAAAGAGTTCAGAATTAATCTGCGATAACATTTAACTTAATAAAATAATAACTAGTCAAAGACTGAGATGCCTGTATCAGTGTGTGTGTGGGGTGTGTGTGTCGTGTGTGTGTGTGTGTGTGTGTGTGTGTGTGTGTGTGTGTGTGTGTGTGTGTGTGTGTGTGTGTGTGGCCGTTTGTGCGCGCGCGCGTTTGTGTGTGCGTGTGTGTAGTTTATGCATGTGTGAAATCGTAAATAATATTGATGTGTGCATATAATTGTCATGTTCACACCCTTGTCTTAAGGCTGTAATGCTATGACAAAACATTTGTCATTTGTCTCTCTTCTTAATCGAAGGATGCTTAACCATCCGGAAGGTGTGGGGGGCTTCTCTTCATGGCTCAGTATTACCTGCCGTAAGGATGTGACTGGATTAACTTTAATGTCATGGTGGAAGGGGAGAGGATGGTGTAGGTTCCAACTACGTCAACGCTCTGCAAGTGACTGTCTCTCCAATCAAAGGGATGGGGATCAGTTCACCCCGGGACAGCTGCCTTGCTCTTAGAGATGAGGTCTTTAGACTTTGATCAGAGGAGGTGTGTGTGTGTGTGAGAGAGTGAGAGAGAGAGAGAGAGAGAGAGAGAGAGAGAGAGAGAGAGAGAGAGAGAGAGAGGAAAAGAGAAGAGAGAGAGAGAGGAGAGAGAGAGAGAGAGAGAGAGAGAGTTCAGATGGTTTATGTTTCAGACATTGTGCCCATACAATCGAGTGAGTATATCACTCTGTGACCTTGTTATACACACAATACTTTTTAAAAAAAAACCTCTCTCCCTCTTTCTCCTCTGACAGAGAGAGAGAGAGAGAGAGAGAGAGAGAGAGAGAGAGAGAGAGAAAAGAGAGAGAGAGAGAGAGATGTTAAACATTTATGCTTTGAAACAAAACAACCCCCCCCCCAAAAAACACCACACACACACTCGCACATCCAAACACAGAAACACCCACAATAAAACAGCGACATACGACACACATGGGCGTTGATATTAATATTACACTGTTTATCATCATCAATTCCTTTCTCTAACCTATAGTATCTATGGTCTCGTAGGACCACAACCTGACGCATGTTCAATAACTGTCTGGATAGCGCGCACACTCGTACACGCATGCGTGCGCGCGCACACACAAACACACACTCTCTTTCTTTCTCTCTCATGAGCACAACACACACACACACAAACACACACACCACACACACACACACACACACACATCCATATCTCTTACGGGCACATCCACCCCCAGACACATTTCAAGCTCTCTCTCTCACTCTTTCCTCTGTGTGTGGTGTGTGTGTGTGTGTCCTCTCTTCCCCTACCTCCCATTTGCTCGAAGACAGTCAAGCACAAACGCATAACGGCAAAAAATGCACGTGCGCTACACACACACACACACAACACACACACACACACACACACACACACACACACACACACAGTACACACACAGTACACACACACACACACACACACACACACACATACACACACACACAAAGAGAGAGAGAGAGAGAGAGAGAGAGAGAGAGAGAGAGAAGACAGACAGACAGACAGACAAGAGCATATATCTAGGTTTAATTAGACTCTCTCTCTCCTCTCTCTCCCCCTCTCCTCTCTCTCTCTGCAGCTGTCTTGTAATGACCGTACATACATCCAGGTCAACCCTCTTGATCCATTCACACCCCCTCCTTCACGTTCTCCATCCCCCCATCCCCTCCATCCCCCCTCCCAACCAGCAGCGTCCCCTCCCCTCCCACCCCACTTCTCCTGCACTCCCCCTCCCCCTGCCCCCCCCCCATCTCCCCGATCTTATCTTTTCTTTCTGGCCACCCATGTTTTCTGAAAGACAGACGACTGCCAGCGAGAGCGGACAGCGAAGAATCCCAAGTGCACGTGTTATCACAATCCATCGCGATCGTGTCACAGTTTCGACTCGGGAAGGTTTCGTCAATGATTGGACGGTGGGAAAGGCTGGTTTTCACGGAGTTTGCTGATGTCTCCGTCCTTCTTCACTTGGCGGGGAGGGGAACGCGCGGACATCTCTCCAGTCACGTATGCAAGCAGTCGCAGGAACGCACGGTCGGGCGGGCGAGCGTTTGCGTGCGTGCTCGAGCACGCGCAAGTGCGCGCGCAAGAACACACACACACACACACACACCCTGACCACGCACACGCCCACGCCCTATCTATCTATCTTGCTATTTATCTATCTATAAAAAACCTGATCAACTAGTTACTAGAGGAAAATCGATTAAACTGGCACACACACACACACACACACACACACACCACACACACACACATTGATAATATGAATCCATCCACATTTCTATCTCTCCATCCATCCATCATCCAGAGAGGAGAGAGAGAGAGAGATGATGATGATGACGACGATATTGATGATGATCACGACGATAGATAATCTTTTTATTTGAAGGATAACAGTGAACACCTTTTGTTCTTCACCCGGTCCTTGGTCTGAAAATAATGACGCACGATTAAAGATTAACATACATTTAATAAGCACACATGACAAAAATGTTAAGGAATGATAGGAAGAATTTGTTGCTGGGTTTTAGTTTTTTTTCAGAGAGAGAGAGAGAGAGAAAGAGAAGGCAAGAGAGAGAGGAGAGAGAGAGAGAGAGAGAGAGAGAGAGAGAGAGAGAAGGCAAACTGTCAACAAGGATAATACATACACATGACTATACTTTTCTGTTCTTTTGTACATTCCCCACAGGGGAAAACATGTGGCGAAAACGTACATGGACTGAAGAGAAATCTTATAACACATATTAATGCACACACATAATTCTTCTATTTCCAGTTGAATCACTCTGCGTCCCACTTCACAGACATACACGTTTCTCTCTGTATGCTATTTCCAGGCCTGCGTCTGTCTGTGTGTGTATCTCCCCGTGTGTAGAGTACACAGCGTGGTTAGTGCGTACCCATCGGTCCGTCATGTCATACTTTGTCGCATCCCGAGTATTGACAGTGTCACGCGTGTTGTCAATATTCAACTGAACATCGCTATTAGACGTCCGTGTTGTTGTCGTCAAAGGCGGAAAATGGCACAGAGAAGTTGGGTAGGGGTACGGCTGGAAGTTGTATCGCCAGCTTTCAAATCCACGCACTGTCTCATAGCTGTGCTGTGTACTCACTGTCTCTGCCGATACAGAATGCGTCGTTTTGAAAGCGGCTGTCATCACAGCTCAAGTGTCCGTCGTTCCCATTCCTGCGGGAGTCGTTGCTGTCGCCGCCGTAACTGCTGCTTCTGTAGTCGCTGTAGTTGTTGCCAGCCGTAGCTGCTCTTCTTCTTCTTCTTCCTAAAATACTGGTTCACTCAAAAACGAGTAGGTCACCAGCGCGCATGTTAAAAAGTAAAATAAAATAACATAAAATAGTGCGACTCAGACTGTTGGCCCCTGGAGCAAATTTGGCAACAAGGGGTCGCACTCGATATTCAAGTTGGCCCCTGGAGCAAATTTGGCAACAAGGGGTCGCACTCGATATTCAAGAAGTTAAAAGCAATGGCAAAATTCAGGCCCAGTTAACAGTAAAATATCTGGGGAAGTAAAAAATAGAAAAACATCAATATGCAGATCTCAAAACTGTTGTATCAATTTGTTTTTTAAAAGAGATTGCATTTGTGGCAATCTTGATGGCACCCGGCAGTGAGTTCCACAGCCGTACAGAACTGGGATAAAAAGAATGTAAGTGGCTGTCAATATTTGATGCAGGTATGGTATAACACTGACCGCCACTCCTGGTGCTACCTTTATTCAATACTAGTTGTTCCATTGGAATATCAATTACTTTAGCTCTGCCTTTGAAAAAGGTATTAAGTTTAATAAAAGCTCTTCTCTCTTCTAAGGGTTTCCATTCTAATTTCCTCATGTTCTTCCTAGTATTCCCTTTTCTCTGATGTGGTTCCCTGTTACGAACCGTGCTGCTCTCTTCTGAATCTTTTCAAGGTTATCAATGTCCTTTAGATGGTAAGGATCCCAAATGAGCAACCATATTCCAGTACTGGTCTAACCAGTGTTTTGTAGCAGTCGTCTTTAACCTTTTGGGGGCAGTCATTGATATTCCTGTGTAAGAAAGCTAAGATGTTATTTGCTTTCTTACATACTAAATTGTAATGTTCTTTCCATTTGAGACGACTGTCTATAATCACGCCTAAATATTTTGCAGCATTAGTTTCTTTAAGAATAGTATTATGGATAGAATAATCTGATCTAATTAGTGAGCGTTTGTTACATATACGCAACACTTGGCACTTTTGAGGATGAAATTCCATTTTCCAAGTTCTTTCCCACTCTTGTAAAGCGTTTAGATCTTCTTGTAGAATGCGTGTATCATTCTTGCTTCTGATTGTTCTATATACTAAACTGTCATCTGCAAAAAGCCTTATAGTAGTTCCAGGAGAGAGATTTCTACTTATGTCATTTATATAAATTAAGAAAAACAAGGGCCCCAGAACAGTTCCCTCTGGTACACCTGACAAGACTGGTTTACAATGGGATGACGACCCTTCCACAACAACTTTCTGCGTTCTCCCAACGAGGAATGATCTAGCCCATTTTAGCAAAGAACCCCAATGCCAATGTGTTCTAATTTAAGCAGCAGGCCCTCATGGTCAACCTTATCAAAGGCTTTAGAAAAATCTAATAAAATTGGATCCATTTGCTGTCTGTTGTTAAGACAGTTACTAAAATCATTGAGAGTTGTTATAAGTTGAGTCTCACAACTCCTTCGCTGTCTAAAACCATGCTGGGCGTTATTTAAGAAATCATATTTGTCAAAATGGTCCATTATGCTACTATATATTATGTGTTCAAGTAATTTAGCTGATATGGATGTAAGAGATACAGGTCTATAATTTTCTGCTTTTGTTTTGTCACCCTTTTTAAATAAGGGAACAATGCTCGCATCTCGCCACTCATCAGGTATTACTCCTGGTCCAGTGAAGCTTGGTAAAGTAATTGGTATACCTCACTCAATTCATTGGCACATAATTTTAAGAGCTTGCCAGGAACGCCATCGGGACCAGTAGCTTTGTTTTCATTGATATTGGTCAGTAACTTAAATACTCCTGCTTTGTTTACTTTGATGTTTTGCATTTCAGGGAGTTTATCATCATCCTTTAGTCTAACGTTAATTAAAGGTTTGGGATTTGAGAAAACTGAACAAAACTGCTTGTTTAGTAAGTTTGCTTTCCCTTCAGGGTCCTGTATTAGGTTATTCTGGTTATTTCTCAGGTCTGGAATCCCAATGTTGTCCTGTCTCTTACTCCTTATGTAAGACCATAATTTCTTGTTTTGATGATCACCTTCCGAAATCATCGAATTAACATAATTGGAGTGAGCAAGTCTACATTCTCTCTGACACCTTCTCTTAATATGTTTATACCTAACCAGTAATCTTTCTGAATTAGGATGTAGTTTCAATTTCTTAAAGAAACGATGTTTCCTTATCAACAAACGTTTAGTTTTAGTAGTAATCCATGGCTGGTGGTTCTTGCTTGAAGTTATTTTAGTAGGTATGTTGTCATCTGTATTGATTACCAAGTATGGCATCTTCACCCCAATCAATATCTGGTAAATTAAAGTCTCCACCAATCCATAATATTGCCTTCCTATTGGCCAAAACAATGTTAGAAATGTCTCTGCAAATAGACAAACATACATTTTCATCTGAGTCTGGAGGTCTGTAAACTGATCCAACAATGACAGGTCTCTTATTCTTGAAATTAATCCTACAAAATAAACTTTCACTATTTTTGCCTTGATATAAAAACTCACTGGCTAAATTCTTCCTAATGGCAATCAAGACTCCCCACCTCTTTTTCCAAGTCTGTCCTTCCTATAAATATCAAAATCCTCCATTAAAAGTTCACTACTGGATGTTCCAGTTTCTAGCCAAGTTTCTGTTCCAATTACAACATCAATGTTTTTTTCAGTGACTAAATTACTGAGTTCTTCCTTTTTCTTAATAAGAGATTGAAAATTTACGACTATGCATTTAAGTTTATCTTTTTCTCTTAATGATTTAGGGTTCAGTTGCACTTTATGATTTGGGATTTTATCAGTTTTAGAATCAGGGGTGGATGCAAACTGTTCCTGTAGCGGGTGTCGTGGCTCACTGGGCCTCGTCTCCATGGCGAGCTTGGCTAACGCTGTTGGTTCTGCTCTTCCACCACCAATCTGTCACCACGGTGGTAGGCATGGAAACCTTGGCGCCGATGCTGCTGCACCATCTCTCTCTCTCTCTCTCTGTCGATCGAGTAAGGTCTGCAGCTACTGTCACATTTTTCTTCTGAAATGCTTCTCTGCCCTCACTCAGAATTGCCATCTGTGGGACCAGCGAGCATATTTTATGACCGTAGGCGGAGTGGAGTGGGGGGGGGGGGGGGGGGGGGGGGGCGCAGAATCCTTGTAGCGTCCCAATAGGTGTGCACGCACAATATCATCTGCGGTCCAAGTCTTCCCAGTCACTGACCCCTCCAGCACATATAAAACAGAGCTGACACGTCTTTCATGTGATCCAGAGGAGAAGAGCCGGGGCACACTGAAAGGGTACAGGCCGCAATGCCACGGGGCCATAATGCCACGGGGCCGCAATGCCACGGGGCCATAATGCCACGGGGCCATAATGCCACGGGGCCGCAATGCCACGGGGCCATAATGCCACACGGGGCCATAATGCCACGGGGCCATAATGCCACGGGGCCGCAATGCCACAGATCCTATATGCTACATCAGAGCTACGGCTCTGGGTCTCAGTGTTTCTTGATCTATATCTAAACAACATCGCTCTTTCTCTTCTATATAAACACATTTTTTAACATGAGCTTGTGGTATAGAAGGCCCGTGGCATTGTGGCCCCGTGGCATTGCGGCCCCGTGGCATTGCGGCCCCGTGGCATTGCGGCCCCGTGGCATTGTGGCCCCGTGGCATTGTGGACCCGTGGCATTGTGGCCCCGTGCGTCATGTAGCAGGCATGTGGCATTGCGGCCCTTTGTGTGGTATTAGCTGGTCAGTGGCATTGCGGCCCTTTGTGTGGTATTAGCTGGTCAGTGGCATTGCGGCCCTTTGTGTGGTATTAGCTGGTCAGTGGCATTGCGGCCCTGTGGCATTGCGGCCCTTTGTGTGGTATTAGCTGGTCAGTGGCATTGCGGCCCCGTGGCATTGCGGCCCTGTGGCATTGCGGCCCTTTGTGTGGTATTAGCTGGTCAGTGGCATTGCGGCCCCGTGGCATTGCGGCCCTGTGGCATTGCGGCCCCGTGGCATTGCGGGCTGCCCTCCACTGAAAAATCGTAGATTGTCAGGTCTGGTGAACATTTCTAGTTTTTCTGTCTTGTCTTCCAGTGCTGCAGCTGTCTGTTTCAATTTCACTTCCAACTGAGTCACGTGGCGTTTAGTTTTGCGGATCTCTTTCATTGACGCGTCAACGGTTTGTTCTATAGCCCATGCGTTTTTACTTTGAAGCACGTGAAACTCGCTTTTGAGTTCACGCGCAACCCTGTCCAACTCGAATGAAACTTGCTGAGTCACTGCGCTAAGTCGATCATCCAAAATTTTATTCGGAGATTTTTCGTATTCTGTTCTTTGATTTGCAAAAATTCTGTGTTGACTTTGTTCCACGCGTTCATCTTCATCCCTCAGATCCACATTCTAAACTTTAGAGGGTCCTAGACCAAATGAACAATACAAAATAAACAAGATGGCGGGAAAGCTTCAAAATCGCGTCTGGTCAGCCGCTTGGGGTCACGAACTCACTCCAGAGAGCTAAAGACTAACATGTCTTTGATAAGCACACATGACATACATGTTCAGAAATTTTACTAAGAATTTGTTGCTGGGTTGTAGTTTTCTCAGATAGATACACACACACACACACACACACACACACACACACACACACACAACACACACACACACACACTATAAGACATAAGAGCAAGCTTTGTTTATAATTCAATATTTCTTGCAGTCATTGCAACACCAAGCTGCTCTGTAAGTTGCTGGAACGGTGCTCGGTACTTATCCTTGGAATTTATTAGTTTCTTGTATTTTAGTCCCTTGCGGATTCATTCCAAGAACTGGCCCTCAGCACTTGTGTCTTAAGAGGATATATATTTTTATATTTTCTACTTTTCACAAGAAAATGTAGCTTGTTTTGCTTTTTCATGATTTTCTTTTGCTTCTTAGGTGGCACCTTTGGTTGGTTTTTTGAAAACTCAGCAAACATACTACGGTATTGCACACCAGCCTCTTCTGGATTGCATTCTTCTTAAAACTGAAAAGGCAGAGGAGTCAAATTACCACTTTCCGCGGTCACTGAGGAGAAACCACCAAGTTTCGAAATATCGGTATATGACCAGGAGTTATATGTTAGTGAGTTTCCCTCCCTATTGGAGGTGTCTCCCCCTTGGAGACTATAAGCTTGCTGAAGGTTCATTGTGAGAAGAATTTTTTTTCCCACTCAAGCACATACTGTTAGTTAGGTAGAATCATCTACCACTGCAGATATGAATGCTTTTTCTCCCCCTATTTCTTCAATCTAAGACATAAGAGCAAGCTTGTTTATTTAATTCAATATATATATAAACATATAAAAGAGAGAGAGAGAGAGAAGGCAAACTATTAAGAAGGATAACAGATGCATATGCTTTTCTTTGCTGTTTTTTTTTATATACATTCCGCACAGGTGAAAACATGTGGCGAAAAAGTATATGTGCAGAAAAGAAATATTAGAATACATATTAACGCACACACACAGTTCTTCATCTCACCGTTTAAAGGCAGAGAGATATCAAAATACATATTGATGCACGCACATTATTTTTCATGTCACCGTTAACAGAAGAAAAATATCAGAATACATGTTAATGCACACACATAATTCTTCACCTCACGGTTAACAAAAGAAAGAAGCACACAGAAATAAACAGAGAAGAAGATAAACACACTACAGCTTACATTCTCCTTTCCCCACATGTCCCGCCTCCCAAACCCACCTACGCTTGTATCTACAAAAACACACTTACGCATGAATATTGCGCAGAGAGAGAGAGAGAGAGAGCACATTAAAAACATTTAGATTGTTGACAGCACTGTGCTTTTGCCGTATAAACATATATATAGAGAGAGTTACTCATTATTAAATCATAGCCCCCCCCCCAAAAAAAAAAAAAATCCCCCCCCCGATGGAAAAGAAACAAAAACACAAAGAATTAACAAAGCATAGGATTCCACTTCCCTTTCTCTTCCCCTCTACAGACACAAACGCTCAAAGTCACAGACAACAGACAGGCAGACAGACAGACACACACATGCACGCCCGCACACACACACACACACACACTCCATAGCATCTGATTACAAGAAAAGTTCCATGTTTGCTGAACATCATGAGGTCTCAATTTCCTCCCCGACTTCAGCACTTCCTACAAAAACGGTGTCCAATTCCATACAATCATTACGTCTTGTACACGACAAGAATAAAATCTTTAAAATCTCTCTCTCTCTCTCTCTCTCTCTCTCTTGGCAAAGAATTTAGCCTTTTAAGAAGTTCCTGTCTCTGTCTGTCGACTCTCACTCTCTCACGCACGTTACTGTACTTGTTTGTTATTTACTGTTTGCTGTTCCCTTCCTCATTAAAAGATTTGTTTTCCGCTTTGTGACGACAGTGACACACACACACACACACACACACACACACACACACACACACACACACAACACCAGTGCAGAGCTGAAGTACATTGATACCCCCCCCCCCCCCCCTTTTCGCCCCCGAATCTGGATTAAAAAATTGATGAACTTTGACTACTGCTTGAAAGCTGTGATTATGGCAGTGTAAAACAACTGACTTACAAACTTAAGTTTGGTTTATATTGTAACGTACAGTGATAAATTTGGATGCCTGAATAGCTCAGTTGGAAGAGCGCCATTTCATGATCATGGTGATTTTGGAGTTGCTGGTTTGAATCTCCTCCTGCCCATCTCGGTACAAGGAGAATTTTTCCCTTTCGGATTTAACATTGGTTCTGACTCCATCCCTTGAAAAAAATCATCGAACGAGACTATATAAACCGAGGTTCCGTGTGTGAACGCATGCATAACATCTTGCAAACACGTAACATCCTATCGCCAACTTTCGGAAGAGAAGGCCAGTTTGGCCGTTGGTATGGATAACGCGTACATACGTAACATGCATCTGCCGTGGAAAATCAAAGAGTAAGTGAGAAACTGAATGACTGATGTTCCACTGGACGGTACGGGGAAATGATTGGATGTAGTGCCAGAGGGTCCGTGAAATGTTACTTCTACTCGTCAGGATAAACAGAATGTTACAGTCATGTTCACTGAGACGCAAGCTCTGACCGCCCAACAGAGCGAGAGCAGCCATTCTTCTTGATGGCTGGAGTGCTGCTGAAGTCGCTTTGACCTTCTACCTTCACTTTACTCCTGTCTGGGTCTGTTCGAAGGTGACACACACCCTGCTCCTCCAGAGGCGTCTGTTAGCGGTCCTGGACTTCCGCTCCACGGACCTCCGCGCCGCGGTTACACTTTTTCACAAGGATACAAATGTAAATCAGTACGTACAGTGATTCCACCTCTTGAAACATACAATTTACAAACATAGGCAAACAGACGCAGACTACACCCCCCACCCCCCCCCCCCCCCCCCCCCACAACACACATACACATACCGATCTTCCACCACGATCATTGAAAACTACAGTCGAGCGGAGATAAATGTGCTAGCACGTCGACAACAGCTTTTTATTTGGGCTTCACATAATTTACCCAGTATCCACCCAGTATCTCATACACATATATAGAAGAGAGATACTGGGTTCTGGCAGCCAACCCTCGCAGTGATTTGAGTCAGTCAGTGGGGGACTGCTTTTCTTGCGGTCAGCCCCCCACCCCCACCCCTCTCCGGTTCCCCACCGTCCTTCCCGCGCGGTGAAGAGAGGCCAAAAAAAGCCCTTAGCACTCCATCTTGATTCAAAACATTTTCCGACAATGTAGGGTGGAGAAAAGTTACCCTTGAACGGTTTGAAAACCCACGAGGCAAAAGTCGTCTGACATGCCTGCTATCCTCATTTGCAAGTCTATCGGCCATCCCGTTTTCTTGGATTCTGCTGTGCGTGAGTGTTTTCGTCCGTCGAGATGACGAGAATCACTTCAGTCATCTTGGGGTTGAGGGGTGGGGGTGGGGGGTGGAGGGGGGGTGGGTGGAAGTGAGACGATTTATAGATACGCATGTGACTGATCAAGCCGACGCGTGCACGGAATGTGCAGTGACAGCCTGAACAGGCAATGTGGGAGACCAACCCTTGATTGTGGCGAGGGCTTTCCTTGCCTGTCTCTTTTGTTGCGCTGCAGCTGTCCTCCTTTCTTCACATAAATTGGCACCTTTGTGGATAGAGTAGCGCCATCTAGACCGATCCATATCAGTTTGTTCCCATGTCTCAGGGTTGATGTTAAACGCTTTCAAGGATGTTTTGAAAGTGTCTTTGAAGCGTTTCTTCTGACCTCCATGGGAACGCTTTCCTTGTTGCAGCTCACCGGCAAAAAGTCTCTTGGGTACCTGGTGGTCTGGCATGTGAGCTACATGACCTGTCCATCGATGGTGTGGATGTTCGGCAGGTCTGCTTGCTCGAGCACTTCAGTGTCTGGGATTTTGTCCCTATATAATAAAATTTTCATGTTTGACAATCTTCTGAGGCAGGCTGTGTGGAAGTGATTCAGCTTCTTGGCATGCCTTTGGTACACTGTCCACGTTTCACCTACGTAGAGAAGAGTGGGGAGAACAACTACTCTGTACACCTTCAGCTGGATTTTCCTGGATTCTGCAGTGCGCGAGTACCTATCCACTCAATGCACCATGTGTTCCTTCCTTCAGTGGACTCCTACTGGCCGACTCTGGCAGCTGCAAAGGTGCTGTGCTCTTTTGTTTCCGGAGATGGGTGAGAGATATAGCAGGACAGAGAGAACAGCGCGGAGAAAAAAAATGACCGTTCCATCGTGATACAATAACGCTCTGGTCTGTTGGCCAGTTCTGGCACTGTTCTGCCGGCTCCTCGTAATTTGAAGAACACAGACCAGCTCCTGTGGGTTGATAGATGATCTTCCCGTCTGCCAGTTGGACAAAAGATCCCACCACCCCCATCCTCCCTATTCAGTTCAGCTGCCTCTTCTGCTGAGGTTTTCACTCAAGAAGTCGACAGGCTTGAAAAGTGAAACCCACTCACTTCCTTTTCACCCCTCACTCCCCCCAAAGATGAATACCTTAAACATGTTCTTACAACAGCACTCCAACCTTACCAGCTCACCAAACCTTCTTCATGATCCAGATTTGTTAACTCTCATTCCAGATCCTTCCTAGCGGGAAACCAAAATCGTTTAAACCACCACCAAAATCATCCTCACCATCATCATCATCACCATCATCATCATCACTTAGTCTCTATGTTGCGGGGCCACCAACACCCCCCCCCCCCCCCCGCCCGCCTTCCCCTGTCTCCCTACAGCCCCGCCACAGCCAAATGGAGACTTAATGCCTGTCTCTCCGTTCTTCGTCACCTCATCTCCACACCCCGTCACACGTCATCAGCAACATGGTCAACAGCTCACAATCTCATTATGGCCGAGAAAGGCCCCTGAAACCCAGAGAGAGAGAGAGAGAGAGAGAGAGAGAGAGAGAGGAGGGGGGGGGGCGTAGAATGGTGAAAGGGAGAGTTAGGAGCACGGAGACAGACGCGCATACAGCAACGCGGAGGGAGAGAGAGAGAGGGAGAAGGGAGGGGGGAGGGAGGGAGGGAGGGGGGGCATGAACCCGGTTGCACGTGCATGACAGGATACAATAACGCTCATAATGAAGGCCAAGCAAGCCACCCTGTGGTGGGATTAGAGGAGGACCACCTCACTATACGCCTTGGCAGCCAGCAGAAGAAAAGAACAAGAATGGGGCGGAGGGGGGGGGGGGGGGGGGGGGGGGGGGGGGGGGTCCTCGGGCTGCACACCAAACATTGAAGGCGCCAGATCCTTGCTTCAGAAGCTGAGTATTTATAGACAGGCACACTTAGACCGTTTTGGAAATTTTATTTGAATCGTGTCTGAACGTTGATTCTCCTTCTTGTCTTTCAAATGCTCGCACATCAAGGTACGTGCCATGTGATTCCAAGCAAACAGATTAAGATGAAAGGAATGATGAGACTACATCCAGCAGACCACCTGGCGCAACGACAGGGTCACGGGTAAGTGCCAAGATCTGAATGTGACGCCAGGTAAGAGGCTTTTGTTTTTTCTTCTTCTAGTTTGTGAAAGATGTCATCGGTACAGATCCCTATAAAAATGTGAAATGATTGAGGGGGGAGGGAGGGGTGGGGGAGGGGTGTACATTTTGATCGGTTATACAATTCATATCCACTTCTGGCTCAAAATCATGATACCCCTCAAAACGCTTGCATGGATTATTTGATTATTTGGTGCAGAATCCTAATTGTGGCGTGTGGCCTCGTTACATGAATGACGACAGCTTCCCGGGAGAAGGGGGGGGGGGGGGGGCGCTGGAGGAGAGCGGCGGGAAGCTGGTTGCCTGGAAATACACTGGGGACCAACTTCATCTCACTCCTCTGCCCCAAGCACCCCCCTCCCCAGCCCCGTCCCTCCACTGCCCCTTCCCTTCCCACCCACCCTTCCCACCCCCACAGCCTCGCCCTCCACGCTTCATCGCTCCAGGCGCCAGGCTATCAGCATGGGAGAGATGATCACAGGCCATGATCTCCCTCCCCGTAATTTTGTGAACCTCGACGATCCGTCCCCTTGTCCACACACACTCCCCCCCTTCTCCCCCCCCCCCCTTCTAACCCCCTTTTCCCTCCACCTGTCTACCCACCCCCATTTCCTTCAGGACTCTCTCTCTTCTCTCTCTCTCTCTCTCTCTCTCTCTTTCTCCCCAACCCCCTCTCCCCAACTCCCTCTCTCCTTTCCAATCGCTAGAAGAGGGTGGTTGGTGGCTGTGCTAACTACTACTACTGTATTGATCCATCCCTGTACTTGCGGCAATAGGGTGCGCAACATGTGCCCCCCCCCCCCCCTTCCATCCCCTCCCTTCCGCCTCTTCCTGCCCCGCCATTAAGTGGTTCCGGTTTAGAGAAGAAGAAAAAAAAAAAAAAGAAAAAAAAAAGAGCATGGAGGCGGGCAACCAGAATTACGTCACGAACGTTAGGAGTTGTTTAAAAAAAACAACAACATTTCTTTAATGAACAGATGTGTACATAAACAACTTATTGAACTGAAGCAACAACAAGCAAATGCTTATAATGTGCTCAGTGACGGAAAACATATCGGCGGATGGCCTGATCAACATTGACAAGTAAGACAGAAAGAAAAATGCTGAATATCAAAATGGGAAAATACGTAGAAATCTTAGCTTAAATTGAAAGACAGGAAAGAAGATAGAACAGATCAGAAGAACGTTAGGAGTTAGATGGCTGGCAGTTCACGACGCAAAGAAGAGTGGGTGTTCCTTCAGTAATGATCTGGAGTTTTCGGATCTTACCTTGACGCTTGGTTCTTCTTCTCTCTCAACTTCCCCGTCTTCTCAGTGGAATGACTCCCACTGCCCGCTCCTTCCTGCTTGCCGCCAACAGCTACACCCTGTCCTGCCCCGTCACAGACCCCACACAGGCAATCTTCGAGGAGCAGTTCATGACTGCTAGCGAGTCATTTTCGGTGGTGTTCAGTTAGCGTCTGTTCTGAGCCAACATGCGCAGGACATCAATGACTCAGCCCCCTGCTGACGATGACTGCTTGTCGCGGGGGCCTGAGCTGGTGAGCACATCCTCCGGAGGACGACACCACATCCGTCCAACGACACTCCCCGTGAACTTCCCGATTCCGATGATCTCAACATGAAGTCACCGAGGGCATGTAGATGTGAAGAGGAAATTGAAACTGGGATCACTACAAGAGCTAGCCGGGCATGAAAGGTAACGGTACTGGAGGTTTCTTTCATTTCTTTTTGATGCTGATCTGTGAGGATAAGGATGAAGAAAACTATGCTGTAGCGCTCCACCTCCACCAGAGACTACGTGACATGGATGTATTCCATGCTTCCTTTCAGTCAGAGACTACGTGACAAGGCTGTATTCCAGGCTTCCTTTCAGTCAGAGACTACGTGACAAGGCTGTATTCCAGGCTTCCTTTCAGCCAGAGACTACGTGACAAGGCTGTATTCCAGGCTTCCTTTCAGCCAGAGACTACGTGACAAGGCTGTATTCCAGGCTTCCTTTCAGCCAGAGACTACGTGACAAGGCTGTATTCCAGGCTTCCTTTCAGCCAGAGACTACGTGACAAGGCTGTATTCCAGGCTTCCTTTCAGCCAGAGACTACGTGACAAGGCTGTATTCCATGCTTCCTTTCAGCCAGAGACTACGTGACAAGGCTGTATTCCAGGCTTCCTTTCAGCCAGAGACTACGTGACAAGGCTGTATTCCATGCTTCCTTTCAGTAAGAGACTACGTGACAAGGCTGTATTCCAGGCTTCCTTTCAGCCAGAGACTACGTGACAAGGCTGTATTCCATGCTTCCTTTCAGCCAGAGACTACGTGACAAGGCTGTATTCCATGCTTCCTTTCAGTAAGAGACTACGTGACAAGGCTGTATTCCATGCTTCCTTTCAGTCACAGACAGTCAGTCACAGCTTGAGAGGGTTCTCAAGCCAAGCAAAAAAAAAAAAAATCACCCCACGAGCCAAGCAAAAAAAAAAAAAATCACCCCCACGAGCCAAGCAAAAAAAAAAAAAAAAAAAAAAAATCCCCCCCCCCCTCCCCCCCGAGCGATTCGAACCAGCGACCGTCAGCATCGCGGTCAAATGCTCTAACCATTTTGTCCACCGGAAAAGAGACCGATGAGGGGGAAAAAAACGGGAGCGTGCCGGTGTTCCCCGGGTTCTATGTTCCCCAGTAGCGCTGTTCCCCGTGTCTCTGTTCCCCAGTGTCGATGTTCCCCGACCGAAAAAGCGTGCCGCTGTTCCCGTACCGGTGTTCCCCAGGTTCTCTGTTCCCCGGTAGCGCTGTTCCCCAAACAGATTTCAATGCACCAACGGCAAAAACTTGGGGAACAGCGGGCCTGGGGAACACCGGGACTGGGGAACACCGGGACCGGGGATTTGCGGGAATGGGGAACAACGGATCGCCACAGGGTGGGGAACAACGAAACTGGGGAACTTAGGGACTGAATTTCGATTTTTTTCTTGAGGGGAACACCGGGACTGGGGAATATAGAGACTGGGGAACAAAGAACCTGGGGAACAGCGGCAGGACCCCGAAAAAACCATCTCCGAATCTGCCACTTCCTCTCCCATGCAACCACGAGAAATTCTTCGTCTTTCACGGCTTAAACTCGAAACGGCGCAGTATCTAACTACGCACCGCTGTCACTTTATTATTTGTTTCTTTTCCCTTCTTCCAGCACACCGTGTAGAGCCACGTCCTCGAAGTGGTAGAGAAGTTCTGCGGCATTTTCGCACCCCTACACCAACCAGTCAGCCGTGACGGACCACAGAGCCTGCACGGCGGGACGCATGCAAACCACGGGACCGGAACGTCCTCCAACATGACATCACGGAGCGCAGGAGCGGAGGGGTAATAAAGTTAAAATGAAGCAAGATCAGAGAGAGAGAGAGAGAGAGAGGAGAGAGAGAATACTACCAAATTTCTCTAAAATGAAAAAAAAGTTTCTTCCAATTTTCTCTAAAATGGAGCAAGGTCAGAGAGAGAGAGAGAGAGGAGAGAGAGAGAGAGAGAGAGAGAGAGCGTGTGTGTGTGTGTGTGTGGGTAACGTTCGCGCGTGCGCGTGTGTGTGCGTGTGTGTGAGAGAGAGGGGATGGGGGCAAGGAAGGAGAGGAGAGAGAGAGAGAGAGAGAGAGAGAGAGAGAGAGAGAGGAGAGAGAGAGAGAGGCAGCCAGCCAGACAGACAGACAGAGAGACAGAGGCAGTGAGTGAGACAGATACTTTCCAATCCGCATATACGACCTCAAAATCCCGTCAACAACTGGGAGCGGCGTGAGCACACCCAGACCGGATCTGTTATTTAAACGAGGCCTGTCCCAGAGGGCAAAATAACGGCTGAATGAAATGTCAGCTGATGTGTCCCCTGGGTGCGAGCAAACATCAACCTTTCCAAGTCCGGAGAGAGAGAGAGAGAGAGAGAGAGAGAGAGAGCAACGATTTAATCAACTGGGAAACCATTTAAATGTTACGGCTTGAGAAATCTGAACAGAAGCGGATCAGTCAGCCGTGAAGGAAAGAAAGTAATGAAGTGTACTAAGAAATCACAACAAACCACATGAGATTTGTCCGTTGCCTTCCTTCCTTCCTTCCTTCCTTCCGTCTCAGCTGGAGACAAACATGTCCAACTGGAAGCCAGAAATCCAAGCTGTATGACTATCAACAAATGAAAAGTTAATTTCCAAATGATAAAATAATACGACAAAAAGTTCGATTGTTGTACTCCGAGTTCTTATAGATCAGGGACGACTTTACAATGGGAACGAAGAAATTCTGTCTGTGTGTCTGTCTGTCTGTGTGTCTGTCCGTTGTCAAAATGTGTTCCACTCGCTCCAGACGAAAGTTATAGGCCGATCTTTCTGAAAATGTGCACGTATGTTCATTCTGGGTCACGGATGATGCCCGCAATCTCTCCATCTGAATAAACGTACGACTACCCCACGCAGACCAGTACAAGAGTTGTCTGTGACCTGACCTGTCTGCCCCCATCCCTCTACACAGGACGCTACATGCAGTGTCCGCACAGGACGCTACATGCAGTCTCTCTACATAGGACGCTATAATGCAGTCTCTCACCGACAAGCGCAGTTGTCAACAGCAGTCAAGGGGTTAAACTGTGATGTTCCTGAACACGACCTTCTCGTCGGGTTGACTGGAGATGTCCGCAAAGGGAGCTAACTTCTCTGATGGGCTCGGCCATGTGCAGCTAACAAGCTCTTCC
>CM031617.1:46774374-46784374 GCA_018398815.1 Conus ventricosus | reverse complement strand
GCAGGTCATCTTCTTTACTACAGGGACTCCTAGCCAGACGCCCTACCATCTGACCGAAATTAAGTTGTGAGAAAAAGCTCCACATCTCTGTCATCTCGTGAATCCTTGCAACGGGGTGAAATGGTTACAGCGCTTGCTTTCATAGCTGACCTTTCGCGTCATGACTTCGAACCCCTTGTTAGGCTGGGACACATTCTAACTGAAAACCCTCACTGTCCATCCAGCAGAAATAAAAAGTATGTACCTAATACAGTGTCAAACTCGGGTGATGTCGATGGAGGAAGGACTAGCGCACAGCCCAAACCACCTCACGCTTGCTTACAATCTCTTTTCATATATCATGCATTCGTCACATCAACCACTAGTAAAGTCTATAACTTTACTACACATGATCTTTAGAACGAAACATCAATGCATATGGAATCAAACAAAATAAAACATTCTCTCTTTCTGAATTCACAAAATCATTTATCTAAAAACTATTAACTAACCCGGGTATAAATAGATTTTTTACTTTCCCTGGCAGGTGATCTTAACTATTCACGAATCACTGTTTTTCTTTTCTTTTTTTTTTCTTTCTTTTCACTGTCACTTTCACAAGCACGACACAACTGCTGGCACTGGTCTTGGTTGCTGGCCCCTGGTCAGGTTAGACTGTTGGCACTGGCGTTGGTCTGTCGATGAAAGTGGCGCTGGCAAGTATGAGGTCGAACCCCAGTGAAGATGAACAGTGACTATCAACATCGATCTGTTCTCCTTTTTTTTCTTCCTGCATTAACGCATTGCACTCTCTCTCTCTCTCTTCTAGTTGCTCTTATCAAAGGGGCCCATGGTTGCTTTCTTTTCTTTTTTTTCTTTTCTTTCTTTTTCCTCCTCATTAGTTAGCAGCTCTCTCTCCCCAAAATCTCTCCTAGTCCTTCCTCTGCAGACTTTTCTCATGCTAATCTCTCAACTTGGTTCCTTCTCTCCTCCCCTCATCTTCTGCTTTTCTCTCCTCAGAAAATTACACTCAGACCTCTCTCTCTCTGTCTCTCTGTTCTTTTCTCCCCTCGTTCTGCCGTTCCAATCTGTCAAAAAGGGCGAGTACCATTGGTCAGTATTTTTACTGCCTCGTACTCGAAGTTTCTCCCTCTAATTCCATTGGTGTTCAAATCATGCAGTCATGCTACACGCCTTACTCTCTGTGGTGGTCAATTGGTCATTTTAATTGATTAGCTAGATTTCACCCCCACCACGCACTACCTTCCCCCTCTCCCTTTCCTGCTTTAACCTGCGACGTCCGACTAACAATGGCGCTGGTTCCACAAATTGGTTTAGATGAGCCTGAGCCAGGCGCTACGACTCGTTCGCTAGACATCGAGGCGTCGGTCAAAGTTGCTTGGGTCCGTCTGGCGGACAGACCGTCTCTGGGGAGCCTCTCCCCTATGCTTAATTGGCTGGATCCGAACCATGGGCCCGTCTACGTGGCGCCCAGAATTTTGAGTTAGAGCTTATGTCCAAACAACCTGGACCACGACTTGGTTGTTCTATTTTTGACCGTGACAATTTCCCCCTTGCAAAAGACTATGCCCCGCATCGTCTCAAAACCACGGTTTACAAAAAAACAACAACCGAATTTTCTGACACACAGCTACCGTGCAAAGTTTTAAAAAAATACTTTAAACCAACGGTTTATAAATTATAAAATATATCATTAGTGAATACCACCCCAATGATTTTATCATTGGACGTGCGCTCTTGCGTTATTTCAATTCATTTTATAACGACCTCTGTGCGCACTTATGCAATCCCCTACCTGCGGATTTGCCATCTCTCCTCTTCACAATTCTTATGGAAAGCACAATATAATTGATCACGATCCATGACACTTCACTGGGGAAATTTCTCTTCCTCACTTATTGCAAATAATGCATCACTACACAAGCGACTGTATGCTCAAGCTAACTACATTTACATGAACAAATCTCATACAAAAATTATGACCATAGCCAGGGGGAATGAACCCATACCCAATCAACATAACTGTAATCCACATTTATCAAACAAAGCACCCGGATGTGACGACTTCTCTGAGTTGCAGCTTGCTAGACTACGCGACTTAGATAGTCAGCTCCGCATTCTGTCGACCTGGGATTGTACTGCACTCGGTACCTGTAGGGCTGCAATGCCATTGCCCAACGCAGCACTCTGCTGTTTTTCAACTGCGCCTCCTGCAGGAATTTGAGTGGTTGATGATCCGTCTCGATCACGAATTTCTTTCCCTTACAAGTATCTGTGGAATTTCTGCAGGGCCCCACAAAACGGCTAAACACTCCTTTTCCAGGCGTACCCTTCTTCACATTTTGTCAACTTCCTGCTAGCATACTCACAGGAAACTCGACCCCTTCATGCTCCTGCAACAATACCGCACCTATCCACCGCCTGATGCATCTGTCCGCAACAAAAATGGTTTGGACATTTTCTGGTAGCTTCAGGATGGGGAGGGGAAACCTAGTCTTTCCAACACCGTCTGCAGTGCTTGCTCTGCAGCGTCTGACCACTCGACCACTCCCGGTTTTCCCCTGCCTTGACCAATCACTGAGAGGACTCGTGATTGCTGCGAAATTTTGGAACAAAACTCCCTATAGAACCCAATAAAACCTAGCAGACTCCTGACTTCTGTTTGGTCTTTGGTCTCTCTGAATTTATCATTTTTCCACCTTTCCTCTTTCCGGCTGCTTGTGTCGCCTACGACAACAAACCTAGGAAACCCCAGGCTTGGAAAACCAACCTGGCACTTTGTTGGTCTGGCTGTGAGTTTGGGCTTGTTCAACCCCTCTAAAACTGCTCCTAGCTGCCTATATGCTCCTCCCATGTCTCGGATGCTATCAGAATGTCATCCATGAAATTCACAACCCCTTCCAATCCCGTCAATAACTTCCTCTTCACCCGAGAGAAGACTGCAGGTGCGTTGGACCATCCCAAAAGGAATTTACTCGCCACGGGTTTATAGCCCCATAGGAGTGGAGAATGCTGTGACTTCCTTTGAGTCCTCACTCAAGGCTATTTGCCAGTAACCCTTGCTCAGATCTATCCTGGTGAAATACTGGCTCTTGCTTGTGGCGATCTGAGCGAACAGGTCTTCCATGTTCGGTATGACCTCAGAAATCGCCCTTGGTGACACTGTTCAGACGTCTTAGTCAACACAGAATCGATGCTCACCTGACTTTTTCCTCACTAAGACGACGGGTGCACTTTTACGATGATTTGGACGGTTCAATAAACCCAAGGCCCAAACCCTTCTTTTCAAACCTCCTCCTCGATCACTTGCTTGGTGGCTATGGGATCGGGTAGGCTTTCACATGTACGGGTTTTTGCGATGTTAACTCCACCGTACATGTCTCTAGAGTTGTCCTGCCTGGTTTATCAGTCAGGGACGCCCTATATGTTCTAGGAGTCCCCTAACTTCTCCTGTCTCCTACTGTCTAGCCTTCATACAGTGACACATCCCTGTATGACTCTTCTCCGGAAACTCAGGCAAAAAAATCTCCCCTTCTGGGGTCTTCCTTCACCTCCATCAATGATTGCTGCTGCGCCTATGTGCTGAGTCTCACGCTGAATATATTTGCGGAGCAAATTTGCATGGAAAAGTTTGATTTCCCATTCACATCGATTCGGTAGTCCTGATCTACCTTTTCAATGATGGTGAATGGTCCTTCCAATGCATCAGCAGTTTGTTGTGATCCGTGGGAAGCAGTACCAGGACTTGATCTCCCACCTTGAGGGATTGCTTCCTCCCCTTCCTGTCATATTGCTTCTTCTGAACGACCCTAGCCTCCGGGCAACCTTCCCTTGCAACCTTGCATGACTCATACCTGTGCCCACCTTTGGAACAGGGCGAGATTGGGCCAATCAGATCAACAGCCACTCTCCTGAATGGTGTGTCAATTAAAGGGGGATGTTTAAGAGGCGCCTTCCTCTTCACCCCTCTTGTGGCTGACCTTTGACACACGTCACATGACATGCAGAAACGCTTGATGTCTGCCATTGCCCCTGGCCAATGAAATCATCGAAGATTCGGTCAGCTGTTTTGCTGGTGCCGAGATGACCCGCCATGAGCGACTCGTGACCCACTGACATGACAGTGGGCACGATAACCTGCTGGGACCTCTAACTGAGTGGTCACCTTACTGTCTTCCCTTGGTGAACACTCTGTACAACAGCCCGCCTTTCACAAGAAATTCTGTCTCACCTCCTCTAACCTCCCGTTTCTCTCCACCTCTTGCCAACTCCCAAGACTTCACGAGCGAAGGGTCTTGTTCCTGCGCTGCCCTAAACTCATCAGGCGACACATCTATGCCTGACTTCCTTGCTGGAACGACTACGGTTTATCACCCTTTTCCTCCTTTTTTGCTCGTGTTTGAACTGCTGCCCCTGTAGCAGTCAACAACTCGGGATCCCCTGGATCCCTTGCACTGGGTATTTCCGATGATCAAATCATGAGGGGTTTCTCCATCACCAACGCAGACAACTCGCCTGAGAAGTAAGGGGTACGTACTTCTATCTTAGCAAACCGGAAAACTCCCTCACAGTGCCATCGATTAGAGTACAGGTCTGGATTTGCCCTGTCAAATCCCCTTTCTCGACCAGCGTTGTTCGTACTACCGCATGAACAACCCGTGTCTCGTAACACTTTACCCTCTGCTGGCCAATCCACCCTTTTCCACTGGTAACGAACCACTCAGCCCAGTGCCCTCCATCCCTGACACTGACTGCGTCCAGTGCTAGCCATAGCTGCACTCCACCCTCTTCAGACTGAATCCCTTTTGGTTCCACTGCAGGTCGCTTCCCCTTTACGACCCTTATCCCCCCTCTTGCAAGGCTGCTGCCTTCTGGAAAACCCCATGCGACAATCCCTCGCCACATGTCCCTTTTTGTGACAAATGAAACACCTAATGTCCCTTTGCCCTTCCTTTGCCCCCCCCATGGGTTTGCAGACTTTGCAGAAAACTCCCCTAGTCTCTTTCACTCTTCTCACCTGTGCCTGGCACCTGTTTCTCCTGCACTTAGTGCCGAAACGTGCCCCTTCTATACCCCCTTGCGAACTTCAACAACTCCCTGCTGTCTCTGGCTGTCTCTCTTTCAAATGTATGGTTAACTCAGGGCCCCAACCTGACAAATCTGTTCCTTCATAACTAGCTCTTTCAACTCAGCGAACTCCTTCTTCGTACCGCTCAACTCTAAAACCCCTTCTCAAAATAGTGATCTAAACGTGCACCAAACTGAGTGTACGTCTCACCCGCTTGTAATTTAGCTGAACGAAATTTCTTCCCGAACCCCTCCTCTGTGAGGTCAAAAACCTTTCATCAATGATTCCTTCACAGCCCGAAATCCGACTGTTGTTCTGCTGGGGAACGCAGTAAAAATCTGTAATGCCCTTTCCCGTCAGTAACGCTGACAAATGACTGTCCACTCTTCTGGAGGCCAACCCTGACTGGTCGCAAAAAGTTTCGAAACGACTGATGTATGCATCAATCGAATCGGTTCCTTCAGGAATTTGGGCAACTTTGGTCGGGGGGCGTAACTGCGCACAGAGTCAGGAAAGGGAATACCATTCCCGGTGGGCTCCCCTTTTTATTCTCACTTTCTCTAACTCTAATTGAACCTTTTAAACTTTCCGTTTCCTTCTTCATTCTTTCTGTCTCCTGCGCTTCCTTAGTCTTTCTGTTTCCTGCTTCATTCTTTTGTTTCCTGCGTTTCCCTAGCCTGATTATCATTAGCCTGAATCCCTTAAACTTTCTGTTTCTGCGCCTCTACTGCGATACGGGTCTTTCCGCACGTTCATCTCTTTCCATCTTTTGCTGGTTTTCAAAATAATGCTCGCAACTCATCTCCTGAGTAACCCGATCACGAGCGACGCTCACAAGTTGTTCAATAGGGGTGTTCTTTTCTTCCGCCATTGTATCTCTTTTTTTTTTTTTTTTTTTTTGAACAAGATTTTTTTAACTACGACAGCCAAACTGGTGGTTACCGACACGCGGTGACGTAATAGCACAATCCTATGAATGATAATATTAGCTTGGGACAACGTAGTTAGTTTTTATAAGACGCCCAGCGCCTGACCCAACTATGAGAGCGAATTATAGGCAATTTTGTGCGAAATTTAAATACTCTGGGGCTGAAATGCCAAGCCCAGTATTAAATATCTTGGAAAACAATGCCAAGCCTAGTATTTAACTATCTTGGGAACATACAGTAAGACAACCCTTGTCTTAGGATTACAATACTTGAATCCCACCCCGCTTCCCCTCTGAGAAGTTGAACAATTATAATAAATGGGCCAGAATATCCTGGCAGGCTCGCCAATAAATTGTCAACCTCGGGTGGGTGTCGATGGGGAAGGACTAGCGCACAGCCCAAACCACTCACAGCTTGCTTACAATCTCATTTTATATATCATGCATTCGTCACATCAAACCACTAGTAAAATCTATAACTTTACTACCATGATCATAGAACGAAACATCAATGCATATGGAATCAAACAAATAAACATTCTCTCTTTCCTGAACTTCACAAATCATTTATCTAAAACATCATTAACTAACCCGGGTATTAAAAAGATTTCTACTTTTACCTGGCCCGGTGATCTTAACTATTCACGAATCACTGTCTTTCTTTTCTTTTTTTTTCTTTCTTTTCACTGTCACTTTCACAGCACGACACAACTGCTGGCACTGGTCTTGGTCTGCTGGGCCTGGTCAGGTTAGACTGTTGGGACTGGCGTTGGTTGTCGATGAAAGTGGCGCGGGGCCCAAATATGAGGTCGAACCCAGTGAAGATAGAACAGTGACTATCAACATCGATCTGTTCTCCTTTCTTTCTTCCTGCATTTAAAGCATTGCAAATCTCTCTCTCTCTTTAGTCTGCTCTTATCAAATGGACATGGTTGCTTTTCTTTTCTTTTTTTCTTTTCTTTCTTTTCCTCCTCATTAGTTAGCAGCTCTCTCTCTCCACATCTCTCCTCAGTCCTTCCTCTGCAGACTATCTCATGCTAATCTCTCAACTGGTTCTCTTTCTCCTCCCCTCATCTCTCTGCTTTTCTCTCCTCAGAGATTTCATCTAGACCTCTCTCTCTCTGTCTCTCTGTTCGTTCTCCCTCGTTCTGCCGTTCCAATCTGTCAAAAAGGGCGAGTTTCCATTGGTCAGTATTTTTACTGCCTCGTACTCGAAGTTATCTCCCTCTAATTCCATTGGATGTTCAAATCATGCCAGTCATGCCTACACGCCTTACTCTCTGTGGTGGCAATTGGTCATTTAATTGATTAGCTAGATTTCACCCCACCACGCACTACCTTCCCCCTTCCCTTTCCTGCTTTAACCTGCGACGTCCGACTAACAATGGCGTGGTTCCACAAATTTGGCTAGATGAGCCTGAGCAGGCGCTACGGACTCGTCTCGCTAGACATCGAGGCGTCGGTCAAAGCTGCTTAGTCCGGGTTGGCCGGACAGACCGTCTCTGTGGAGCCTCTCCCCTATGCTTAATTGGCTGGATCCGAACCATGGGCCCGTCTACGTGGCGCCAGAATATTTGAGTTAGGTTATGTCCAAAACCTGGACCACGACTTGGTTGTTCTTTTTGACCGTGACATACAGGTCAATGAAGGTTAAGGACAGCAGAAGGAGAGGGATGGGAAACCCCCTTCCATAATGCCGTGCCTCGGACACGAAAGGAACTCAACAGTTCACTGCCCTTAAGGTCTTTAAGTCAATGGTATAGTTCACTGGTCTAAGGCCTTTAAGTCTATGGTACAGTTTACTGGCCCCTAAGGTCTTTAAGTCTATGGTACAGTTCACTGGCTCTAAGGCCCTTTAAGTCTATAGGACTTTCAGCCTTTAATATTATTTTGATCAGAATCAGTTACAAAAACACCTTAACCGGAAGTATGCATAGCCAATTTTTTTTTCATTCAGTGAGACAAAGGAGGAGGCATGGACCATTTTCGTCCAAATTGTTCAGAATGACGTCCCAAAACACCTCCACTCCCTACCCCCCTCCCTCTCCCCTAACCGCTATTTCTCGCCCTTTTTCCCCGCTTAAATGATACAAAAGGAGGGATGATTCACAAAACTTGCGGAGAAATCGAGCTCTCTGGGAGGAGCTTGAAAGTTTTTTGAAAATGAAACTGTTTCACACTGTGAAGATTGTCCCTAAATGTGGAAATTATGTTATTTGGGATTGACGAAAAAAAAAAAACCTATGCCAAGTCATTACTGTATGACGGAAGAACTGTTAGCCTGCACTTGTTTTCCTCCACTACTTAATTGTTCAGCATTAAAAAACCGATGGTATGTTAGACCTTACAATTCTAAAGGGAAAATGTTTCGTTTATACATGTAGAATTAACAAACCAAAACCTAAAACCCAAAATGTTTTGAAGCAGCTGGACTATAGATAAACATGCAGAAATACATGTCTTTAATGGAGATGAATTATGCAAACTACCGAATAAAATGGGCCCCATATAATAAATCATTAGAGGGCTAATGCTTCTTATACATAACGCATATTGTTATCCACGACCTTGGAGCCTGATCAGAACAATGTGATGCTGAAATTTGTCAGTGTAATTTGCATTCCTCTTTTCTTTCTTCTTCTTTCTTTCTTTCTGCGTATGCAGGCTGATACTCCTGCGGACACTCCCTGTATAGAAAGGCAGTGGAGTTTTGTGTGTATGACCGTTTTTTGCATTCCTCAAATGTCATGATTTGATGGATTTTAGATAAGGTGTGCAATGTGTTATACCTTGTATGACATTTATGTACATTATTAATGCTGATCATTGGAATTGTTTTCTTCATGTGTACGCATTAAAAAAATCAAAAGACGCAGTTGATCGCCTGCTTGTCAGCAAAATAAAAAAAATGCACGCACAGACCTGAAAACAAGAGATCGAGCTTACACGTCCCGAGGTTCCCAAGATATTTATGACCATGTCACCAGTTTCATGAGACAGTACACATGTTGAATGCTTCCCGCTAACTTAATTAAAATTAGCTGCCTGTCAACTTTTCCCCCAATGCATTGCTGATCATCTTCTCCTTCAATGAGACAACCAACACATGGACATGGACCGCTTCCTTACAACAATGAGAATGAACATTAAGTCATCTCCTCCCTCACTACCACCCTCATCCAAAAGTAGCAGCTGGACGTTTTCCATCTTAATAAGGCAACAGAATAGACCGTTTCTTCATTGTTCCACATACCAGAACCCAGGATTTTGGGGCGACTAATTTTGATCATTTAAACCACTCACAGGAGTGCACGTATACACCTCTTCTTTCTTTTTACATCAACTCCAAAGAGGACAGAAAACAACACAAAACGAAGTGTAAATGAAAACCATTAACAAAAAACACACAACAACAAAACAGAAAAACAAATAAACAAACAAAACAACAACAACAACAACAACAACAAAATCCAAAAAACTCTGTATTTATGGCACTGCTAGGACATGCGTGCACGTGTATGAAGGAACGGCAACTCTTTTTTGTAAATGACGTCTTTTCTAGCAGTGTCCACATATGAGATTTCTGTGATCGCAGGAATGCAACATGGCCGCGCGCATCGACCTGCAAGTCAGTACAGGTTTATAAGTGTTGTGGATGGAGAAAGAGACAGACGGGGTGAGGATGGGGTGGAACACGAGGACAGGGGAGAGAGGAGGGTTAAAGACCGGGCGAAGCCGGGTTCAAATGCTAGTATCACAACGTACGACAAACTGTAAATCATCTTAAGAGAAAAACAAAATCACTGCCTATACGTACCAAAAATGAAACGCGTGTAGTATAGAATCAGAGTAGAATATCATCGAGTAACGTAGCCTCTCCTTTCGAAGATTAACAATCATGTATCATTCATTTTGCGTAAAAGGAGCATACTTAATGATGTAACTCATCCACCTCCCATACTTGGTGTTGGGATGACTACATGAAGGACTATGTCACGTGTCAG
>CM031617.1:46746874-46769374 GCA_018398815.1 Conus ventricosus | reverse complement strand
GATATTCCGGTCAAATAAAAAAAACAACCCAAAAACAACACCAACAACATCAAAACACCGACAGCTCTAAAATGTCCTTCCTGATGACTGAAAACTGCATCAGTCTTCCATACGAGGGCCAGTCTGGATTCTGACAAGCAAACAGTTGGTCAGTCCACGAATTTCTCACATGGACACATAACCAGCCTGGCTTTCAGTCCATGCCGGATGGGCGCGTGGGTGGGGAAGGGTGGAGAGAAGAGAACAGGCGGGGAAGGAGGGAGCAGAGGGTGGAGGTTAGGGTTTTGACGGGACTGGTGTTGTCCCCCCCCCCCCCCTAGGGGGGGGGGGGGGGGGGGGGAGGACGGTGCAAGGAGGACGGTGTGTGATAGACGAGAGAGGGGAAAAGATAGAGTAACTGAGCGAACGATATGCCACGGCTGCCCGGCAGACGGCGAAGACTGGTGGTGATCCACAACACACACACACACACACGCACCGCACGCACGCCACGCACGCACGCACGCCACACACACACACAACACACACACACACACATCACACCACACATCACACCACTAGCTGAATCCCGTTAATGATAACCCGAACACGGGCTAAACATGCTGAGAACATAAAATAAGGGAAAAAAAAGATACACTCAAAGGAAGCGAGTGGGACCCAGAGAAGTATCGTCTCCAACTGCCAAACTGGGAGCAACCCCTGAACCATTCTGAAATCTGCGCGTGTTCACATAGGGTACAGGGCAGTGCTGGGCATTCCATTAAGACGGCTAGGGGCATATAATTGCTCCTGGTAGATGTCATTGTATAATGACTCCAGGATGTGGACACGACAGAAACCTACACGGGAAGCGTTTCATAGTGTACCAGCCCATAGTTCAATGACTGCAGAGCTCCCGGCAGTAAACGCCAAAGTCAAGCCACTGTCGTGTGCTCCCCAAGCTAACGCGTTGCTGTTCCGCTGTCAGGTGAAGACAGTACAACTCCAGACACGGCTAGCTTTCGCCGGAAGGATGTGTGTTGTTTGAGTGTGTGTGTGTGTGTGTTGTGTGTGGTGTGTGTGTGTGTGTCGTGAGTGGTGCGTGCCGTGCGTGCGTGAAGGTGCGTCGCCGTGCGTGTGTGTGCGTGTGTGTGTGTGCGCGCGCGCGCTTGTGTGTGAGCTGTGCGTAGTGTTGTGCGAGCGTTTGTGTGTGTAGTGTTGTGTGTGTGTGTGTGTGTGTGTGCCTGTTGTGTGTGTGTGTGTGTAGTAGTGCGCGCGTTTGTGTGTGTGTTGTGTGTGTGTGGGTGTGTGATAACGAGAGAGGAGAAAGTGTAACCGGAGCAAACGACCGCCACGGCTGCCCAGCAAGACCCGGATACTGCTGTACGACAAACAAAAAAACGCACAACAAGCTGCATCCGTTAAATGATGTCCGCCACGCAATACATGCTTAACAAAGGGACGGGCGACGGGAAACCGTGAGAGATTGGGGGGTGGTGGGGGGGGGGGCGGGGGCGGGGGGGAGGGGGGGGGGGGGGGGGGGTGTGGGGGCGAGGTGGGGAGGGGGGGCGGTGGCGGTGTTGGGGGAAAAATGTGGGGGTGGGTGGGTAGGGAGGGATCCCCCCACCCTCCTTCTTTTTCATTACCCCCCCCCCCCCTCCCACGGCTTCCTCATCCCCCCTATCCTCTGCCTCGTGTGGCCGGGCCCGACCAAGCCCACGTAGTGGCCAAGGGCAGCACAGACCACAGGACCGACTTTGGCTTGGGCGCGGGGCCGTGCTAATGGAACAGGTTGCCCGGGCCAAATTTGGATTCCCCCCACGTCTTGTTAGGCACGGGATGCCAATCTGGTGCTCACTCCAACCCCTCAACTCCATTCCCCAACTTCTAGAAGTTCCTTCAGCGTCTCTCGTTTCCTTTCCCAATCCCCCTCCCTTCCCTCCCTCCTCACCTCTCCCTCTCACAACCTCCACCACCACCTTTCAACCCACCCATTCTCTAAATGCCCTCACCCACTCCCCCCCCCCCTACCCCCCCCCCCCCCCCCCCCCCCCCACCCCCCCCCCCCCCCCCCCCCCCCACTTTGCGACGCAGGCGCCCTGCTAGGTGTTCCGGGTTTTTGTCTCCTTTCTGCGCTAATTTATCACACTCCAACGGCTGTGATCTGTGAAATGGTGTTCCGTGTGATGGGAAAGCAGTGAGCTTTGTCAATAGGCGAGGGGGGGGGGGGGGGGGGGGGGGGAGTCACTGCCAAGAGCTGGTGGGGGGGGAAGAAGAGGGGGGGGAAGATTCCGCTCTTCTCTTCTTGGGATCCAGGCCGATCACACGTTTTTGCAGCCAGCCAGCCTGGGCCTGGCGTGCTGGCGGGTTGGTGGTAGGCAATAAAAGAGTTCCACGTGCTCCTCTGGAGGAGCACGATGATCCTCCGCTGCTTTCTGTTGGACTGGGTTTCGCAACAGCGGTGCTTCCTCACAACGCACGTGGTCCTGGAGCTACAATTTCTTCTCTGATATAAACATAGATATATATATATACTGCGGAACAATTAAACAGTGGGGAGAAAACAAGTGCATGTTATAAAAACAATACTTCCGTCATTAAGCAATGGACTTGCACAAAGATTTGAATTTATTAAAAAAAAAAAAAAAAAAAAAAATGGGGGGTATATATTATAAATATGAGGAAGAAACCCTTCACTAGAGCCTGAGGGGTCAACCATCGTACCTCCTTCAAAGACAGATCTATTAGTATTGCTGAACTCTAGGCCTTCGTCGCTGGCTCGAGACTCATCAGGGAGACCACGGCTGATTGTGTCTGTGATCTTGGTCGTGTCAAATAGAGACACCCCAAAGTACATAATTCTGTGGTGTATATATATATATATCATAAACAGTATTAAAATGTCCTTAAAAAATCTGAAAATAGTCAACCCATTGGGGAGCAACCATTTGTTAAAAATATTTTTTTAAAAATGAAGTGCTAAAATTCATCTACAAGCTTGTTTCAAGATTATGTCTCTCTCCTCAGGATGTCAACAGGTGCGAAACATATCTTGAAAGAGCTTGTAGTGAACTTTAGCACTTTATTTCAAAAATATTTTTAACAATATATATATATGATATATATATATTATAATATATATTATATATATATATATATATATATAATTATATATATTTATATATATAGATATATTATACACATACCACACACACACACACACACACACACACAACACCAATCACACACACACAGAAAGGGACAGACAGACAGACAGATAGATAGATAGGACAGACAGGACTGGTGACAGACAGAGACAGGCAGACAGATAGATAGATAGATAGTAGATAGATAGATAGTTAGATAGATAGATAGAGAATAGTCGGCCAACAAATAGCTGAATGTCTGTCTCATATTTATTTTCATGGTTGTTATATGAATGTATGCATGTATGTATGTATGCTCGATTTATGTATCACATTTATTTATCATTCATTGTTATTCATCTATATTCACTCACTTCTTGTTTAACTAGCATTTATCTATTAATCCATTGATTTGTTTTCCTCCCTATTTATCTATCCTATTTCACTAGCCTTTTTAAAAATTTTATTTAACCATTTCTTTATCCACAAACCATTTATCTACCCTCTCTTTGGCAGCAGTTTCCTCCATTCGGTCACAATTCCACATGACGACACCTTAGAGAGACATCTCTCACTCACGTTGATCTGTCTTCCGTCTTCCTGTTCATGAAGAGACCAGTTGGTAAACAAGAGTGACAAATGATGGGTTCAACACCACAAGTTCTGAAACACAACTGTGTAGGGTAAAACACAAAAGATTTTTTTTTATTTTTTAAAGACAGCAATGCGTTGTCTGTCGATAAAAAATGGGCAAGTCACCGTATAGCCAGTGCTTTGTCTGCGTTACGCAGCAGGGCGTTCGGCCGCGGAATGAGGTCACACACACAATTAAGATTTTGTTCTAAATATCTATAAATATTATAATGATTATATGTAAGTGTTTTTGAGGCCTAGCATAAGCCTGAGCCAGCATTTGACATCAAAGTGATAATTGATCAAACGAACAACCACCTCCAACCTATCATTTTTTCTTCTTTTCTTTTTTTTTTTTTTTGGGGGGGGGGGGGGGGGGGGGGGATTTCCACCGACGACATTCACAATCGTCAAACACATGACCTTCCCCTTTGCTGACGTCACATTTCGGGCCTTCTCACTAACCCGTGACCCTTTGTTTGCGCCAGGTGGTTCTCCCCAAATACTTGACTCTTTATGCAAGGCCTTGATGCATTAATGTTTGGTGTGCAGCCTGAAAAGGAAGCGGAAGTACCACCGCGCTGGCATGCAGCTGGAGAAGGAAAGCGGTGAGCGGAACATCTTTGTACTGCGTTCGCCACGAAAATCTAACAAATCTGGCCAAACAGAGCTAGCTTGCGCGAGTAAGACATAGTTGGTATAGGACGCCAAACTTGGAGCTGGAGAAAATCTGGTCATTTTCACGGTCAGGGTCGACCTACTGGTGAACCGTTTCACTCCACCGCGCGGGCTGTGTATTTTCCCGTTTGTTTGTGTGGTTCAGTGTCGCCTCTTGGTTGTCGCGCGCAGCTGAGCACGAAGGTTGTGACGGTCCTGACGATCCAGGCCTCTGCACCAGTGGCGTCCTCACAACCCGAGACAAACAGAAGAGAAACAACAGTCTTTCCGAAAAGGGTTCATGCAGAATATAGGAGATTATTCTGCTAATCTGGAAAGTCATGAGGATCTCCGAGTCCGATTCCCCAAGGCGCTACAGGGATTTGATCCCCAGATCCTCCCGAACAGTTTGAATAGTACTGGATGTTTGTTCAGCATGATGTTTACAGACGTGCTCGAGCTGCTTCGCAAGATTACACACTGTGACTAGCTAGCATGCTGCAATCGTTCGTTCGTGCATACTTCACGTGTGTTGTAAGCATAAACATGATATTCAAATAGTTCTTACCCTACCCATTCACTCATACTCCATGACACATACCCACGTACGCATTGTATAACTACTTATTATGGAAAAGATGTCTTTTTTTTCTTTATTAATTGAGCCTGTAATGGTAGAAGGTGTTTGGGAGACACAAGTCATTTGTTCCACATGGCTATGACCGGGAAAGAGAATGAAACATTATCACCAACGTATTGCTCCGATTCGGTCTTCTAATCGTCTGATAAAGTGATCTTCACTCCCTATCCACCAGCCATTAATGGGATTCGATCTTTAAATATCTACCACCTGGAATTACTAAAATTCCATTACTAGATCCTCTAATAAAACAAAAAACACGTCATACCAACGAGGCATTACTAAGATTCGATCTTTAAATCATCTAAAAAAAATGCTCCCCCTACAGACACAGACAGACAGACAGACAGACAGACAGACAAACACACACACACACCCCACACCCCACACACACACACACACACACACACACACACACACACCAGGTATTATTGGAAATCCCTGATGAAAACTGAGATCCCCACTCCCCACCTTCCAGGCATCCTGAAATTTGATTTGTAACTCCTCAGATAAAACGATCTCCACCCCTATCCACCGGGCTTCATTAGAGTTCGATCTTCAAATCCTCTGAAAACAAATGATCTCCACTCCCTATTCACGTGGCATTAGCGGGATACGATCTTCCAGTCCTCTGACGAAAGGCCTCCACCCCCACACACACCACGCATTACTGGGATTCAATCTTTAAATCTTCTATTGAAAACTGTGCTCTCCACTCCCCATGAATTAGGTTTTACTGGGATTCGATCTCCAGATCCTGTAATTAAAAAAAATAAAAAGCTCTCCACTCCATTTCTCACCGACCCAGCATTACTGGGATTCGATCTTTCAGCCTTCAGATAAAAATATCTCCATCCCCATCACCAGTCATTACTGAGGTCCGATTTCCAGATTCTTTGATTATGAACCTCTCCTTTCCCCACTCAACGAACATTACTAAGGTTCAATATCTAGATCATGTAAGCACAGACCTCTCTTTTTCCTTCCAAGTATTATGGGCTTCGCTTTCTAGATCCTGAGATCCTAAAGGTCTCCTTTCCCCACCCACCAAACATTACCAGGGTTTGACCCCCTAGATCCCGCGATTACAAAGCTCTTCTGTCTCATTCTCCCAGCCTCAAAGCATTACCGTGATTCGATCTCTACATCCTGTAATTACAAAGTTCTCCTTTCCCCGTCTTTCCACACCCGCCAGGCATGACTGAGATTCAATCTCTAGACCCTGAGATTGATAAAGTTCTCCACATTCCCCAATCACCCAGGTACTACCTGAGATTCCATCCTGATCATTTTACTCTAACGCTCTCATCGATTCTAAAGCTCTTCACTTCCCATCCACCTGGCATCATAGGATTCGATCTCAAGACCCTTTGATTAAAGAATTCCATCCCATACATACTCTGATCTCTGGACCCTCTGGCGTACAAATCGCCATTCCTATCCACCAGGCATGACTGGGATTCAGTCTCTGGCATGATGTAATTAAAAGATGTCCACTCACTCACCAAACAAGCATTACTGGGATTTGATCTCTGAATTGCTAATTTAACGATGTCCATTTACTGCCTACAAGACATTATTGGGATTCAATCTCTAGATCCGCAGACTAAATGATCTTCGTCCCCTATACATCAGACGCTACAGGAATTCGATCTTTACACGCTCTGATTTAAAGATTTAGGATCCCCCCCCCCCCTCCACCCACGCAACTGCTATCGATTTCAAGATCCTTTGGTTAAAAAGATCTCCATCCCAACAATTGCAAGGCGCTACGGGGAATCGAGATCCAAACCTGCGAAGTGTTAGTCTGACACTATAACCACCCGGCTACACGCACATCAACTGTCGGACCAAAACTGGAGCTTTTAAAACAAACTGGCGAAAAAAAAATACGGATTTTTTGCATATCGCTGTTCCTCCCATCCTCCCCCTTTTCCCATCACTGCCTCGCGGGGTGTCAATGTTATCTTGGCGAACTTACTTTTCATGCACACACACACACACACACACACACACACACACACACACACACACACACACACAAGAGAGAGAGAGAGAGAGAGAGAGAGAGAGAGAGAGAGAGGAGGAGAGAGAGAGAGAGAGAGGCCTGTATTTTTTCTGTGCTGGTTGGAATCGAACCCATGACCTCGCAGCCCGCAATCTGCACCGCACACACACACACACACACACACACACACACACACACACTCACACACACACACAAAAGTGCGCAGCGCATGCACGTGATTTAGTGTCAGATGATGTCAGGTCACGGTCAGAAACATCAGGGACTGGGATTTTGTCTGCAAAGGGAAGGGGGGGGGGGAAGAGAGAGAGAGAGAAGAGAGAGAGAGAGAGAGAGAGAGATGGAGAGACAGAGAGACAGAGAGAGAGACAGAGAGAGACAGAGAGAGGAGGGAGGGAGTGGGGGCAGGGACGCCAGCAGACAGAAAGTAAACGCACACATACATTCCAAGACACCTTCCATCGAAAGTTCTAGTCTATCCAGGCTTTCCCTTTCCGACACTTAAAGGCGGTACGAAACGGAAATCCCCGGGATTTGTTCTGGCCAGTCCTCATCTAATAACTGCTTTTCGCCGCCACTATCGCCACGACCGTCTGCCGTAATGGAGGAAGCTGTTCGTGACTCGGTGGAGATTTGTTCACGGAGACAAGTGCCTTCCAGACAAAGAGATCTCCGTCCTTATTCTGAGATGAAAGCAGCGTGGTCGGCGCTTTGTTCAAGAGGGGCCGTTCCAGGGTGAATCACTTCAACCTGATGGACGTGGGGATGGGGATGAGGGGGGTGTGGTCCAACATCTTCCTACCCACAAAAAGAACTTCTGGGTTTTAAAATGGCCTAGGTAACTTGCTATATATTGTCTACAACATCGGGCAGAATATTTGCTAATGGTTTGTGCTCTTTCTTCTTCTTCTTCTTCTTTGTTTTTTAATGATTCTTTTTACGAAAACAAGCTTTGATCTGGAATATCAGCCATGAAATTGGAAAGCGACGGTTGCTTGTACATAGGCAGCAGCAAGTTCTGCCACTTATCGCTTACTCAGTATTTACATTTCCGCCATATCTCTCTCTCCCTCTCTCTCTCTCTCTCTCTCTCTCTCGCTTTCAAGGTGGGAAAACTGATATGGTGAGAATGTACCGCTCCTCTTCACATCCACCCCACCCATACGTCCCTACACTCAGCCTCCCTCTGTGCAATCGTCTGTTTGTTGTGAGTGGGATCGCAGAGTAGGGGTCCTTCCACACTCTGTGGTCAGACAGTATTGGCTGTATCATCTTCACAACCGGCTTCTATGAATCCCACCAATTTCTTCCCAGAGGGGAAACTGAAGATACAGTACGACTTTTTTTCTCTCTCTCTTTTTCATTTCTATCTCAGAATGATTCACCACTCCCTTCTGTAGAGACTAGCAGACGTCACCACTTCAGTGGCATCAGATCACAATGGCCGAACCGTCAAGGATTCCAGTTTCGTCTGGGCAAAAGAGAGAGAGAGAGAGAGAGAGAGAGAGAGAGAGAGAGAGAGAGAGAGAGAGAGAGAGAGAGAGAAGAGACGGACAGAGAGAGACAGAGAGAGAGAGAGAGAGAGAGAGAGGAGAGAGAGGAGACTGAAGACTCAAATGTTTTATTCATAAAGACCACAGCCCCTTACAATGGGGATATAGGTTGTGATTCATATCGCAAATTGATATTAATATTTAGATAAATAACTGAGAGACAGAGAGAGAGAGAAAGAGAGAGAGAGAGACAGAGAGAGAAAGAGAGAGAGAGAGGGAGAGAGAGAGAGAGTGGAGAGGGAGGGGGCATGCAAAGACAGACCGGCAGACACAGAAAGTAAACGCACACATACATTCAAACACACCCTCCATCGAAAGTTCTAGTCTATCCAGGCTTTTCCTTTCCGACACTTGAAGGCGGTACGAAACGGAAATCCCCGGGATTTGTTCTGGCCAGTCCTCATCTAATAACTGCTTTTCGCCGCCACTATCGCCACAACCGTCTGCCGTAATGGAGGAAGCTGTTCGTGACTCGGTGGAGATTTGTTCACGGAGACAAGTGCCTTCCAGACAAACAAATCTCTTCCTTATTGGTCTGAGATGAAAGCAGCGTGGTCTGCGCTTTGTCCAGAGTGAACCACTTCAACCGGATGGATGTCGGGATGGGAATGGAGTGCGTGTGTGGTCCAATATCTTTATTCTCAGACGTCTCGCTCCAGAAATGGCCGACAAAACCTGTCATACTGTTCAAAACATCAGGCGGAACAACGCTCTTCTTTTTTTTTTTTTTTTTCTTTGAACGATTTTCTTCAGACTGGGATCAGCTAATGAGGATGGAAGCAATGATTGCCTCCTATACTGGCAGCAACACGTTTTTGCCACTCACTGCTTCTCGGTATTTAGATTTCCGCCATTTGCTTTGTCCAAAGGTGGGGAAATATAATAAGGTTAAAAAAAGTACTACTCCCTTTCACATCCATACCCCTCCCCACCCCCTTTCCCTCTCCTCAGCCTTCCTCACTTCCCTCATCTATTCCACATTAATTTTGTTGCGAGTGAGATCACATTAAGTGGGCCCGTCCACACTCTGGCGAGATAGGGTCGGCCAAACTGTCTTTACAACCGTTTTCAGTACGTCCACCAATTTTCTTCCCTGGTGGGAAACCGAAAAAGTGGTATTATGATTTTTTTTGTCCTTACTTATCTTTTTTTTTCCCCTGAGGGATCCACCATTCCCTCTTCTTTAGAGACTAGACGTCACGGCCTTAGTAGTGGTATCATATGACACCGACCGCACTATCATGAAGTCAGTTTCATCTGGGGGGGGGGGGGGGGGGGAGGGGCAGATGTGGGGAGACAGACAGATGGGGGAGAGAGAGAGAGAGTGGGGAAGAGAGAGAGAGAGAGAGGAGGAGAGAGGGGGGGGGGGGGAGGAGGAGGAGAGAGAGAGAGAGAGAAGGGGTCTGCACTACACCAGATGTATGCCAGAGCTACTCTCTCTCTCTCTCTCTCTCTCTCTCTCTCTCTCTCTCTCTCTCTCTCTCTTCTCTCTCTCTCTACCGCACCCGTCTGGTCTTCTGATCAGGACTCTACACTGCCTTCATCCCTTTTCCCATGAAAACTACCACAAGACCATCCGCGGGATTCCCTATTTCTCGCCAGCTGCTCTCTCTCTCTCTCTCTCTCTTCTCTCTCTCTCTCTCTCTCTCTCTCCTCAGGTCTAACAATACCCGCTCTGAGACCCGTCACATCCAGTCTGCCGCATACACCAGAACCCTGGGTCATCTAAGACTTTCCCACATCACACACGCTGCAACGAGCAACTTCCAGACGCGGAAAGGGGATGGGTAAGAAGTTGGGAGTGGGGGGCTGATGGAGGGGTGGTGGTGATGTGTGTGTGTGTGTGTGGGGGGGGGGGGGGGGGGGGAGTTGATGAGGGTGGCGGTGCAGAGCAGTGACGTGTGGGGTTTGTCCCGCCCAGGCCATAGACCCACCACACCACTCACCCTCTTCAGGGGCAGTTTGGGGGACTTCACTTTGTTGGTGTTGTGTAGGAGCACGACCGTCATCCGTTGGGGGGAGGGGGTTCTAGGAGGAGTAGGTAGAAGGCGAGGGGGCTGGGAATGGTGTGTGTGTGTGTGTGTGGTGTGTGTGTGTGTGTGTGTGTGTGTGTGTGTGTGTGTGTGTGTGTGTGAGAGAGAGAGAGAGAGAGAGGGAGGAGAGAGCGGAGAGAGAGAGAGAGAGAGGAGGGGAGGAGAGGAGAGAGAGAGAGAGAGAGAGAGAGAGAGAGAGAGAGAGAGAGGGAGAGAGAGCAGGAGGAGACAGTTGTACTGCAGTAGGTTATGCCAGAGCCCCCTATCCCCTGTCCCCCTCCACCACATATCCGCTAAACATCACACACACCACACACACACACACCACACACACACACCACACACATACCACACACACCCCACACACACACCTCTCTCTCTCTCTCTCTCTCTCTCTCTCTCTGTCCCACACACACCCCACACAACAACACACACACACACACACACACACTCTCTCATCACTCTCTATCTCTCTCACTCTCTCTCTCTCCATCTTCTCTCTGGTCACAAACCAGGACAGACGTATGGACACACACACACACCACACACACACACACACCACACAACACACACACACACATACACACAACACATCGTCGTGGACTTCTAAACAGGGGTTGGGGGAGGATAGGGACTCGACACTACCTTCCGCCTCTGTCCTGACGAAAACTGCCATCAACTCAAGCAGCCGTTTGGCTCTCTCGCCGAAGCCGGCCTGGATGGAGGAATGGCGAGTTCAACGTCCTCAGCCAGAACGCTCCTCAGCGCCAGGGCCGCTCCCAGACCTCAGCCCTAGAGAGTCGTGGCAGCCACCCCATCTCGTCAGGTTCTGTACAACAACACCCGCTTGAGAGGAGGACGCCTGGGCACCCCCACCGGTCAGCGGCACGGGCCAGACACTTCTGGCTTTGCCCCAAGGCTTGCCCGCCTCACATACACCCACCCACAGGCCAGCAACTACCTTCCAGACGGGAAACGGGGTTAGGGGGGTGTGGTGTGGGTGGGGGAGAGGTGTGGGTGTGGAGTGAGATGGCATGGTGACAAGGGAAGGGAGGCAAGCGTGTCTAGGGGGTTCATGTTTGCCCGGGGTCAATGGACCGGTCACACCACCACCACCACACCACTCAACCCCTCTCCACCCCCCACCCCACCCCTTTTCAGGGGATGTCACTTCGGTGATGGTATCTCACTCAGATCTATCATGGCAGTTGGAGAATTCTAGAGAATTGTAGAGTGTGGGGAGGGGTGAGGCGGGGAATAGGGGGGGGGGGGGGGTGGTGGTGGATAGAGAGAGAGAGAGAGAGAGAGAGAGAGAGAGAGAGAGAGAGAGGGGGAGGGAGAGACAGGACAGACAGACAGAGAGTGATGGGGAAGGTAAGAGACAGACACAGACAGATACAGACAGACAGACAGAGGGCAGAAGAGAGAGAGAAAGAGAAGAGAGAGAAGAGAGAGGTAGAGAGGAGAGAGAGAGAGAGGGAGAGAGAGAGAGAGAGAGAGAGAGAGAGAGATGGATGCAGAAGAAGACATACAGACAGAGAGTGAAAGAGAGAGAGAGAGAGAGAGAGAGAGAGGAAGAGAGAGAGAAGGAGAGATGAGAAGAGAGAGAGAGGAGAGGGTGGGGTGGGGGGGGAGAGGGAGCAGAAAAAAACAAGTAGATCTACATGGAAGAGGGACCAGAGGAGGGAGGTTTACTGTTGGCAAGATTTTTGCGCATGTGACCGTGTTTGACCAACCATTCAGGAAACTACACTTTCCTGTCCTCTTGTTGATGTCTGAACCTGAATTAGCGTGAGCCTTTTTGTTTGTTTGGGGCGGGGGGGGGGGGGGGGGGAGGGGGGGGGGGTGGGGGAGGGGGGGGGGGAGGGGGTCATTCCACGCACCTGCCTATTCTTCTACCAAAGATACAAAGGGAACAGGGACAGGCAGGGATTTGGGGGCAAAGATAGAATGGGGATGTTGGGGTTTTGTGCCAATATCGTTCTGTTTTTTCTTTCTTTCTTTTTCATATTAGGCATGTATTCACACACGGGACCGGTTTAAAGCCTCATCCGAAAACCTTAAACAAATAGACAGACGGCAGCAAGCAGAGAGAGGAGAGAGAGAGAGGAGGAAGAGGGGAGAGAGAGAGAGAGGGGGGAAGGAGAGAGGAGGGGACGAGATAGAGGAGAGAGGAAGGGGGAGAGAGAGAGAGAGAAAAAGCGAGCAGAGAGGAGACAGACAGAAAGGACAGAGAGACAGCAGACGGGGAAAGAAGAGAAGACAGGAGGCGACAAAAGACAGAGAGGGAAGAGAGAGAGAGAGAGAGGAGAGGAGGGAAGATGAGAGAGAGGAGGGAGAGAGAGAGAGAGAGGAGAGAGACAGACAGACAGAGGACAGAGAGGGAGAGAGAGAGAGAGAAGAGAGGGGAGGAGAGAGAGAGAGGGGGGAAAGGAAGCAGACAGCAGCGCAGGAAAGCGGGACAGATGAGAGAGAGAGGAGAGAGAAGCGAGCGAGGGAAGAGAGAGAGACAGACAGAAGGACAGGCGGACAGCAGAGCGGGACAGACAGACAGGATAGCACAACAGGATACAGGGAAGAGAGGAGGGAGGGAGAGAGGGAGACAGACGAGGAAGAGAGGCGGACGGACGACAGACAGACTACAGGGGGGCCACTGACCAGGAGGAGGTGGAGGAGGGGCCCTGGAGGGGGGTTTGCCGGGACCTGATCTCGACACACGGGCCGATGGGGGAAAAGGGCGGGGTTTGCAGGGGCTCCGGCTTCTCGGGGCCCTTGTTGCTGCGCTGCCGGCACAGGCCCTGGGAGGCAACAGGGAAAGGGGGAGATAAACCGACTGAAACTTGATACCCCCCTTCCCCTCTGTCTGTCTGTCTGTCTGTCTGTCTGTCTGTCTCTCTCTCTCTTTCTATCTTAATCAATCACAAGTATGTAAGCAGGAACACATAACGACTCGATTGGTTTTGCACAGGGGTAAGAGCCCCCGGGTTTGTCCACGCACCAAAGTCTACCTGCCCCCAAGTGAAGTCCCCAGCCCCTAATCAAAACCCCATAGAGTGCACTTCTGAATGGGGGGTAGGGGGACCTAATCAAAATCTTCGAGTGGGGATTTGCTAAAGGGTCCCTATAATAAAAACCGAAGCAGATAATTCAATTTCCTTTCAAGGAAAACTGAATTTCCCTCCTGTCAAATAAATACTACGGTTCGGATTGACGTCCACAACCACTGAGCTGACCAGTGTCTTTCCCTAGCTCTTACAGAACACCGTGGTGTTTTCTGTTTTAATTCATCTGATCCTTGGGAAAGAAAACAAGAGTGCGCTGGTTCTTACTATATAAAGCAATTTTGGCGAAAAAAAAAAAAAAACCGATTTTGCGTACTATCCCCCAAACCCCCCCCCCCCCCCCCCCCCCCCCCCCCCCACACAAACACTAATAATACACACGCGTTCCCAGCAGCCCCGCCCTCTCTCTCGCCGCCCGCCACTCTCCTCACGTCCCCCAGTCAACTTCTACGCGCACGCACGTGTACACAGACGAGGAATACATTACACGGAGTACCCCTTCCCCCCCACCCACACTGCCTGAACGCTGGACACAGAGCCTCCACGGCCCACACACGAGCTCAGCCTCGCTCAGCAAATCGTTTGAACACAAAACTAAGAACCGTACAGGAAGAATCAACAACAACAAAAAAGGCACTCAAGCTGTATTTCTTTTCGAGGAACTGTCAGATCTGAAAGCCGTCGCAAGAAAGGCACCGTCTCCTGAAAAAGAAATTCCCGAAGGCGGCTGACGCCTCGTCCGTCCGTCCGTCCTGCTGCAGTGGATCCCGCCCACGGTGGAATTCCGAGCAACAAGACTGCGGGTCCGAGCTGCAATACATGGCCGCGAATGGCCAGAATTCTCGTCTGTATGGGCACATTTCTAATGGCGGGTTTCCCTCGGCAGCGGGAAAAAAACCGACCACGCGCGTACGGAAACGCGCAACCGCCGTAAATAATTGTGGTTTAAAACGTTTATTTGCAAACTTCAGACGTTCGAGTTCAAAAAGGATTTGGGTTAGAAGTGATGCCATACTTTTTTTTCTGTGTCAAAACCTATAAACGCGGGCAAAACACAGCGATGTGAATAAAGAATTATTGACTGAACTTATATTTCACAAATCTTTCTTCCATTACGTTTTTGTCGCACTCAATCGATATGCATGAAGAAAAAAAGACACGCCAATCAATTCTTAATTGATTTATGATTAGTTTGACGTACTAACTGTGCATTTAAACGTTTTGTACGCGCGTTAACTTACAACGGCGATTCCCTCGTCATTGACACAAAGGGCGTTTCTTTCGGACCGCCGCGGTGGGGAGTTGGCGTAGATGTGCCTTACGTGTCTTGGAGCTGGATGAACGCTAGACGAAGGTAGTATGAGAGTGTATCAGACTCGAAAATGATGAGCGTAGGCTGTGTTTTTAGGATGACAGGACACGAATCTGTCGTGTGGAACCAGCTGTGTCAACAACCGTGTTTGAAGCTACCGTTATCACACTCTCATGCTAAGTGTTTTCATCATAGAATTGGATTCAGATTCAGAAAAACCAGTTAGCTGGAAAAAAACCCCAATGAAATCAGCTTATGCTTTTTTCTCTGTCCGCTTCTTTGTTTTTTTTTGTTTGTTTTTGTTTGGTGTGTGTGTGGGGGTGTGTGTGTGTGTGTGTGTGTGTGTGTGTGTGTTTTGTGTGTGTGTGTCTGTGTGTGTTCCTTGGCTGTCACCACCTGCGTCAAGAAGACATGAGCAACTTCTCGCTGTCAGCTACTTCCTAATTTTGTTTCTTTGTCGTTTTGTGAACGGTCTGGCTTTTGCATCTACCTCAGCGCAATGGGCATCGAAGTGAATGAAGATAAGTGATTGCTCGTTCATTGTTGTTGTCCTGAGTGTTTTGTATCTTGCCTGAACAAGACCTAAGAGGTCGAAACGCATCGTTTTTTTTTCTTGCGATTCGTCTGTCTACGTTTTTCTTGGCGGTTCGCTATTAATTACATTTAACATTTGTTTAGATTTCCGCCTGCAGTCGTCTCACTTTGCAACTAGACCTAACCTCAAGATATCTGTCTAGAAAGTTCTCGTGAAACGCAGCTCTGATGGCAGAGAGAGAGAGAGGAGAGAGAGAGAGGAGAGAGAGAGGAGAGAGAGGAGAGAGAGAGAGAGAGGAGAGAGAGAGAGAGAGAAGAGGAGAGAGAAAAGAAGAGAGAGAAAAAAAAAAAAAAAAAAAAAAAAGAGAGAGAAGAGAGAGAGAGAGAGAGAGGAGAGAGAGAGAGAGAGAGAGGAGAGAGAGAGAGAGGAGAGAGTATACTGTACATACTGCACACAGTAGTGGTGTGTGAAAGAGATATACTGTACATACTGCACACAGTAGTGCTGTTTGAAAGAGATATACTGTACATACTGCACACAGTAGTGCTGTCTAAAAGAGATATACTGTACATACTGCACACAGTAGTGTTGTCTGAATGATATATACTGTACATACTGCACACAGTAGTGGTGTGTGAAAGAGATATACTGTACATACTGCACACAGTAGTGCTGTCTGAAAGAGATATACTGTACATACTGCACACAGTAGTGGTGTGTGAAAGAGATATACTGTACATACTGCACACAGTAGTGTTGTCTGAATGATATATACTGTACATACTGCACACAGTAGTGCTGTCTGAAAGAGATATACTGTACATACTGCACACAGTAGTGGTGTGTGAAAGAGATATACTGTACATACTGCACACAGTAGTGCTGTCTGAAGAGATATACTGTACATACTGCACACAGCAGTGGTGTCTGAAAGAGATATACTGTACATACTGCACACAGTAGTGCTGTCTGAAAGAGATATACTGTACATACTGCACACAGTAGTGGTGTGTGAAAGAGATATACTGTACATACTGCACACAGCAGTGGTGTCTGAAAGAGATATACTGTACATACTGCACACAGCAGTGGTGTCTGAAAGAGCCTTACATTTTGGAGGTCGCCACGTCCGTAAATCGAAACCAAAAGCAGATCATTTACAATCTGGTCTACCGAGAAGAAGACCATCTCATGAGGTGAATCCGCCAACGCTAAATCAAAAACCTTCCCCACCCCTTCTCTCTTTCTTTCCATCCCCTCCTCATCCCCGACACACACACACACACACACACACACACACACACACACACACACACACACACACACACACTCACACACACACACACACACACCACACACACAAACATACACGCACGCACGCACGCACGCACGCACACACACCACACACGCACGCACGCACGCACGCACGCACGCACGCACGCACACACGCACGCACACGCACACACACACACACACACACCACACACACACATACACACACACGCGCGTGCGCGCGCGGCTGCAAATATCCTCTGACGATGACAGACGTTTGCGAATCACGGAACACATTTTATTCCGAGAAACGTGAGAACAGAAATGTGATGGAAAGAAATACTACTCGCCCGCTCACACACATGCAGCAGAACAATACAGACACGTCATTCCCTTCCTAAACTCCTCCTTACCCACCCTTTCCCCTCTCACTAACATCGACCTGTCACTGGAGCCAAGGGACGCCACTCACCTGGTAGTCCTTGGAAGCCTCGTTGCCGTCCCCGGAAGTGGCCAGCTGGGCCAGCTTGTCGCGCGAGCGGCGGTGACGTTTGAGGAGGTAGATGATGATGACGGCGAGGACGACGCCCGCGATGCTGCCCACCAGGATGAAGGTCAACACCACCTCGCCCCCATCCTTCTTCTTCACCTCCACAGTCACCTGCACGAGCAGACACACAAACAGAGCGTGACCTTTATAGTTAGTCCAGGAGACATCCGCGACATTTCTGAAGGAACTATCCCCCCCTCTAACGTCTATTATATTGTGAGAACAACAACAACAACAACTGGAGTCTGAGAAGGGGAAGGAGAGGGGTGGGGTGGGTGGGGAAGAAGAAGGGGGGGGGGGGGGGGGACAGCTTTCGACATTGTGGGATTTCCGATTATGGCAGCACACGTGCCATTCTTGTTAATTTTGTATAATTGGTGTATGCATTGGATTCGTTGACTTCCATTTCAAAATTCCTAATCAAAGCTGGTGAAGACGTTTGACTTGATAATATCCTTTGCGTAAAGAGAGAGGGGAGAGGAGAGAGAGAGAGAGAGAGAGAGAGAGAGAGAGAGAGAGAGAGAGAGAGAGAAACCGGCTATGGACGCATTTGCTTTTAGTCTTCCCAATTTGTCTGTCCACAGAATTACTTGACAAACACACACACACACACACACACACACACACACACACACACACACACACACACACACACACACGAAACACCTGTGCAGTTTGTCATGGTCAAAAAAAAAAAAAAAGCTGCAAGGTTGAAATGAGAGGTCACTGATAAATATTCTTCTGCTTCTTTCCGTCGGACAAGAACGCAAGTGGCCCGGACGTGAAGGCTACAGTCCGCCATCACTCCTCCACGGGTCCGACGATTTTCTCTCTCAGCAGTGAGTGTAGCCTGCCGACAAAGTAGAAATCTTCCCCGTTGCTTCTGGTGCATGGCACAGCCGCTGGGGGAAACAGAAGGGTTCCACTTCACTGGGAGAGTGTTGCAGAGGGAGAGAGGCAGCGCGAGAGTCCCCGATCTGGAGCTAGGTGATCAGCTGGTGTCGGAGTCTGGAGTGTTTCCTTCTCCGTCCCACCATGATGGCCTGGTCCTCCTCCATGGACAAGCGATTGCAACCATTCTTGGCTGATCTCCCTTGGAGAAAAATTCTGACCGTTATTTATTGTGGCTGAGCTCCTTTTAGAGAAGAGATTGCAACCATTTTTGTTATTGTGGCTGACTTCACTTTGGAGAAAATGATTGTGATCATTCTTGTTATTGTGGCTGATCTCACTTTGGAGAAGAGATTGTAACTACTCTTGGCTGATCTCTCTTGGGGGAAAAGATTGTCGCCATTTTGGGCTGATCTCCCTTGGAGAAAAGATTGCGACCATTCTTGTTATTGTGGCTGATCTCACTTTGGAGAAAAGATTGTGAACATTTTTGGCTGATCTCCCTTGGAGAAAAGGTTGTGACCATTTTTGGCTGATCTCCCTTGGAGAAAAGGTTGTGACCATTCTTGTTATTGTGGCTGATCTCCCTTGGAGAAAATATTGTGACCATTTTGGCTGATCTCCCTTGGAGAAAAGGTTGTGACAATTTTTGGCTGATCTCCCTTGGAGAAAAGGTTGTGACCAATCTTGTTATTGTGGCTGATCTCTTTTGGAGAAAAGATTGTGACCATTCTTGTTATTGTGGTTGATCTCCCTTGGAGAAAATATTGTGACCATTTTGGCTGATCTCCCTTGGAGAAAAGGTTGTGATCATTCTTGTTATTGTGGCTGATCTCTTTTGGAGAAAAGATTGCGACTATTCTTGCTGTTATGGCTGATCTGATGATTCTGTTTAACGTCCTCCGGCCTGTACAAACAGGACATATTGGGACATGTATTTTTGCTTTAGATAAGTAGTCATTGGGACCGCAAAGCGGTCGTCTGAAGATAGTTCAGCTGCAGTTGTTTCCAAGGCCATCGTCAGGGCCACGGGCGGCCGTCTTCGTGCTGAGTGGCGACGGTCCTGTGCCGCGTGAGGCCGACTCGGGAGATGTACGAGGCACAAGTCGCCGAGCCGCTGCACGTAGGTCATGCCCACTCTGCGCCCAATGAGGTACAATTTCCACCCTCCCCCCCCCAAAGGGAGAGCCCTGCTAGGATGGGCAGGCCACTGGGTAGTTCGCAGAGTGGCAGCGCCTCGTCGCCAAGTGTCACGCCGCCTCGAGAGAGCCGTCCCCCGACGACACAGGCTAGTCCCGTCGTCACTCGTAGTGCGAGGAAGGAAATCTGTGCCGCCCTACACCCATCTGCCACCTGGGTGCCTTCTGCTGGTCTCTGCCACCGACCAGCAGGAATGCCGGATGCCACCAAACCGGGCGGCCGTCTTCATGCTGAGTGGCGACGGTCCTGTGCCGCGTGAGGCCGACTCAGGAGACGTACGAGGCACAAGTCGCCGAGCCGCTGCACGTATAGGTCCATGCCCACTCTGCGCCCAATGAGGAACGTACCCACCCTCCCCCCCACAAAGGGAGAGCCCTGCTAGGATGTGCAGGCCACTGGGTAGTTCGCAGAGTGGCAGCGCCTCGTCGCCAAGTGTCACGCCGCCTCGAGAGCCGTCCCCCGGCGACACAGGCTAGTCCCGTCGTCACTCGTAGTGCGAGGAAGGAAATCTGTGCCGCCCAACACCCATCTGCCACCTGGGTGCCTGTTGATGACATGGATGATCTTCCTTGCAGAAGAGACTGGAACCATTCTTGCTGTTGTGGTTGTCGGGATACTGCTGAAGCCTACTTTAAGCCTGCCAAGAATGTTATGCTGTTGCGGCTGCTATTAATACAACCGCTCATAACAATTCGTAATGTTGCAGAAAGTTCCATGAATATGCAAAAAAACACGCTCAGAGGCCGACCATGCCCAAGTAATATTGGTAGTGAAAACATTCTAGTGACCAGAACTGTATATTATTACCATCGTACTTTTAGTCTCGTTGTGAAGTTACAGCTTTCGAAAACAACCGTCCCAAGTCAGAAGATGTTAAACCTCACCACACACTATGCTTTCCTTATCTGAATCTTTCCTGTAGCGGCTATTGATTTAGCCAGTAAACCTATGTCATGTATGTGATTAGTTCAAGCAAAACTATTACAACAGCAGTTCAGGCCATAGATTCTGAGAAGAGAAACTGCGTCTAGTTTGGAGGAATGTATGGTAAACTACTCACTCCAAAAGCCATTAACTACTGTTTTCTTCTTCTTGGAAAGAAAGAAAGAAGGAAAGAAAGAAGGAAGGAAAAAATAAAGAAAGAAAGAAAGAGAATATCAGCTTATTGCAGGGAATCTCATCAATAATTACTACTTTCACTGCACTAGTTTGCTACCGTCATAATAAGGTTGACTCGTTAGTGTTTTCTTTCCTTAGACTCGCTATCTTATGTTCTTAAGACATTAAAATCAATGACAACGGTTTAGACGTTATAGGTGACTGTGCTCTTCTAGAATGCAACAAATTTCACACACACACACACACACACACACACACATACACACGCACGCACGCACGCACACACACACACACACACACACACACACACACACACACACACACACACACACACACCACACACACAAGCGCGCGACTATTAAAAAAGAAATGACAAGTAACAACGGATTTTTTTTTTCGCACAGAAAAAAAGAACGTTTTCGCCATGACAACACCCAATTCCGATCTTTTGAAATTAGTCATCTCCCATACAGTATTGACGTCCAAAATTTGGCAGGGCCCTCGAGAATGTCAGGGGAAGATAACCATGTATCCTCGGTAACGCTGGAGCCAGCCCCTGTGTCCTAAGCACTGGGCAAACATGGAGCCGAGATCTTTCACTGCCAGATGCTATGGTCTGTAAATGGCGTCAATATTTGGCGCACAGAACGGCGGAAAGTTTGCTCTCCGAAACAAGGCAAACACCACATGGAAAACAGTCTCCCTAAAAGAGTTGAAGGGAATGAGATGCGCGCGGTGCACGCCCGCGTCTCTCTCTCTCTCTCTCTCTCTCTCTCTCTCTCTCTCTCTCTCTCTGTCTCTCTCTCTCTCGTGTGTGTGTGTGCGCGTGTGTGTGTGTGTGTGAGTGAGTGGTGTGTGTGTTGTGTGTTGTTGTGTGTGTGTGTGTGTGTGTGTGTGTGTGTGTGGTGTGTGTGTGTGTGTGTGGGTGTGTGTGTGTTGTGTGTGTGTGTGTGCGTGTGTGTGTGTGTGTGTGTGTGTTGTGTGTGTGTGTGTGTGTGTGTGTGTGCGTAGTGGTGTGTGCGTGTGTGTGTGTGTGTGTGGTGTGTGTGTGGTGGTGCGTGTGGTGCGTGGCGTGCGTGTGTGTGTGTGTGTGTGTGTGTGTGTGTGTGTGTGTGTCGTGTGCGTGCGTGCGTGCGTGTGTGCTGCGTGCGTGCGTGGCGTGGTGCTGTGTGTGTGTTGTGTTCTGTGGTCGTCGATGTGGTAGTGTGTGCTTGTGTCCGTCGTACGAGGTTTGTGTGGCGCGGCTGATGGCGCGCGCAGCAGGCGTTCGTGGTTGTTCATCTTCATGCATAATGTCTTTTCACTTTAACAGGTTTAGACGGATCATGCAATTACTTAAAGGTGCTACTTTAAGTTTTCAGATAATGGTCAGCTTATCAAAATATGAATGTTTGATAACTTGGTAAATAACACATCCGATTCGCTCCGATCACACGAAATCGATCCGAAGTGGGCATTTTCACCTGTAATCAAGAAAACGGGAGGTAATCAACTAAATCTTGGCATGGCTTAACTGCTCTTGGATGTGACGTCACATGATGGTCAGCGACGGCGACAGAAAGCGATTCTGATGGTTCTTGCACATCTCTCTCGGTGTATAATTTATCATGTAAAAGCGGTGACTATGATTGCGACAGCCAATGTGACTCTGGGGATGTTTTTGCAAGGCCTGTACCTTATCAGTTTGAACGCTAAGTTCTTTTTACCACGTCAGTTCGGTTCCTGCTGGACGCCCGAACACAGCATTCCGAAGGCGTGCGGACTTTACCGAAGTCTCGAAGGAGGCTACCGACTGACTTCTTGATGCGATCACGCATGGACGGCGAGCGGAGATTCTCCTTCCTCAAGCCTTAATGTGTTCATTCAATTTAACAAGTGTGATCTGTCCATAG
>CM031617.1:46741874-46744374 GCA_018398815.1 Conus ventricosus | reverse complement strand
CCACTGTCTGTCTATACAGGCAGTGTCCGCAGGAGTATCAGCCTGCGTACGCAGAGAGAAAGAAAGAAAGAAAGAAAGAAAGAAATTATTCATTTGTTTACTTATTTATTTATCGATTCATTCATTCATTCATTCATTTATTTACATATCTTGACATAAAGACACAGGATATGCAGACATGCTTTTCGTTCATCATTTATTCACTTTCACATTGAAAACAGGGTTTGCTGATAGGCTGCTACTCGTTTACTTGGGCATGTAGACAGGCTTTTATCTATCTATCTATCTATCTATCTATCTATCTATCTATCTATCTATCTATCTATCTATCTATCTATCTATCTATCTATCTATCTATCCATCTATCTATCTACCTACCTATCTATCTATTTATTCATTTACTCATTTTTGACATGGAAAATAGGGGGGTGTAGATAGGTTTGTATTCATTTCAGTTATTTATTAGTCAGCTTTGAAAGGGAAAAACTGGGTATGTAGACAAGCTTTTTATTCATGTTCATATTGAAAACAGGGCATGTCGATAGACATTTATTTATTTGGACATGAGAAAGGGTGTGCGGATAGGCCTATATGTATTCATTTATTTACTTTGACGCGGACAAATAGGCTATGTAGATAGGCTTTTATTTATGCATTTACTTTGACATGGAAAAAACCAAGGTACGCAGAGAGGCTTCATGTATTTTTTTTTCTTTTCATTTATCCGTTCCGTTATAAGACAGTGCATGAGTGAAAAGTATTTTTTCCGATCCAGGAGAGTCATATAAAATACGGGTTGAAAGCGTTGCTTTTAGTGTATTTTTCTGGCATCAGGATATGGATAGTACGAAAGACGGACATTTATATCGCTTGAAACGTTTACCGTTCCAACAGAAATACCAGATTCATAGCAGCTATCAATTCGCAAACAGTAGCCTCTGGGAAATAATCGTGTGAACGGGTCCCAGTCTGCCCTTTGATATGGATCTGTACCACGATCCGGATCAAAATTTCAAGGATTTCTTGTGGGGCCATATTCCATCTCTGCGCCAATTTTCGTCAGAATCGGTTCATTAGTTTTTGCATAATATTGCTGACAAACAAACAAAGCTACGCACAAAGATGAAAAAAAATAACTATCTTGGCAAATGTTATTACAAACGGTAGAAAGCTTAAAATCCCCCACCATTCTGTGTGATACGTGTTAAAGAAAATCATAATGTAAAGACAAAAGAACGCTTTTTCTTATGTCTCTTTGTCTTTAAATTCCAGAATAAATAGTACACTCTCGTATCTGACTCCCCGAAACGTCAACATAATCCTAAACCTTGGGCAAGATCTTCTCCACAAAACATTCTCCCGCAAATCTTCTTCGCAAAATAGGCCCAACATTTTCCCTTCCCTCTCCTTTTTCCTCCGCATTTAAACATTTCAAATGCCTGTTGACTGAATTTTTATAGAGAAAACCTTATCGACCTTCACTCATCTTTTATACGTTTGATTTATGACCCATCACGGTCTCTTCGTGTCTCACTGCATTTGAAGTTATGGAATAAATGATTTTGAAAAGATTTCGATTGCAAAGGTCTTTACTTTTTTTCTAAACCTTTGGCGTCATCAAACCTCCGTACTTCAGCAACCCTATGTCAAAACCGGGTCAATCTGGGCGTCAGAAAGTTTTCGGTCAACCTGGGCATCAGAAAGTTTGGGGTCAATCTGGGCGTCAGAAAGTTTGGGGGTCAATCTGGCATCAGAAAGTTTGGGGTCAATTTGGGCATCAGGAAAATTTGGGGTCAATCTGGGCATCAGAAAGTTTCGGGTCAATCTGGGCATCAGAAAGTTTGGGGTCAATCTGGGCATCAGACAGTTTGGAGTCAATCTGGGCATCAGACAGTTTGGGTCAATCTGGGCGTCAGAAAGTTTGGAGTCAATCTGGGCATCAGAAAGTTTGGGTCAATCTGGGCATCAGACAGTTTGGGTCAATCTGGGCGTCAGATAGTTTGGGGTCAATCTGGGCATCAAAAAGTTTGGGGTCAATCTGGGCATCAGACAGTTTGGGGTCAATCTGGGCATCAGAAAGTTTGAGGTCAATCTGGGCATCAGAAAATTTGGGTGAATCTGGGCGTCAGAAAGTCTCCGGTCAATCTGGGCATCAGAAAGTTTGGGGTCAATCTGGGCATCAGAAAGTTTGGGGTAAATCTGGGCATCAGACAAGTTTGGGGTCAATCTGGGCATCAGAAAGTTTGGGGTGAATCTGGGCGTCAGAAAATTTGGGGTCGATCTGGGCATCAGACAGTTTGGGGTCAATCTGGGCATCAGAAAGTTTGGGGTCGATCTGGGCATCAGACAGTCAATCTGGGCATCAGAAATTTTCAGAACATACAATGGTCAGCAGGATTGATTTAATCAACATGAAGCTCTCACATTTTTTTCTACACCCCCTCCCCCTTCCCTCCTTTTTACAAGTTTTCACTGTGTGGGTTTCAAGCTTAGCCTAGCT
>CM031617.1:46734374-46736874 GCA_018398815.1 Conus ventricosus | reverse complement strand
TACCATTCTTCTTTTTCTTTTTTCTTCTTCTTTTTTCTTCTTCCCCCTTCCCTTTTGCTCTCCCCTTCTCTCACCTCCTCCCCCCCTTCTCTCTCTCTCCTCTCTTCCTCCTTTTCCCCTCACCTCTCCCTTGCCATTTTCTCTTTTTCCCCTTTCCCGCCACTCTCTAATCCTCTACCTTTTTTTCCCCTCCCCCTCCCCACCCTTTTCTCTCTTCCCCTCCTTTGGCCACCCCCTCCTCTCCCCTCCGCACCTTTTTTAAACTCTGTCGGGGGGGGCCTGTCGTCTTCTGTCTGCCCTCCCTCCCCCCCAGCCATTTCCCCCCCTTTTCCCTTCCCTCTTTCTTTCAACCACTTTTTAAATTTCCGCACTTTTTCTCTTTAATCTCTTTTCCCCCCTCACTCTCTTTTCCTCCCAACTCCTTTTCCCCTCACCTTTCTTTTTCCCTCTTTTTACCACTTTTATTTCCCCCCTCTCCCCTCTCTCTCTTTTTCCTCCCCTCTCTCTTGGTTCTCTTCTCTTGTTCTCTCTCCTCTCTGGTCTCTCTCTCCCTCCCTCTCTCTCTCCGTCTCTCTCCTGGGCCTCCCCTCTGTCTCTGTCTCTTTTCGTCTTTCTCCCCCACTCTCCCCCTCTTTTCTCCCCCTCTCTTTTTTCTCTCTCTTTCCTCTCTCTCTCCTCTCCCCTCTCTCTCCCCTCTTTTTCCCTTTCCTGCCTCTCTCTCTCGGGGCTGGTAAAAAAAACATGTACATTTTGCCTCACTCCTCTCTCCTCTGTCAAATTTTTCGCTGCCCCTTTTTCTCTCTCAGGGCTGAAGGAAAAAAAAAAAACCTCTCTCCCCTCTCTCTTCTCTCTCCTCTCTCTTCTTCCCCTTTCTTCCTCTCCCCTTCTCTCTCAGGCGGAGGGGGGAAAAAAAATGTACACTTTACCCGGAGAAATAAACTCTCTCTCTTTTCTCCCCTCTCTCTCTCTCTCTCTCTCCCCCTCTCTCTTTTCCTTTTTCTTTTCCTTTTCCCCTCTCTTCCCCTTTCTCTTCTTTTTTCACCCTCTTTTCTCTTCTGGCCCCCTTTCTAACAAACTCTTTCCCCTTTGTATCTTTTGCTATCCGCCGGAAAAAACCCCATGGCAGGGGAAAGATTTCAGTCTGGAATGTTTTGCTCCCAAAATTCCCCAGCTCGCCCCTTTTTGGGGGTTCAGAGGAAGACAAAGCAAAAAACCCACCCATAATAAAGGGCGGGAAAAATGCTTATCGTTACACAACAAAAAAAAGGACAATCACCCTTAAAAAAAAAAAAAAAGTAAATACCCTTTTTTTCCCAAATGTAAACCATTCCCAAACGGGTTACAACCCTTGGGTGTTTTCCCCACTTCCCAATTTTGCGCCCAAAAAAAGCCCCAAGGGGTTTTTTGTTCGTTTCGTTTTTCCCTTTTTCCCAAATTGCCCTTCTTTGTGGGTTTGTCTTCCCGAAGAAGCCCAAAAGGGGTCGAAACGCGTCTTTTTTTTTGCCTTTGTTTTGTTTTTTTTCCCATTCGGGCGGAAACCTAAATTTTTTTTTTTACTTTTTTCTGTGAATCTGGGGTTTGAAAGGGGTGGCTATGTGGTAAATGCGTGTGTTTCGTCCCTGCGTGCGTGCGTGCGGCGTGCGTGCGTGTGTGTGGTGTGTGGTGTGGTGGGGTTGTGGGGGGGCCCGCGCGTTAAATGCTGCGGGCGTGGGAAGAGAGAGAGAGAGAGAGGGAAGAGAGAGAGAGAAGAGAGGGGAGAGAGAGAAAGAAGAGAGAAAGAAAACCCGAGACAACAGAACAGGAGAGAGAGAGAGAGAAAGGGGAAGAAAAGGGAAGATTGAGGGATGTGTGTTTTGGTGGGTGTTTTTTGTGTGTGTGTGTTGTGTGTGTTGTGTTTTGGTGCGTGTCCCGGCGCGCGCGTGTGTGTTTAAGCTCTCTCTCCGGTTCCCACTTCACATCTTGAACATTTGCTTTTTCCCTTTATATTCCGATAAACAAAGAATTTGAGCAATGGGGGAAAAAAATAAAACAAGCTAAACCACAACAACGAAAAAATTAATTAAAGAAGAAAAAAGGAAGAAGAAGAAAGACCCTTGACCAACAATCAAAGGAAATAAGCCCGAAAAAAAAACCCTGATAAGAGATATTGAAAAAAAAAAAAAAAAAAAAAAAAAAAGAAAAGAAAAAAAGACTGAAATAATTAAAGGGCAAAACGAAAACCTCGCGATCCCCCCCACCTTCCACCTGCCCCCCACTCCCTCTTTAAAAAAAAAAAAATGCAAAAAACGGAAAACCACAAATTAATCAAAAAGAAGCACACCAAAATGAAAAAAAAAAAAAAAAAAAAAAAAAAAAAACAATTCACAAAACACTAAAGAATAAAAATTCGCACGTTTATAGTCAAAGAAAGAAAAGAAGTAGCGAAAAATGTTTCTATTAGGAACGAAAAAACGAACAATGACATCTGGGCATTGTCCCCCATTCTTTTTTACCTTCATCT
>CM031617.1:46719374-46731874 GCA_018398815.1 Conus ventricosus | reverse complement strand
AGAGAAAGAGAGAGGAGAGAGAGAGAGAGAGAAACAGACAGACAGACAGACAGACAGGGACAGGGACATAGACAGAGAAACTGACAGACTGACAGACAGAGAGACCAGAGCCAAGAAAGCCAGATCTCTCGAGTCCGCGGCTTCCTCATTAGACCCACCAATTAATGTTTGCTGACGGGTCCTGCACCTGTGACGGCTACCCTCCCTTCACCTCCTCCCCACCCCCATTTCCTCCTCTTAACAACACCTTCCTCTCTTCCCCTCTCATTCCTTTCGCCTCGCCATCCACCCACCACCTCATCTCCCGCCCCCGCCCCCGCTCCCACCTCCCCCCCCTCTCAATACACTCTTATTCCCCACCCTCTCTCTCTCTCTCTCTCTCCTCTCTCTCTTCTCTTCACTTCCTCTTCGTCTCTGTCTCTGTCTGTTCGCCCCCTCCAGCTGTTTGTTTTTCTTCTCTTTTTTTTTCTCTGTACGATATAACAATTTGCAGCACTGTAAAATAAAACGAAACAAACAAACAAACAAACAAACAAACAAAAAATGGTGTGTGTGTGTGGTGGTGTGGGGGGGGGGGGGGGGGGGGACTCTATAGACAGGAGCAGAGGAAACGTCCCCACACTCATTGAAAAAAGGTAACGTTCTCTATCCCCCCCCCCCCTCCCCCTCCCCTAAAACCAACCAACCAACCAATAAAAAAAAAAACGAACAAAAAACAAAACAACAACAACAACAAAAACATGTCACACGGACCAAAAGATCGCCAAACGGACAGGACGAACAAGTAACCATCTAATTAAAAAGAAGCCACGCGTTTTGGTCTTGAGGTCTTCTACAGGCACGAAGAAGACCCATAAGTCGTAACGCGTTGCGTTTGTGTTTGTCAATCGTTCCCTCCACTCGTTTGCTCGTCGGTCTGTCCCTGACAACTTGTTTTTCCATCTCTCGTTCCACTGACAACTTGTTTTTCCATCTCTCGTTCCACTGACAACTTGTTTTTCCATCTCTCGTTCCACTGACAACTTTTTTTTTCCATCTCTCGTTCCACTGACAACTTGTTTTTCCATCTCTCGTTCCACTGACAACTTGTTTTTCCATCTCTCGTTCCACTGACAACTTGTTTTTCCATCTCTCGTTCCACTGACAACTTGTTTTTCCATCTCTCGTTCCACTGACAACTTGTTTTTCCATCTCTCGTTCCACTGACAACTTGTTTTTCCATCTCTCGTTCCACTGACATTTCACCTTTCGTTGAACCTAGCCTGCCTCTCCCCTGTCTCTCCCTCCTAACCCCCACCCCCCCCCCCCCCCCCTCGCTACTCCCCCCCCCCCCCCTCCCCATTTCCCCCACTGAGTGCTTCTACAGAGCTTTCAAAAGAAGAGGAACTCCCCTGTCCGACCAAAAGACACTGTCTATGTTCATCAGCCGTCGACCAAAAGAGACTGGTCTATGTTCATCAGCCGTCGACCAAAAGACACTGGTCTATGTTCATCAGCCGTCGACCAAAAGAGACTGGTCTATGTTCATCAGCCGTCGACCAAAAGACACTGGTCTATGTTCATCAGCCGTCGACCAAAAGACACTGGTCTATGTTCATCAGCTGTCGACCAAAAGACACTTGCTATGTTCATCAGCCGTCGATCAAAAGACACTGGTCTATGTTCATCAGACGTCGACCAAAAGACACTGGTCTATGTTCATCAGCTGTCGACCAAAAGACACTTGTCTATGTTCATCAGCCGTTGACCAAAAGACATTGGTCTGTGTTCATTAGCCGTTGACCAAAAGACATTGGTGTGTGTGTGTGTGTGTGTTGTGTTGTGTGTGTTGTGTGTGTGTGTGTGTGTGTGTTGTGTGTGCGCGGCGCGCGCGCGCGCATGAGCATGTATGCATTCGCGTGCGTGCGAGTGTGTTTTACATTATCAACTCTACAATCTTTTTTTTTTTCTTTTTTTTTTTGCCATTCAATTTCCAGAAATGCGTTTGCGTTTACAATACCCTTTCCAATGGCTTTAGTTATAACTGATCAAAACCAAAAATTCTCTCTCTCTCTCTCCCTCTCTCTCTCCTCTCTCTCTCTCTCTCTCTCCTCGCAATATAAAAATATTCTCTCTCTCTTTCTGTGCAGTATAGTGCTCTCTCTCTCTCTTTCTCTGTATATGTGTGTGTGTGTGTGTGTGTGTGTGTGTGTGTGTGTGTGTGTGTGTGTGTGTGTGTGTGTGTGTGTGTGTGTGTGTGCAGCACGATATTCTGTGTGTGTGTGTGTGTGCGTGTGTGTGTGTGTGTGTGTGGTTGTGTGTGTGTGTGTGTGTGTGTGTGTGTGTGTGTGTGTGTGTGGCGTGTGTGCGTGATGCGTGCGTGCGTGTGTGTGTGTGTGTGTGTGTGTGTGTGTGTGTGTGGCATAATGATATTCTCTCTCTCCTCTCTCTCACTCTCTCCTCTCTCTCTCTCTCCTCTCTCTCTCTCTCTTCTCTGTGTCTGTGGAACATAATGATCTCTTTCTCTTCTCGCTCTCCCAGCTTAATGATTCTCTCTCTCTCTCTCTTTTCTCCTCTCTCTCTCCCCCTCTTCTCTCTCTTCCCCTCTCTGTGTGAAAAAAAAATAATCTTTCCCCTTTTCCTGTCAACAGCATAAGATATCCCCCCCCCTCTTCCTCTCTCTCTCTCTCTCTCCCCTCTTTTCTCTCTCCTCCTCCCCCCCCTACCTCTCCCCTCTTTTTTTTTTCGTCTTTTCTTTTTTTTTCCCCTGGAATAACCCGACATTCATTCGGGAGCCTTCCGGGCGATTTGTCGGGGGCTGGAATAAACCCCGCCCCTAATGATGCTTCCCCGGGGGCGACCCCGCTCGGGGAAAAAAACGGCCGCGCGGGGCCATGCCCGGCAGGGCCGTGGAGCCCCGGGAAAAAAACACTCCCCCCTCCCCCCCCCCTTTCCCCTTCATCCCCCTTTCCCTAACACCCACCACCATCCCACCACCCCACCCCCAAAACACCGCCCCAGCTTTTTTTTACGTCACCCCTCCCTCCCCCCCCCCCCTTCCCCCCCCAACCCCCTTCCCCCCCCCCCCTTCCCCACCCCCTTCCCCTTCCCCCCCCCTTCCCTCACCTGGGGGGGGGGGGGGGGGGTGGGGGGGGGGGGGGGGGGGGGGGGGGGGGGGGGGGTTTTTGGGGGGGGGGGGGGGGGGGGGGGTGGGGGGGGGGGGGGGGGGGGGGGGGGGGGGGAAGTTGGGGGGGGGGAAGGGGAAACGGAAAGAGGGAAGACCGGGGTGTGGAGAGGGAGGGGGGGGGAATGGAAGGGGGGGAGTTTCCGAAAAAGCCACCAGGACCACAAAAATGGCAAAAAATCTAATTTTTAAAATTTACGCTACCCCCCCCCCCCCCCCCCCCCCCCCAACCAAAACCTCCCAACTTTTTTTAAGGGCCCCCCCTTACCAGTTTTTTCAGAAGACAAGAACGAAAGTTTTAAATAGTCGACTTTTTCCCTGGCCCCCTCCCCCTCTCCGCCCCCTTTCCCCCCCCAAACCCCTTTCCCTTTACACCACAACAAAACAAAACACCACAAAACACACACACCCCACACACACACACACACACTCTCTCTCTCTCTTTTCTCTCTTCCTCTTCCGCCCCCTTCCCCCCCCCCCCCCCCCCCCCCCCCCACCACCCCCAGGGCACCCCCCCCCCTCCTCTCCCACCCCCCCTCCCCCCCCCAACCCCCCCTTCCCCCGGGCCAAGTTGGGAGGGGGGTGGCGGGGACCGTCCCAAAGGTTTTTAAAAACGATGTGAAAAAAAATTTAATTGGGGAAAATGGGGTTTATCTCCCTTTTTTTTTTTTTTTTTTTTTTTATTTTTTATTTTTTTTTTTTTTTTTTTTTTTTTTTTTTTTTTTTAAAATTTTTTTTTTTGGTTTATTTTTTGTTTGGGGGGTTTTTTTCTATTTTGGGTTTTTTTTTTTTTTTTTTTATTTTTTTTTTTTTTAAATTTTTTGGGTTTTTTTTTTGTTTTTAAATTTTTTTTTTTTTCCCTTTTTTTTTTTTTTTTTAAAAATCGGATTTTTTTCAAAAAGGGGGGTTTTTTTTGTTGGGGGGGGTTGGGGGGTTTTTTTGGTGGTTATATTTAAACCAAATTTTTGGAAACCCCCTGGTTGGGAACCAGTAAAAACGGTGTTTTCGGCCGGGCCCTTTTTGGGAGGGTTATTAAGTTTTCATTCCAAAAAACGCATGCCCCACACGGGGCAAGTACGCGCGCGCAACACACACCCCAAAAAACCCCAAAACACACACACCAACCAAAAACACACAACACTTTCTCTCTCCTCCCCTTTTCCCCTTTTTCTCTCTTTTCAAAACCCCACCACACACACACACAACACAACACACACACACACACCCCACACAAAACCCCCAGTACGACAACACAAATACGTAAAAAAAACACAAACCCCAAAAACACACACAAAACCACAACCCCCGTACGTAAAACACACACGTAGTATACACACCACACACACACACACACCCCCAAAAACCACACACAACACACCCAAGCACACAAAGGCAGGGCAGGTTGACAGCCCGAAAATTTCAGACAAACACACACACACAACACACACTCACACAACAAACCCCACACACACCACACACACCACACACACACACCACACACACGTACTTTCACACACACGTACGTATACACCACAAAACCCCCACACACACACACCCCACACCACTACGTACACAAAAACGTAAAGTATTCCCCACCAAAACACAACAAAACACACACACACACACACACACACACACACAAGCACACAAAAAAGGCAGACCGGTAGACAACGGGCAAAACAACAGGGCAACACACACACACACACCACCCCCCAAAACACCAAAAAACACACACACACACACACAACCCCACAACCCCACAAACACCACCCCCACAACACAAAACAACACAAAACACACACAACACCACACACACAAAACACAAACACACACACCACACACACACACACACACACAAAGCAACCCCGCGGGGACGAAAGAAGACGATGAAAAAAAAAAGTCCAATGGGCAATGAAACAGTGAAGAAAGGACACAAATTTCCCATCCACTCTGGGCAGTGTCTACACTTTAAGAGACACGAAGGGAAAGGGCATTTTACGCCAATCCACTCGGACAGTGGCACATGAAGAATTTGGGCAGTTGAATCCATCCACTTGGGCAGGTCCCACACTTTAAAAGACCCTGAAGAAAGGTCAGGTTGAAAAAGTCCAACCACCTGGGCAGGTATACCCCTTTTAAGGGGGACACCGAAGGAAAGGGGTTAGTTTTAGTCCATCCACTCTGGACAGTGTCTACATGAAGGGAAAGGTCATTGAATCCATCCCCTGGACAGTGTCTACATGAAGAATGGCAGTTGACAACCATTTCCCCCTGGAAAAGTGTCTAATGGGAAAATTGGGCAGTTGTATCCAAACCACTCTGGGCAGTGTCTACATAAGAAATGGTCAGTTGCATCCAACCACTCTGGGCAGTGTTACATGAAAAAATGGCATTTTATACCATCCCCTCGGGCAAATTTTCTTCAAAGAAGAAAATTCAGTTTTACAAAACCCTCCATCTGGGCAGTGTCTACAAATTAAGAGACACAATGAAAATGGTCAAATTGACATCCTTTCCCTCCCTTTGGGGAGTGTCTACTGAAGAATTTTCGTTTTACGGGCCATTTCCCCTCTTGGGGGTCTACACTTTAAAGGGTACACTGGAATGGTCCGTTTTACCCTCCAAACCCACTCTGGACAGTGTTTACATGAAGAATGGTCAAATTGACATCCCCTCCAACCACCCGGACATGCTACATTTAAGAATGGGGGGGGGTTGACATCCCCTCCACTTTTGGGCAGTGTCTACATGGAAAATGGCATTGTATCCAAACCACCTGGGCGTGTCTACAGAAGAAAAGGGCCCGTTGAATCCCCCACTTGGGCAGTGTCTACATGAAGAATGGTCAGTTGATATCCATCCACTCTGGGCAGTGTCTAATTAAGAATGGTCCCGTTTTACATTTCCCTCCCCCTTGGGGGGAAATGTCTCCCAAAATTTAAAAGACACTGAAGAAAAGGCGTTGAAAATCCAACCAAATCTGGGGGGGTTTTTCAAAATGAAGAATGGTCATTTTAAAATCCCCTCCACTCTGGGCAGGTTTTACTTTTCTAAAGAGGGCATTGAAAAAAAGGACAGTTTTTTATGCAAACCACTCTGGGAAATGTTTTTGTTTTTTTCCCCCCATTTCGTCACCAGATAAAAAAAACAAACAGCAAACAACAAAAGCTTAGGGTGTTACAGAATTTTGGGAATACGGAGTAGAAAACCCAAAAAAAAAAAAAAAAAAAAACATTTTGGGCGTTTTTTTTAAAAAATTGGGAAAGGGACATTTGGCTCCTTCCAGCCTGCCTAGCCATTCCCCCCCCCCCCCCCCCACAGCAGAAAGTTTAAAAACCACAAAAACACCAAACACAACACACACACACACCACCCCCAAACAAACACCCACACACACACACAAACCCCTAGAAGCTTTCAGTTGACACCGAAAAGCCATCACCCCACCTCCCTCATCCCCTCAACAAAAATTTCCCCCCGGGGGGCAACACAAATTTGCACCACCCCCTCTCCTCCCCCTCAAACCACCCAGCAAACATTCCCCCGGGGGGCCCAAATCAGTTTAGCACCATCACGCTACCCCCACTCAGCAAAACATTCCCTCGGGGGACAAATCATTCTTTGCACCATCACGCTACCTCCCCTCATCCCTCAGCAAAAAATTCCCCCGGGGGGCAAAATCAGATCTTAGCAACAAACACGCTACCTCCCTCAAAAAAAAACGTTCCCACGGGGGACAACTCAGTCTTAGCCCATCACGCTAGCTCCCCTCAAAAAAACTTCCCCCGGGGGGCACTCCAAAAACTTGGCCCCCCCCTCCCCCTCCACCAACAAAAAATTCCCCCGGGGGACAAAATCAGATCTTAGCACCCCTCACGCTAGCTCCCCTCAACAAACGTTTCCCCCGTGGGACAAAATCAAAACTTGGAACCCCCCCCTCCACCCCCACCTTACCCCCACCCCAAAATTCATTCCCACGGGGGGGGGGGGGGGGGGGGGGGGGGGGCAAAAACCCAAAAACTTAAAAACCGTCGCAGAAAACTGTCCCATAATACAACTACAACGCATAACCGTGGACATCACCCAATATTGTGGCAGTGGCTTAAAACCAACACGACCCGCAGGCTGCCAGACTCCACACAGAAGATATCAGGCAGCGGGACAGACGCAAACGAGTGTGGGGGTGGGGGAGTGGGGGGTGGGGGGTGGGGGGTGAGGGTCAAGTATCAGGTCCACTACTAAGGAATCGAGATGGAAGGCAGGAAGACAAGGAGGTGAAAATGGGCCATGTTCTTCGTCACCCCCCCCTCCTCCCCCCCCCCCCCCCCTCCCACCCGATGGCCCATTAATATTCATAAAGCCACAGCTCAGCACGGCACCCCGGGGCTAGCTGGCTAACCACCGATTGCATTTCCTTGCAGAGGTCATAAAAAACGAGGAGCCCGGATCGCTCACTCCCTTACCCCCCCCCCTCCCCCTCACCCACCTCGCAACCCCTCCCACCCCTGCCCCCTTTCTGCTTCCACTGTCCTCACCACCACTACCTCTCCCACCATCTCCCCCCTCCCCTCCCCCCCCTTCATTTGTTCGTTACCTGTTGCTGATGCATTACCTACGACATGGCATGGTACTCTCTGTCTGTCTATCAGTCTCTGTCTCTGTCTTTCTCTGTGTCTCTCTCTTCCGTTCAATCATTGATTCGCCTCCACCACCCCCACCACCCCGCATCCCTCTCCCTCTCCTCCCCTACTTCCCCCCACCCCTCCCCATCTGTCTGACTGTCTTTATGGCTGTCCCTCTTGTTTAATTGAGCCATAAAAATATTTTCACATCCCCCTAAAATAACAAGTGCAAACCAAAGTTCAGCTTTCCATAGATTTTTGCTGAAAATTTGAAGTCTGTTATCCATTAGTTTATTTTTTACAATTTCTTTTTTTAGCTCGGTCCCCTAATTCGGGCAGCAAATTCCATATATAACTTAGTAGTCTATGCGACTTCTGTCATACGAAATACAGGACAATGAAGGTTAAGGCGCCGTGTTCATCTCGGAATGACGATTGCTGATCATCTAGCACTGTGCTGTTCGGAACTCCGGTACAGTCCAGTTATGTGATTTCTCGCCACGCGACCCCCATGGCCTTCACGTCTAGGTCTCTCTCTCTCTCTCTCTCTCTCTCTCTCTCTCTCTCTCTCTCTCTCACACACACACACACACACACACACACACACACACACACACACACACACACACACACACACACACACACGGAGGGGGAAGAGAGGACAGGGGAGGGCGAGCGGGGACAGTTAAAGGCACAAACCTCTACGCCACTGGGTTGGATTTATGTGCCTTTAAATCACTTCGTCCAGGGAGCGAAAAGTTACCCCTTGTTCATTTTTCATAACTTATGGCGTCGTTCTGTTCCCCCCCCCCCCCCCCCCCCCCCCCCCCCACCCTGCACAAGCCAAGGACTGACTGCTAGCCACTGAAAGCTGTTGTACTGCATCTCACAGGTGTCGTAGCAACCGTGCTGCATATGTGTCCACAATGTGCTTACGTTCAGCCTTATTTTTTCAGGTCCTCACCCAACCAACCCAACATGACTGACGGCGGTTGACCATCAAGTAGGCGAAAGTTTTAGCCGTTAAAAATTCCCGCCGGCTCTTTTGACCAATCACAGGACATTGCTATTTTTAGTGCCTGGGTAGGAAACAAAGACAACAAACAAACAAACAAAGGCTGACCATAATTAGAAAAGATGACATTTTTGACCGCTAGGTCTTAAACGACCACGTCAATCTTCCTCGCTGCTGAAGATGGGATGGATTTTAAGCGGAGAGAATTTGAATTACAAACTAGATTGTTTGAATTTTATGTTTGTTGGTTGTTGTTTTTTTTAAAATCTCTTTCAAAGACACTTACGTGGCGCTACGCGATTCGCCGAATTCTGTCAACTGCCCTGCGATTGGCAGGAACAGCTTGAGCATTCACCTGCAGCTTTCCTTTAGTCCCGGAAAAGGAGAATACAACTCTACTGTTCCCTGACCCCCCCCCCCCTCCCCCTCCCGTCCCTCCGCCCTACCCCACTGCAAGCACTAGTTACCAATGAAGGTTTAGTTTTACAGTTATGATTAGGTTTTCCTTGATCAAGCTACAGCTATTGTCATTGCCATGTCGAGGTGGAGAATCTTCAGGTTTTCATAATATATCAAAGTTCCCATCCTGTTTCTACTTAAACACGCTTCTGATAGCCGATCGTCAAGAATGGTGAGAGTGACGCGGGGTGGGGGTGGGGGGAGGGGGAAGAAGGGAGGAGGGAGGAGGTAGTGGTGGTGATGGAGGAAGTGAATCTACCTAAAACAGCGGTACAGCCAGAACGACATATCAACATGGACAGCGCAGCAAAAACGCCGTTCTCTGTCTGTCTTTTTTTTTTTTTTTTTTTTTTTTTTTTAATCAAAACTTACTGCATGTTGACGTGCATGTATCTATCTATCCATGCCATACCACCGTTCTCTCAGACGCATAACGATACAATCAACGGTTCGCTGTATCATCAGTCATGGATTTTGCACGGAGCTCCACAGCACTGTTCGGTGCTCCCTCGTGGGGCGGTGCATGGCGGGGGGGGGGGGGGGGGGGGGGGGGGGGAGGAGGGAGGGGAGGGGGGGACGAAAAGGTTACTTGTGGGGGCATGCATACTTCAAAAGGGCGTAAGCCTATTTTAATACTTTTTTTTTCAAGCCAAACAAACACAACACAAAACCACTAATGTTGAAAAAAACTCGAGGATGATTACTTAATTCATGACGAAAAATTGACACTGTCTTCATGTGAACACGGAAAATGTTAGTGCAAAACCTGCCATACATAACGAGAAAAGTTATTTTTCACATAAGTTATTTCAACACGGAAAACCGTTACTTTTTCGGATATGATTAGTGCCTGTGATAATTAGCGTAAGAAAACATCCTTTTTTTTTGGGTTTCAATTCGCGTGAAGGCAGCTGACCATGACAGGAAAATGAACATCTTCATGCCAGAACACAGCTGATTTTCAATAGAAAACAATTCTCTGTCTGTCTGTCTGTCTGTCTGTCTGTCTGCTGTCTGTCTCTCTCTCTCTCTCTTTCTCTCTCTCTCTCTCTCTCTCTCTCTCTCTCTCTCTCTCTTCTCTCTCTCTCTCTCTCTCCTGCGTGCGTGGTGTGTGTGTGTGTGTGTGTGTGTGTGTGTGTGTGTGTGTGTGTGTGTGTGTGTGTGCGCGCGCGCGCGCGCGCGTATATGTTTGTCAGTACAACCTTGAGTTAATCTGACAATAAATTGGTTTCAGTCAGTCAGTGTGTGTGTGCGCGCGCGTATGTGTGTGTGTGTGGTGTGTGTTGTGTGTGTGTGTGTGTGTGTGTGTGTGTGTGTGTGTGTGTGTGTGCGTGCGCCGTGCGTGTGTGTGTGTCATACGCGCGGGGGGCGGGTGGGCGCGGTGGGGGGGGGGGGTGGTTGGGGAAGTTTTTTTCGGGGGGGCGGTGGGGTGGGGTGTGTGTGGTTGGTGTGTGTTGTTTTGTGTGTGTGTGTGTGTTTTGTTGTGGTGTGGCGTGGGGGTGCGCGTGTGTGGTTCCTTTGATGACAGGCAAAAAAATGGTCAAACCGACAAACTAGCTCCCACCAACCCTCGGCATACTATCAGGAAACGTTTTAAGGCCGTGTTTCGCGTACACAAAACTGTTGGTTTACACACTTTGGTTTTAAAACACACCGTTGGTTTTACACAATTTTGGGTTTTCCGGAGCCCCAGGCTGTTTTAGCAGCCTCCAATTAAAAAAACTTCAAGACGAATTAAAAACCACAAAGCTTATGGCAACGTAAGTTTGCACGCCCGGGTAGATCATGTCATAAAAGCAAAATGTAACATTCCTTTCGTCTACAACCCACCCCCTCTTTTATCTTGCTTCCGCCTTTTTCCCCCCCCCCCCCCCCCCCAAACAAAACAAACAAACAAAACAAACAAAACCAAAAAAACCAACAAAAATCGACGTCTTCAGCAACAGCTTGAAAGTACTGTCTTTCAAAAGCTAAAAAAAAAATTTAAACAAGTCCCTTTGACAAAAGTTGTTTTTAGGATAAGTGTTATGGATGGGGGCCTCACATGCGCGCAGGTCCCCACAACCCAAAACCCCACACACCCACACACCACAACACACAACACATCTCTCTCTCTCTCCTCTCTTCTTCTCTCTTCCTCTTCTCCTCTACACACACAACACACACACAACACAAAAACCCCCCCCACACACACACACACACCACCCACCCCCCCCCACACACACACCACCACACACAACCACCCCACAACACACCCCACCCCGCAACACCACCCCATCTCCACCTCATCAAAAACCCAAAAATTGACTTTGTAAAAAATCCCCAAAAAATTCAATAAATCAGTTAAAAACGGCGAGCACAAAGAACCTTAAACCCAGGTAAAAGCGAAAACCCAACGCCCAAAACAAGGACCGCGTTCCTTACGTTTTATGGGTGGTTTGCAGTGGCAAGACAAAGGCGAAACAAAAATACTCCATCAAATTTTTACAAATTCAAGAAAATTGTTTTTTAAAAACAAAAAGCGCTGAATGCCATTTTCGTAACTGCCCTGTGAAGAGGAGGGGAGAGAGAGAGAGAGAGAGAGAAAAGAGAGGGGGCAGAGAGGGAGAGAGGGGAGAGAGGTAGAGAAAGGGGAGCGGAGGGGGGGAGAGAGAGGGGGGGGAGAGAGGAGGGGGGGAGGGAGGGAGGGCGGAAACAAGGGGAGAGGAGAGAGAGAGCGAGAGGCAGGAAGAGAGGAGGAAGAGGGGGAGAGAAAGAGAGAGAAGGAGAGAGGACAGAGCGCAAAAAAAAGACGGTCCCCCGTTTCTCTTGTTCTGATTTTACCCAAAACAGTTTTATCCTTTACTCTCCTAATTTCTACTACTACTACTAACTTCTGCACTATGCTACCCCATTACTCTTTCTCTTAAATTTACTCTATTACAGATACTTCTTATACTACTACCACCCCCACCCCCACCCCCCCTCACTAAAATACTACTAACTACTATACTATACTACTACTAAACCACCCCACCCCCCCACCCCACCATGACCACCACCCCCACCCTACTCTCCATCACCACTTCTACCTATTCGTTGCTGTGGACATTCGTCCCTTTAATTCCCGTGAGGTACCCACATCAAAGTATAGCCCCCCTCCCCAAAAAACCGAACCATGCGCACCCACACGCGAAAAGGGCCCGACCCCCCGAGGAAAGGCAAGGGGGGCCTAGTGCCAAACCTCCCCGCCTAAAAGAAA
>CM031617.1:46704374-46714374 GCA_018398815.1 Conus ventricosus | reverse complement strand
ATCAGCCGACCGACGACGGACGGACGAGTCGCTCGTGCCGCCGCTTCAAGGTGGCTTGTCACGTTGGTCTGTACGAGTCCTTCGCTTCCTCTGCCACCACTCTCCCCCCCCCCCCTCCCCCCACACACCACCACCCTGTCCCTCCTATCTCTCACCGTCACCTCCCTCTCTCTTCCCTCGCCACCCCTCCCCCTCCCTGGCTCCCCCGCCCCCTTCTTTCTCTCTTCTCTCTCCAGCCCCTCCCCCCTCCCTTTCCCAAGACGCAAGACGCGTCCTGATTGGAGCTGGCTTACGCCTTGCAAGTCATGACCGCGTGCGCACGTGCTTGTGTGCGACGGCGGCTATGTGTGTGTTGTGTGTGTGTGTGGTGTGTGGTTGTGTGTGTGGAGTGCGCATGCGCGTGAGAGAGAGAGAAAGAGAAAAGATGAGAGGAGAGAGAGAGAGAGAGTAGAGAGGAGAGGAGATGCGCGCGCCGCGGCCGCGCCCGTGTGTGTGTGTGTGTGTGTGTGTGTGTGTGTGGTGTGTGCGCGCGTGCATGCGAGCGTGCGTGTATGCCTATGTGTGTGTGTTTGTGTGTTGTTTTGTTTTGTTTGGTGTATGTGTGTGAGCGTGCGTGCGTGCGTGCGCGCGTTTGTGTGTGTGTGTGTGTGTGTGTGTGTGTTGTGTGTGTGTGTGTGTGTGTGTGTGTGTACTGAGTGCGTTTGTGTCCGTGTGTGTGTGTGTGTGCGCGCGCCGCTTGCTTCAGCATCTGCAGAGGGGTGGAGGAATACCAAGTGGCTGTGCCGAGTCAATGACGCCGGGTTAGTTCTAGTTCGTTAGTCGCCGAGTTCTGTCTGAAATCCTGCTCTCTATCGATTGTATCTCTGTCGTAGTAACTGCACTCCCATCTCCCCCTCTCCCCTCCCCCTCCATCACCCCACCCCTGTGCCTCCCCTTTTTCTCTAAACACCCCCCTCCCCCCCCCCCCCCCCCCCCCCCACCTTCTTGCGTCTCTTCGCCATTCGCCCACACTGACCGCTCACGACGGAGCCAGCAAAATCAGCCAGCAGCACCTGCTCGCTCGCTCGCAACCATGGTAACAGAAGTCATTCATGCCCCAAGACCAAAGCATCGATTCCCCGTCTGCTGAATGACACCGTTTTCAAGGGTTTTTCGATGTTCTTCCTCTTCTTCTCTCTTTTTCTCTCTCCTCTTTCGCGCTCTCTCTCTCTCCTTTTCCTTTTTTTTTTCTTTTCTTTCTTTTTTCTTTTTTCTTTCTTTCTTTCTTCTCTCTCTCTCTCCTCTCTCCTTCTCTCCCCCCTCTTTTCCCCCCCTCTCTCTCTCCTTCTCTCTCTCTCTTCTCCCCTCTCTCTCTGTTTCGCGCGCGTGTGTGGTGATGCTTTTGGATTGGTATGTCGGGCGTGGTGTGTGTTGTGTGTGTGTGTGTGTGTGTGTGTGTGTGTGTTGTGGTATGTGTGTGGGGTGTGTGTGGTGTGTGTGTGTGTGTGTGTGTGTGTGGGTGTGTGTTGTGTGTGTTACGCGCACGCGCGCGTTAATTTTGTGTGCGTGTGTATGCGCGCTCGTTTTGCGGTGCGGGGTGTGTACATGCCGCGCGCCGCTCTTGTTTGCTTGCGGTAGGGTTTTGTGTGTGTGGTTGTGTGTGTGTGGTGTGTGTGGTTTGTGTGGTTGTGTTGGTATGTGTGCGTGCCAGCGTGCTCGTGTTGTGTGTTGTGTGTGTGTGTGTTGTGTTGTGTGTGTGTGTGGGTGTGTGTGTGTGTGTGTGTGTGTTGCGTGCGTGCGTGCGTGCGTGGTGCGTGCGTGCGTGCCGCCTGTGTTGTGTGGGGTGTGTGTTGTGTGTGTGGTGTGTGTGTGTGTGTGTGTGCGCGTGTGAGTGGTGCAAATGAACGCCGCATTTTGGTGCGTCGTGCATGCGGTGTGTGGGGTTGTGTGTGGGGGGTTGGTGGGTGTGTTTGTGTGTGTGTGTGCGCGCGCGCGGGGGTTGGTGTGTGTGTGTGGTTTTGGGTGTGGGGTGTGTGTGGGTTGTGGGTGAGGTGTGAGTGGTGTGTGTGTGGTGTGGTGTGTTGTGTGTGTGCGCGCGCGGGCGGGGTTTGGGTTTTGTGTTTGTGTGTGTGGGGGTGTTGTTGTGTTGGTGTGTGTTGTTTGTGTGTGTATTGTGCAGGCAGTGGTTGCTTCCCATTTTGACTTCTTCAAAGGGGAAAAACAGACGGCCCAACAAATAACACAAGGGCCCCACGCATTAACTTCATCAAGTGTAACCAGCCACATTTACGGAATTCGGCGGGTCCCCTTAACAAAAAAGACATAGAGATAAAAAACAAAATTAAAATAGCCTATATAGCCCCCAAACAGTTCTTTCTACTTGTTTTCCCCCCAACCTTCAATTTTTGAGCTTGACTGCTGTCCCCATCATCATCCATTCTCTGTCTGTCTGTCGGGCTGTCTTTCCCCCCCCCCCCACCCTCCCTTTCTCTCTCTCTCCCCTTCCTCTCTCTCTCTCTCCTCTCCTCCCTTCTCTCTCTCTTTTCTTATGCTTTTTTTCGAAATTGTTTCACGTCTTTTCAAAAAAACCCCCCAAATGGTCGTCACCCCCCCCTGTTTTTTCCTTTAATATGAAGAAGACATACAAGACTTCTGAAAAAGCGTAAATCCAAATTTCACCTCTAAAGCGAAGTTTTCACTGGAAAATTTTCGAAGACGCGATCGGAAGCCCCCATTTTGTTTTTCCCGCGGGGTCACAAAGTCATGAAAAATTAAGGGAAAACAAAAAAAAGCCCAACCAAATTTTGGATCAACAAGTTTTTCTACACGATATTTTTTTTGCCCTACGTTTTACATTAGAAAGTAAATCTTAAATAAATTTTACGAACCCCCCAGAAACGGGACAAACGAGTCCAAGACAAAACACAACGCGTTCGCCCTTTGGTCTTCTTCGGGTGAGACTAAACGAATAAAAACAACGAAAACCCCAACTTAGCTTGATCGCTTTGAAGCGTTTAAAAGGATCAAGCAAGTGAATTTCGTTTGTTTATTCGTTTAGTCTCACCTGAAGAAGCCCTAAGAGGTCGAAAGCGTTTTTTTTGTTTTGCGACTCGTTTGTCCACGTTTCTCTGGGGGGTTCGCAAACATTTATTTCAGTTTTTGTTTAGTTTTCCCGCCCGCAGTCGTCTCTTTTTTGCAACTGACCATTAGAAAGTAATTTTAGCTTACATTTTTTGTTGAAAAAAATTCACTGGGGGCCCCTCGTGCTAGAAAATGTCTGCATTTTTGGGTCTTTTTAAAAAAAATTTTTTTCAAAAATAAAGTGTCTTCAAATCTGAAATAAAGACAACAATATGAAAAAATTTACCAAAAATATTGTGCTTTTGCAGAAGTGCACAATTCTGGATAGTTCGAACATAGAACCCCCGCACCCCTTCCCCACCAGCCTGGTGTTTTTGGGGGATGCGTGTAGTTAGTTAGTTTTAAAAAGAAATTAAGGGCTTCATGAATTTTGTGTGAAGGATATGTAATCTGGCCATGTTATAGTTTGGGTATGCCCCCCCCCCCCCCCTTCCCCCCCCCCCCCCCAAAAGTGAGCGTACTGATTTTTTAAATGATTTAGCCTTCATCCATTCACACAGAACCCCCTTCCCCCCTATTACTCTTTTATGCACACGGGCCCCGGCGCGCATGCACGCGCGCGCGTGCACACACACACACCCACACACCACACACACACACACACACACCACACACACACCACACCACAGATATTGCAGGGCAGACACTGGGGAAGGATCACAAATTTAGGAAAGGAGACAGGAGCAGACAGACAAAAGGAGAGGAGAGAGGAGAGAAAAAAAGAGAGAGAAGAGAGAGACAGGACAGAGAAGACAGACGACAGACGAAGACAGACAACAGACACACACCACCACACACACACACACACCAAAAACCCAAAACACACCACAACACACACACACAACACGCTAACCCACCTCCCTCCCAGCGTTGGGTTTACCCCAACACCCAAATTCCCCCAACACCACCCCCATCACCCGTGCCAGAGCTGATACAAAATTTCCCGGGAAAGTTGCTCACCCCCTGTCCAGAGACCGAAGGGCAGGACGAGCAAAAGGGGTTTTGGGGGAGACGGAGGGGGGGGTGGGGGGTGGGGGGGGGGAAGGTTGAGATGGGGTTTGGGGTAGGGGGGGTGGGGGGAGGTGGGGGGGGGGAGAAGATGCGGGGGGGGGGGTGGGGGTTTTAAAAACGGGGGGGGGGGGGGGGGGGGGGAGGCGAATCGGAAAGAGCCGGAGGGGGCGAGATTACGAGGACAATGGGTGTGTGGTGAGGTTGGGGGGAAACGGGACTGAAATGGTTAGTCAGAACTTGGGGAGAGTGGGGGGGGAAGGAAACAGAAAAGAAGAAGGAAGGGGGGCAAAGAAGAATGGAGGGAAAGAGACAGAGAGAGAGAGAGAGAAGAGAGAGAGAGGGGAGAGAAGAGAGAGAAGAGAGAGAGAGAAAGATAGAGAGAGAGAAAACAGAGAGAGAGACAGGAGAGAGACACAGAGAAGGGAAAAGAGAGAGAAGTTAGTAAAAGGGAATGGGGACGAGGGGAGAGAGAGAGAGGGAGAGGGGAGAGGGGAAGGGATAGGAGGGGAGAGAGAGAAAAGAATTGAAAAAAGGGGCAAGAGGAAGAGAGAGAGAAGAGAGGAAGGAGAAAGGAGGGAAGGGGAAAGGAGAGAGAAAAGAGAGAAGAGGGAGAAAAAATGGGGAAGAGAGAGAGAGAGGGAGAGAGGAGAGAGAGAGAGAGAGAGGAGAAAGAGAAAAGGAAGAGGGAGGGGGTAGAAAGAGGGAAGGGGAAAGGGGAAGAGAGAGAGGAGAGGAGAGAGAGAGAGAGGAGAGGGAGAGAGTAGAGAGGAGGGAAGAGAAAGAAGGGGGGGGGAAGGGCGGGGAAGGGGGAGAGAGGAGGGGAGAGAAAAGGGGGGGGGGGAGAGGAGAGAGGGGGAGAGAGAGAGGAAAAAGGAGGGGGAGGGGGGAAGGGAGGGAAAAAAAGGGAAGGGAGAGGGAGGGGGGGGGGGAGGGAGGAAAAAGAGGGGGGAGGGGAAGAGGGAGAGGGAAAGAGAGGAAAAAGGGGGGGGGAGGGGGGGAAGGGAAAGAAAAGGGAGGAGGGAGAGGAGGGGGGGGAGGGAGAAAAAGGGGGGGAAAAAAAAAGAAGAAGAGGGGAGGGGGAGGGAGCGAACGAAAAAGAGGGAGAGGAGAGAGAGAGAGAGGGAGAGGAGAGGGGGGGAGGAGGGGAGGGAGGGGAGAAGAAAAGGGGGAGGAGGAGAGAGGGGGGGGAGGGGAGAGAACAGGGGAAGAAAAGGTAAGGAGAAGGGAGGAGGGGAGGAGAGGAGAGAGGAGAAAAGGGAGAGGGAGGGGAGAGGGGGAGAGAGAGAAAGGGAAGAGAAGAAGAGGGAGAGGGAGGGAAAAGGGGGAGAGAGGAAGAGAGAGGGAAAAGGGGAGAGGGAGAGGGGAAAGAGAGAGAGAGGAAGAGAGGGGGAGGAAAAGGAAAAAGAGAGAGAAAGGAGAGAGAGAGAGAGGGGAGAGGGGAGGAGAGAGAGGGGGAGAGAGGGGGGGGAGAGGAGAGAGAGGGGGAGGGCTGTGTGGTTTTGAGGGGCTTGGTTTGCTTTCGCGTTTTGTTTGTAACGTTGCCAAAAGTGTACTAGTGTCCGTATAGTAGGGAGAGTGATGCTCCCATTTTTAAAAATTTTTGCACAAATTTTTCCAAGAGGAGAAAAGGAGAGGAGGGGGGGGGGGGGGGGGGTAGAAAAAAAGGAAAATCAATGACGTTCCTGTGATCTTGGAGTCTGGGTTTTTGACAAAAGAGTTCTTAAACCCCCCACAAACATGGGAAAAAAGACGGGATAGATCTTCCCTGAAATTTAATTTCCTACTTCTGTTGTCTGTCTGTCTACTGTCTCTCGACACGCGAAATTCGGCTAACGAAATACCAAAAATTTTCGAAAATAAAACCGTCATGTTCAAAAAAAGCACCCCCCCCCCCCCCCTTTCCCGAAATTTAATCGATAAGTACGTTGAACGAGTTCAAAACATTTCTCCCCCACACAAATTTTGGATATCCCAAGACACAGGGGGAAAAGTCAACGCTGCTGTTGGTTTTCCCCCCCCCCCCCCCCCTTCCCCCACCCCTTTTAAATTTTAAACCTTGATCCCGGGCGGCTCTCTCTCTCTCTTTCTCTCTTTCTTCTCTCTCTTCTTCCCATCGGAAAAAAGTTCACAGAATTCGGGCGAATAAAATCCCCGGAAAAAGAAGAGCAGCGGAATCGGGGCGAAATTTCTTCTAGATATGCTTCTTTCCTGAAAAGATATAATGTTTTTTTGATGCCAACAAGAAAATTTTGTCGTTCGGGGTGTGGGAAAAAAAAAAATAAAAAAAAGAAAAAAATTCCTCACGGGTTTAATGCATTACGTTTTTTTTTCTTTCTTTTTTTCTTTTTGCCCTCGAAGAAAAAAAAAAAAAAAAAAAAAGTCAGGTCTTTGTGGTGGGAAAACCGGCGAATTTTCCTTCTCATATTCCCCGCTGTTGTGCAAACGTTTTGCAGTGGCTGCAGAAGGGTTTTCCCTTTGCGACGAACAGGTGGGGGAAAGCTTCATTCGGTTGTGTCAAGCGATCATGTGAATTGTGCAGAATGGGGAATTATGGAGAGGGACTGAACAAATGGGAGACTTGTTTTTTCCTCCCGGAAATTGTAAGATTGTGCCATGGTGCAGTCTCTCTACTCGCTGCGCGCGCGCGCGCGCAAACAACCCCACACACACATACCCTCAAACCCACCCCCCCCACACCCACCCAAACCCCCCACACACCCCAAAGCGCACGCACACCACCCACCACCCCCACACCACACACAACCAATACACCCAAAAACAATACAACATACACACTCGTCACACACACACCACACACACACACCACACCCCCCCCACCCCCCCCACCTCAGTCACAACACACACAACAACCACAACAACACAACACACCACACATCAGTTTACCACACAAAACCCCGCACACCACACACACACCAAACAACCACACACACACACACAACACACTCAGTCACACCCCCCACACACCACACACACACACCACAAACACACACAACAACACACAACACACTCAGTCCTCCACAACACACCACCCAAAACCCCACCACACACAACACGCGCGCGCGCGCGCGCGCGCGCGCGCGCGCGCACGCCCCGGGACCACGCAGCACGCACGCACGCAGCACGCCCGCACGCACGCACGCACGCACGCCGCACACACACACACACAGATTTTGTCTCTCTTAAAACGAAGACAACACGAGGGCAGACACCAAAACACCCACACACACACCAAAACACACACACACACCACACACACACCACACCACCCCAATTTTTGATCCACCCCCACCCCAAAATCCGCTTGTTGCTCAAAACCCCCCCCTCCCCCTTTTCCTTCTTATCCTCCCCTTTTTCGTTTGCGACCCCAGCCACCCGTTCCCCCCCCTCACCCTTTCTTCCCCCTTACCAACCCTTCTCTTTTTCTCTCTTCTCTGCCCACCTTTCCTTCCCAGCCCCCCCCCCCCCCCCCCCCCCCTGCTGTTGAAACATCACCCTGGAAACGAAAAAGAGGGGAGAGAGGAGAGAGAGAGAGGAGAGGAGAGAGAGGAGGAGAAGGGGGAGAGAGAGGAGCGGGGAGAGAGAGAGAGGGGGAGAGAGAAAAGAGAGGGGCCGAGAGAGGGGAGGAGAGAGAGAGAGAGAGGGAAGGGGGAGGAGGGGAGAAGCGAGCGGAGAGAGAGAGAGGAGGGGGGAAGGGGAGAGAGAGAGGGAGGAGGGAGGAGAGAGAGAGGAGGGTGACGATGATGAGACAAAAAAGTTTTGTTGATAAACTTTTTTGGGTTTTGGTAACAAAAAGCGAAAAATGCTTATATAAAATATTTAGAGAGAGAGAGAGGGAGAGAGGAGAGAGGGGAGAGGAGTGACAGACAGGGCAGACAGAGAGAGAGAGGCAGACAAAACCAAAATGGACAACAGACGACACAGATAGAATACACAGACGGCAGACAGGGCAGATAGAGAGGAGGCAGGCAGACAGACAGAAGACGACGAAGACAGACAGCAGACAGACAGATGGCAGACAGAACAGATAGACGACGACAGACACGACAGGCAGAAGACAGAAGGACACAGAGAAGGAGGTGACGAAGAAAATCAGGCATGGGTCCTTTGAAACAAACTCCATTCCCAAAAGAACGCTGTCTACGGGGGCAGAAAGGGTTTTTTTTTTCTTCCCCCCCCCCCCCCCCTTCCCTCTCCCCTTTTCTCTCTCTCTCTTCTCTCTCTCCTCTCCTCTCTCTCCTGTCGTGGGGGGAGATTTTTGGGTCCCCTAAAATGCCTTGCGCCCCGAGCCCCCCCCTTCCCCTTCCCCCTTCCCCCCCCCCCCCCCCCCCCCCCCCCCCCCCCCCCCCCAAAACCCCTCCCTGCCCTCGATGATCAGGTTCGTTGGAAGGAAGGAAGGAAGAGAGTAGAATGAGGGAGGGCGAGAGGGGAGAGAGAGAGACAAGAGGGAAGGGGGGGAAGGGGGAGGGGGAGAGGAGAGGAAGAAGAGAGGAGAGAGAGAGAGAGGGAAGAGGGAGAAGAGAGGGGGAGAGAGAGGGGAAAGGAGGAGAGAGAGAGAAAAAGAGAGAGAGAGAGGAGAAAGAGAGGGGGAGAGAGGAGAGAGGAGGGGAGAGAGAGAGAGAGGGCGAATAGTAACGGGGATGCAAACAAATACGTTGAAAGATACGTAGACAGGTAGACGGAGGAACGGGGGGGTGGGGGTGGGGGGTGGGGGTGGGGGGTGATGGCGGGAGTGGAATGCCGGAGGGAGGGAGGGAGGGGGGTGTGGGCAAGCGGAGCGGGAGACGACAACAAAAGAGCGACGTCAGAGCATCAGGGGTACAACCTGGAATTTATAGCTGTTCGGGCTCTCCAACGTGTGTTGAAAGGAGTCCACACGTCTGTCCAAAATCACACAAACAACGAGACAAACAAGCAGGCAAACAAACAAACAAACAAAAAAAAAAAACAACACTATTATTATTTGCCTCTTTTTTTTTTTTGTCCGAACGCGCGCGAGAGCGCACGCACACACACACACACACACACACACACACACACACACACACACGAACACACGCACGTACGCACATGCAGGCACGCGCGCGCGCGCGGGCACACACACACACACACACACACACACACCACACACACACACACACACACACACACACACACACACACATTTTCCCCTAAAATCGGAAAGCTGCAATAATAACATCCAAAGGTGACTCAGGTCCTCCATGTCACCACCACGAGGTAGTGGCAGTTCCCACGGGCACATTGCCCACCTTGGCTGGTGGTGGCGAGTCCTCCACGTGGAGGACCTTCACCAAGGGGTACCCCTGGTCATACCCCCCCCCCCCTCCCAACGGACGTCCTTCGCTCCGCCTGCCCACCTGAACGATGATATACCGGTGGAAGGGTGGGAGTGTGGGGATGGGAGGTATGGGGGGGGGGGGAGGGAGGGGGGAGGGGGAGCGCTTTTGGAAACCGCACACAGGAGATCTTGGAGACAGAGAGAGAGAGAGAAGAGAGAGAGAGAGAGAGAGAGAGAGGGAGGAAGGGAAGGAGGGAGGGAGAGAGAGAGAGAGAGAGAGAGAGGGGACGGGGCGAGAAAGAGGGGAGAGAGGGAGAGAGAGTGGGGAGGGAGAGAGAGGGAGAGAGAGACAGAGAGAGAGAGCGGGGGGGAGAGAGAGAACGAGAGAGAATGAGAGAGAGAGAGAGAGAGAGAGAGAGAGAGAGGAGAGAGAGAGAGAGAGAGAGAGAGGAGAGAGAGAGAGAGGGAGAGAGGAGAGAGAGAGAGAGAGAGAGAGAGAGAGAGAGAGAGAGAGAGAGAGAGAGAGGAGAGAGAGAGGAGAGAGAGAGGAGA
>CM031617.1:46693268-46695768 GCA_018398815.1 Conus ventricosus | reverse complement strand
TGGTAGCAAGGTGTAAAAGTGTTCGAGTATCTTGTCCCATGACTGAGCATTAATTATTTTGAGAAAATTTAATCTTTGTCTAGCTTTACTTATTATGTGTTCAATATGATATCGCCACTTTAACTTTGGGGTTAAATAGACTCCTAAAAATTTTACAGCTTTTGAATATTTAAGAGTGTTGCCTTTTATAACAAGCTGAGGAGGATGCTTTGGAGCATCACCATTAATAAAAAGCATTAATTGTGTCTTTTCTCCCGAAAGTTCTAAACCATTTTCTTTCATGTATAAATCTAACTTATCTAGCTCAAATTGGTATAGTTTTTGAACATGTGTAATAACTCTCTTATTTGTTTGTTTTCTGACGTTTGTATTCATCCATATAGCAATGTCATCAGCATATTGAACGAGATGGATATTGTTAGATGGAACTTTTGGGGAGATCATGAATAAGAATAGTAAAAAGAACTGGAGCAATGATAGATCCTTGAGGAATTCCAATATCAATATCCTTGAATGACGAATAGCATGTGCCAATTCTTGTACAAATCGATCTCCCAGACAAGAAACATTTTACAAATTGATACATTGCTCCACTAATTCCAATATGTTTTAGCTTATAAAGCAGTCGAGCATGCCATACACTATCATAAGCTTTTCTAATATCAAAAAAAGTAGCAAGTGTACTTTTTCTTCTGGAAAACTGTTTTTTACTTGATTCGTAATTTTGACCAGATGATCAGTTGTACATCTTCCTTTCCTGAAACCTGCTTGGTTGTTTGGAATAATATTGTTCTTTTCGCAGAAATGTAAAATACGACGTTCAACAATTTTTTCCAATATCTTACCAAATTGCGATGTTAAAGCTATTGGACGGTAACTGCCAATTTCGGATCTACGTTTACCTTGCTTTGGAAACTGGTATTACAAACCGTCCTCTTCCAGATAGTAGGGAGAGTTCCATTTACCAACATTTTTGGTAAAATGAGAGAAGTAATTGCTTCCAAGATAAAGGCAAATGGCAGAGCAATTGATATGAAATACCGTCGATGCCAACAGCAGTGGTATTGCAAGTAAAACACTCCAATGAATCATTAAATTCCTCAAGGTTATAAAAGAGTTTAAGTAATGATTTTCATCTGGAGGAGGATCACAATAAATATGTTTTTTCTCTTTTCCCCTTCTCGGTAGCTTCTTATATTTGATGTAAGACTTGATGATGAATTATTCTTTGAAAACACTTCAAAAATAACTCTGCTTTTTCTGCTGATGTGGGGATAGCGTTGTTATCTAATTTAATGGGATATGATGGTAAATGGCATCTGTTCTTTAATTCTTTAACCTTCTTCCATACTTTGTGCATGTCCTTTGATGTAGATATTTTTGAATGGCAAAACGTAGTGAAATAGATACGTTTTGCTTTGGCCACAACTCTGTTACTGTGACTTTTTGCACGTTTCATTGCAATAAAATTTTCTTTTAATTCTGTCCTTTAGCCATGTTTTATAAGTTTTCTTTTTACTGCTCACTGCTTCTGCGCATTCTTCATTCCACCATCCATTTCCTCTGTACTTCTTATCATTATAGCATTTACGCTTGGGCATTGATTTTCAGCAGCGTATAAAAAAAGCTTTTCTGAAGTTCTCATAAAATATATCAGTGTCTTCATGTTCCATGGAATTATGATCTATTGACAATAGAGTTGACTATAGAGGTTCCAGTCAGCACTATTGTATAAAAACTTAGGAATCATATCTTCAACTTCTTCTTCATCTTGAATCTTTTCATTTAGTGTAAGAACAATAGGGAAATGATCACTTCCTAATGTGTTCTTCCTCTGTTATCCAATTAGCATTCAATGATATATCAGGAGATACTAACGTTAAGTCAATAGAGGTTGGCCTGTGATTTGAAACATCAGGAACTCTTGTTATACTTCCATCATTCAATAAAACTAATTTGGAATCCACAATATTTTCAACAAAGCGATTGCATGTTGTGATAGGGCAATCTGGTTCCCAAAACGGAGAATGTGCATTAAAATCTCCCAATATGATCCAATTTTTTTCTGAAGAAGGAAGGTTTTCTTATCCAGTCTGAATTATCTGTGTTTGGGCCTTTTGGATAATATACAGAAAGTATATTTATATAGAATCATTGCTCATTTTTAATGATAACCCGGTAAAAAATTCTTCTTTATCTTTTGCTGTTGAATTGAGGTCTAACTTCAAAGATCTATAAATTTAAAGGTCTGATCTAACATATATTGCAGTCTGAACTCTTTTAGTTGATGTACTACAGTTATATAGAGGAGGGTAGTAGAATCCTTGAATTGAGGTAATTTACTTTGTTCTACATATAAAGACTGCAAAGCCAAAATACAAAAGTTGTTGGAATAAATGTAGTTCTCAAAATGAAGTAGATTTTTAACGATGGATCTACAGTTCCATTGTAGAACAGTAATATAATTGTCAACATGTTTCATAAAAAAGTGGTTGAATAA
>CM031617.1:46687641-46690668 GCA_018398815.1 Conus ventricosus | reverse complement strand
GAAGCCAAAAAAATTTGAGAAAAAAATAATGAATATACCCAAATGGGAATGAACCCATATCCAGTAAACATAACCGTAATCAACACATATTATAAAACAAAGTAGCTATGCACCCCCGGATAGGATTTGACTTCCTCTGAGTTGCAGCTTGCTAGACTATACGACTTAAATAATCAGCTCCTACATTCTGTCGCCCTTTGGAATGTACTGCACTCGGTACCTGTAGGGCTTGCAAATGCCATTGCCCAGCGCAGCACCCTGCTGTTTTTCAGCTGCGCCTTTGTGCTGGTCTCACGCTGAATATATTTGCGGAGAAAATTTCGCATGGAAAAAGTTTTAGTTTCCCATTCACATAAAATTCGGTAACCCCGATCACCTTTTCAGTGATGGTGAATGGTCCTTTCCCAATGCTCAGCACCCTTGTTGTGATCCGTGGGAAGCAGTAAACAGGACTTGATCTCCCCCTTGAGGGATTGCATCCTCCCTTCCTGTCACATTGCTTTTTCTGAAAGACCTAGCCTCCTGCAAACTTTTCCTTTGCAACCTTACATGTCTCATACCCGTGCCCCCCTTTGGAACGGGCGAGATTGGGCCAATCAGATCAATAGCCACTCTCCTGAATGGTTGTGTCAATTAAAGGGGGATGTTTAAGAGGCGCCTTCCTCTTCACCCCTCTTGTGGCTGACCTTTGACACACGTCACATTGACTGCAGAACGCTTTACGTCTGCCATTGCTCCGGGGCCGGGTGAAAGTCATCAAAGATTCGGTCAGCTGTTTTGCTGGTGCGAGATGACCCCCCCATGAGCGACTCGTGACCCACTGACAGGGACGTGTCACGATAACATGCTGGACCTCTAACTGAGTTGTCACCTTCCCTGTTTTCCCCCTTGGTAAACACTGGGTTACAACAACCCGCCTTTCACAAGAAATTCTGTCTCACCTCCTCTAACCACTGTTTCTCTCCACCTCTTGCCAACCCCCAAGATTCACGAGCGAAAGGTCTTGTTCCTGCGCTGCCCTAAACTCATCAGGCGACACATCTATGCCTGACTTCCTTGCTGGAACGACTAACGGTTTATAAACCTTTTCCTCTTCTTGCTCCGTTTTGTCTGCTCCCCCTGTAGCAGTCAACAACTCAGGATCCCTGGATCCCTTGCACCTGGAATATTTCCAATGATCAAAAAAATAAAGGGGGTTTTTCATCACCAGCGCAGACCCAAATCGCCTGAGAAGTAAGGGGTACGTACTTCTATCTTAGCAACTGGGAACTCCCTCACAGTGCCATCGATTAGAGTCAGGTCTGGATTTGCCCTGTCAAATCCCCTTTCCCCGACCAGCGTTGCTCTTACTACACCACATGAACAAACAGTGTCCCGTAACACTTTCACCCTCTGTGGCCGATCCACCCTTCTTCCACTGGGAATGAAAACCCCTCAGCCTAGTGCCCTCCATCCCTGACACCGACTGCTGTCCAGTGTAGCCATAGGCCCCCACTCTACTCTCTTCAGATTGGATCCCGTTTGGTTCCACTGCAGGTCGTTTCCCCCGGCGACCCTTATCAACCTCTTGCAAAGGGTGCTGCCTTCTGGAACCTCATGCGACAATCCCCCGCCACATGTCCCTTCTTGTGACAAATGAAACACTATTGTCCCCTTTTTCCTCCTTTCTGCCCACCACTGGGTTTGCAGGACTTTGCAGAAACTCCTTAGTCTCCTTGCACTCTTCTCACCTGTGCTTGGCACCTGTTCCCCCTGCACCTTAGTCCCAAACGTGCCTCTCTATACACCTCTGCTAACTTCAGCAACTCCCCTGCTGTCCCCTTTGGCTGTCTCTCTTTCAAATGTATAGTTAACTCTGGACTGCAACCTGACAAAAACTGTTCCTTCATAACCTCTGGCAGGCTCGCCAATAAATTGTCAACTCGGGGTATGTCAGTGGAGGAAGGCTAGCGCACAGCCCCAAACACACTCACAGCTTGCTTACAATCTCATTCATATATCATGCATTCGTCACTCAAACCCCTAGTAAAAATCTATAACTTTACTACCCATGATCATAGAACCAAACATCAATGCATATGGAGTCAACAAAATAAAAATTCTCTCTTTCCTTGAACTTCACAAAACCCTTTATCTTAAAACATCATTAACTAACCCGGGTATAAAAGATTTCTACTTTACCTGGCCAGGTGATCTTAAACTATTCACGAATCACTGTCTTTCCTTTCTTCTTTTTTTTTCTTTTCTTTTCACTGTCACTTTCACAAACACCAGTCACCACACAACTGCTGGCACTGGTCAGGTTGGACAGCTGGCACTGGTCAGGTTGGACTGCTGGCACTGGTCAGGTTAGACCGCTGGCGTTGGTCAGGTCGGACTGCTGGTGAAGTGGCGCTGCCAGGTATGAGGTCGAACCCCGGTTCAGATCGGACAGTGGCTATCAGACATTGATCTGTTCTCCTTTCTTTCTTCCTGCATTAACGCATTGCACTCTCTCTCTCTCTCTTCTAGTCTGCTCTATCAAATGGACATGGTTGCTTTTCTTTTCTTTTCCTTTTCTTTTTTTTCTCTTCATCAGTTAGCAACTCTCTCTCTCACATCTCTCCTCAGTCCTCCCTCTGCAGACTCTATCTGGTGCTAATGCTACAGCTCGGTTCTCTTCACTCCCCCTCTCATCTCCCTGCATTTCTCTCCTGCCGAGCCTACACCCAGAACCTCTTCCTCTCTCACTCTCTCTTTTCGTTCCTTCATAACCAGCTCTTCCAACTCAGCGAACTCCTTTCTCGTACCACTCAACTCTAACCACTTCTCAAAATAGTGATCTAAACGTGCACCAAATTGAGTGTACGTTTCACCTGCTTGTAATCTAGCTGATCGAAATTTCTTTCTGAATCCCTCCTCTGTGAGGTCAAATCCCTTCATCAACGACTCCTTCACAGCACCAAAATCGGATTGTTGGTCTGCTGGTAACGCAGTGAAAATCTGTAATGCCTTACCCGTCAATAGCGCTGACAAAATGACTGCCCA
>CM031617.1:46680141-46682641 GCA_018398815.1 Conus ventricosus | reverse complement strand
CCACCCCATCCCGTTCCCTCTTCTTCTTTTTTTTCTTCTTCTTTGCTCTCTCTCTCTCTCTCTCTCTCTCTCTCTCTCTCTCTCTCTCTCTCTCTGTCTCCCCCCCCCCTCTCCATCCTGCCTAACCCCCCTCCCCCCCCCCCCCCCCCCCCCCCCCCCCCAAACCCGCCGCCTCATTCGTCTTTCGCCGAGGCAAAATTACAAGCTGATTGAACGCGCAACAAATCATGGCTCAAATATCTCTCCCTCCGGCCTCCCCTCCTGTTTCAATGAGTTTCATTACATTCTTTTCAATTAAGAGGGAGGGAACGGTGAGGCTAGTAGGTGGGGCGGCGGTGGGAAGTGGGAGGAGGAGTAGGAAGGGAGTGGACGGGGGAGAAGGGGTGGGTGGGGGGTGGGCAGACGTGACGAAAACAGACAGGCCATGCTAGCGTTCTTTCTTTCTTGACCGGGAGTCTGACATCCCGCTTCGCATAATTGTGAACAAGATGCAAAGCATATAAACGATACTCCCAGTTTATCTTCCTGAAAAAAAAAACGTCACAATCAAACATGCGTCATAATGTATTTGACGTCACAATCAAACAAGCGTCATAAAGAGATTTCCATAAAGAAGAGAAACCGTTTTGGGCCGTTATAGCCGTTAGTAACGGCTATTCTGGTAAAATAAAACATCGGGCATCATCCGTGACCCATAATGAACATGCCTACAAATTTTCAGAAGTGGAACACATTTTGACCACGGACAGAGAGACACAGAGACACACAGACAGCATTTTCTTCGTTCCCATTGTAAAGTACTCCCTGTTCTATAAGAATTTGGAGTACAACAAACATAACCATCAGTACTGATACCGGTGATTAGCGGTATCGTGATTTCTCAGACGAGGGCTTCCATGTTCGATGGACGGAGAGTCTTGGGAGTCTTGGATTCCTGGGATTCATTGCTGATAAAAACATCTAAATCACTGTGTGTGTGTGTGTGTGTGTGTGTGTGTGTGTGTGTGTGTGTGTGTGTGTGTGTGGTGTGTGTGTGTGTGTGTGCGTGAGTGTGTGTGTGTGTGTGTGTGTGTGTGTGTGTGTGTGTGTGTGTGTGTGTGCGCGCGTGCGTGCGTGTGTGTGCGCGTGCGTGCGTGTGTGTGTGCGCGTGCGTGCGTGTGTGTGTGCGTGTGTGCGTGTGCGTGTGTGTGTGTGTGTGTGGTGGACAGAGAGAGAGAGAGAGAGAGAGAGAGAGAGAGAGAGAGAGAGAGAGAGAGAGTGCGAGTGTGTGCTCACGCGTGCATCCGTGTGTGTGTGTGTGTGTGTGTGTGTGTGTGCGTGCGTGCGTGCGTGCGTGCGCGCGCGCGCATGCGTGCGCGTGTATGCGTGTGCGTTCGTGTGTGTGTGTCGGGGAAGGCGTGGAAAGGGAGCGATACTGGACGTATATCGCATGCTAAGCCTGGTTCAGACTTGTTGATTTCCATTGGGTTAAAGTAGAGGAAAGCACACAACAATCGCATGACGACGACCACCACCCCATCCCCCATCCCACATGCAGGCATCCACGCACAAACATACACAAGTACACGTGCGCTTGCGCTCACAAACAGCCATGGAGATGCGCTTGCAAACGTTGACACTGACGCGCACAAACCACATGCCCCCACCCACCCAACCCCTCTCCTCTCCTCCGGCCCCCTTTCTCCCTGCTCCCTCCCCCCCCCCCCCCCCCCCCCCCCCGCCCCCTCATTCCTTTCCGATCACAGAGAGAGAGAGAGAGAGTGAGAGAGAGAGAGAGAGAAGAGAGAGAGAGAGAGAGAGAGAGAGAGGAGAGAGAGAGAGTGTGTCATGAGTCGGCCGAATGTTCTCGAGCATTTAGGGAAATTAAGGGTAGTTTTCCTGTTGTTGAGAGCAAGTTCCTTGGGTTCTTCAAGTGTGCGAACTCAGGCATCACCAGAGGGGAATACCCCGAGTCGTATACTGAAGGAGGGGGAGTTACTGGGAAGTGTTTCGCATGTCCGAGGGATAGTGACAAGGAGTTGGCGACCTGCCGGTCCTGGGTAGGGAGTGTCCAGTCCGACCACTGGCTGGCTATTCACTAGGTTCTCCAGTGGGCCTGAAGTGAAGGCGATCGTGTCAGGTGACCGTCACGGGTAGGTGACCGTCAGCCTGCAGGCAGAGTACAGCGACCATTCAGACGTCCTTGTTCTGGGAATGAATGGAAGGCTTCGGCCTATTGAGTGGTTTGCACCTTGTTGTCTATAGAGGTAGTAACTACTCGAAGCATCAGTCCTGGCTGGTAGAGAAGTCCAGGCTGTTAGTACACTGGGTAGCTTGGGGGAATCGAACATGAGTTTGAATAGGAGGTTATGCATTAACCACTGGGTACCCAAGTCTTTGTTGGCGCTAGCAGCTGTGGTGTGTGTGTATGTGTAGGTGACTAGTGATTCCATTGGTGGAATAAAATAACTTGGGGATTTATTGGTACAAATCGTGTGATGTGTGTGTGCCAGTGATTCCA
>CM031617.1:46665141-46675141 GCA_018398815.1 Conus ventricosus | reverse complement strand
TGTGTGGTGTGTGTGTGTGTGTGTGTGTGTGTGTGGTGTGTGCGTGTGTGTTCGTTCGTTCTTTAATTTAACGTCTATCCACCTAACAGTGATCTTAGACAGAATGTAAGTGTTATGTGTGTGTGCATGTGGTGTTTTGGGGTGTATGCATGCGAACGGTTGGTGTTGATTTTGGGCGTACATAGGTATGTATAATGCATTTAGGCCTAGATAAAATAAATAATATTTAAAAAAAAATAATAAAAAAAAACAAAAAAAAAACACACACAAAAACAAACAACAAAAAAAAACCCAAACATTACTGATTCCAAAACTTTGAAAGAAACACTAAATAAGCAACTAACACCAGGATGGGGAAAATAACATAGACGTTAAAGTAAATGTCTAACTGGGCTCTTAATCAGTCCATGAACAACTTCAAAAATGTTTGATTCGTTGGAGATGACGTCTTCAAAGGCTGACATCGACGGTTCAGTGTTCAACAACCAAGCAGGTAAGTAGGGCTTCATTCTATCACACACAAAAAGTAGATGGAACGGGGTGATTTGCTGGCCACAAATGCAAGTCACATGTTTACAGAATTTGGTTTTAAAGGCATCAAGCCTCAATCTAAAAATCAAACTTTTTAAAATCCACTCTTGGTAGAGATTCTTGATACCTGTTTTATTGTCTGATATCTTGTTAAATAATATCCCCTTTTTGTTTCTGGTGCCTTTTCGCTTATTTGAAATAGAGTTCCAGGATACGTCTTTTAGAAGACTATAACTCTCATGTAAGGATAAAGGAATGCATATCTTTGTTAAATCAGTCTCAGTGATAGCAGCCTTTTTGGCTAATTGGTCTACCCTTTCATTCGCAGATAATCCACAATGTGATGGAACCCAACAAAAATCGACATAGGAACCACGTAAATGCAAAAAATGAATTAAGTGGTAGACTTCTGATATGAGTTCTGCTCTCACACTTGCATTCGAAAATTTTAGAGCTTGTAGGACTGATTTTGAATCAACACAAAGTAGTATTTGAAATGCAGGAAATTGAAAATCAAGAAGAAAGTGTAATGCCATAATAATGGCAACAAGTTCCGCAGTAAATATGGAAATATTCTTACCAAGGTGGTAACCTTTCTTTATTTTTAAGGATGGAATTATGAATGCTGAACCAGACAAATGATTGTCTAGTACAGAACCATGTGTGTGTGTGTGTGTGTGTGTGTGTGTGTGTGTGTGTGTGTGTGTGTGTGTGTGTGTGTGTGTGTGCGTGTGTGTGTGTGTGTGTGGTGCGTGCGTGCGTGCATGCGTGTTTGTGTGCACGCGCGCAAGAGAAAAAAAAAATGCTGGTGTAGTTGAAGAAACCAACGATAAGGCAAGAGCGAAACTGGTGAAAGAGCACAAAAAAAAGAAGCAAACGAGGTTCTCTTGGCTGCTCATTAAAGCTAAATGCAGATAGCTCCATTTCTGGCTCATACAGACACTTCTGGTAAAGAAAGAAAAGACTTTCACATTTTTGCCTAATAATAATTAGCAGAGTCTGACAGAACATTTTTTTTTCTTTTCTGTCTTCTCTTCCGTGCAACATCAGTGGCGTGACTCGCACATCGCTCATTCCGACTCTCGTCCCCAGCACACAACCTGGCTTGCCCCGCCACAGCCCCAGCAGCAAGAGTCCACAGGGAGAAGCCGATGCCAAGCCGCCATGATACAACTCACCTGAGAAGACACTGCACAGGTGCTCAGTCACTCCGGTGGTGCCCGTTCTGATCAAAACGTGTGCAGGATACTACCTACCAGGTGTCTTAATGGCGACAATTCATGACAAGACGTGGAGGGAGTCAGTGTTGAGTCAGTCAGTCACCCCACGTCAGTTCAGCGAGTCCCCCGCCCACACCGGCGATCGGGACACGAACTGTCCAGGGGCAAAAAAAAAAAAAAAAAAAAAACCCCCAAAAAAAGGGGGGTTTTTGGGGTTTTTTTTGGGGGGTTTTAAAAAAAAAAAAAAGGGGTTTTTTAAAAAAGGGGTTTTTTTTTTAAAAAACCCCCGGGGTTTTTTAAATTTTCCAAAAGGGAAATTTTAAAAAAAATTAAACCCCCCCCGGGGGTTTATTGGGGGTTTTTTGGGGGGGTTTGGGTTTTTTTGGGGGGGGGTTTTTTTTTTTTGGGTTTTGGGGGTTTGGGGGGGGGGGTTCGGGGGTTTTTTAACCCCGGAAAGGAAAAAAAATTTTTTTTTAAAAAGATGGGGGAAAAAAAGGGGAAATAAAAAAAAAATTTTTTTTTTTTTTTTGGGGGCCCGGGGTTTGGGTTTTCCCCCCAACAAAAGGGGAAAAAAAAAAAAAATTTTTTTTTTAAAAAAATTTGGGGCCCCAAAAATTTTTTTTTTTTTTTTTAAAAAAGGGGGGGGGCCCAAAAGGTAAAAAGGGGGCCCGGAAAAACCGGTTGGGGAAAAAAACCCCTTAAAAGGGGGGGGCCCCCCCCCCAAAAAAAACCCCGGAAAAAAACCCAAAATTCCCCCGGGGTTGCCTTTTAAAAAAAAAAAAAAAAATTTTTTGGCGACCCATGGGGGGGGGGGGGGTTAAAGGGGGGGGTTTTAATTTTTAAAAAAAACCCCCCCCTTTTTTTCCTGCCCCGGGGGGGGGGGGGTTTTTTAAAATTTCCCCGGGGGGAAAAAAAAAAAAAAAAATTTTTTTTTTTGGGGGGGGGGAAAAAATTTGGGGGGTTTTTTGGTTTTGGGGGGGGGGTTCCCAATTTAAAACCGGCCCCGGGGGGGATTTTTCCCCCCGGGGGAAAAAAAAATTTTTTTTTTTTTTTTCCCCCCCCTTTCCCCTTTTTTAAAACCCCCCCAAAAACCCCCAAAAAAAACCCGGGCCAAAACCCCCAAAGGGGGGAAAAAAGAACCCACCCCCAAACCCCCCCCCCCCCCCAAAAAAACCCCCCCAAAAAAACCCCAAAACCCCCAAAAACACTAAAAAAACCCAAAAAAAAAACCCCCTTTAAAAAAAAAAAAAAAAAAAAAAAAAACCCCCCCCCCCTTTCCCCCCCCGGTTTCCCCTTGGGGGGGGTTTTGGGGGGGGGAAAAAGGGGGGGAAAAAAAAGGGGGGGGGGGGGGGGGGAAAAAAGGGTTTAGGGGGAAAAGGGGGAAATTTAAAAAGGGGGGGGCCCTTTTTGGAAAAAAAAGGGGGGTTTTGTTGGGAGGGGGGGGTTTTTGGGGGGGGGGGGGAAAAAAAAAAAAAAGGGGGGGTTTTTTTTTTGGGGGAAAAAAAAGGGGGGGGGGGAAAAAAAAAAAATTAAAAAAGGGGGGGAAAAAAAAAAAGGGAAAGGGGAACCCCCCCCCAAACCCCCCCCCCCCCCCCCTTTTCCCCCCCAAAAGCCCGGGCCCCCTTTTTTCCCCCCCCCCCCCCCCCCCCCCCCCCCCCCCCCAAAAACCCCCCCCCCCCGGGCCCACCAGGGGCCCCCCCCCGGGAAAAAAAAAAAAAAGGGGGGGGGAAAAGGGGGGGGGGGGAAAAAGGGGGGAGGGGGGGGGGGGGGGGAGGGGGGGGGGGGGGGGTTTTTTTTTTTTTTTTGGGGGGGGGGGGGGGGGGGGGGGTTTTTTTTTTTTGGGGGGTTTTTTTTTCCCCCCCTTTTTTGGGGGGGGGGGGGGGGGGGGGGGGGGGGGGGGGGGGGGGGGGGCCCCCCCGGGGGGGGGGGGGGGGAAGGGGGGGGGGGGGGGGGGGGGGGGGGGGGCCCCCCGGGGGGGTGGGGGGGGGGGGGGGGGGGGGGGGGGGGGGGTTTGGGTTTTTTTTTTTTGGGGGGGGGGGGGGGGGGGGGGGGGGGGGGTTGGGGGGTTTTTTTTGGGGGGGGAAAAAAGGGGTGGGGGGGTTGGGGGCGGGGGGGGGGGGGGGGGGGGGAAAAAATTTTTGGGGGGGGGGGGGGGGGGGGGGGGTTTTTTTTTTTAAAAAAAGGGGGTGGGGGGGGGGGGGGGGAGGGGGGGGGGGAAAAAGGGGGGGAAAAAAAAAAGGGGGAAAAAAGGGGGGGAAAAAAAAGGGGGGAAAGAGGGGAAAAAAAAAGGGGGGGGGGAAAAAGGGGGGGGGAAAAGGGAGGGGGGGGGGGGAAAAGGGGGAAAAAAAAAGGGGAGAGAGGGGGGAGGGGAGAGAAAAAAAAAAAAAAGGGGGGAAAAAAAAAAGGGGGGGGGGGGGAAAAAAGGGGGGGGGGGGAAAAAAAAAAAAGGGGAAAAAAAAAAAATTTTTTTTTTTTTCCCCCCCCCCCCCTTTTTTCCCCCCCCCCCCCAAAAAAATTTTTCCCCCCCAAAAAAACCCCCCCCCCCCCCCCCTCCCTTTTTTTTTTTCCCCCCCCCCCCCCCCCCCCCCCCCCAAAACACCCCAACAAAAAAAACCCCCCCCCTTTCCCCCCCCCCCCCCCCCCCAAAACACAAAAAAAAAAAAATCACCCCCCAAAAAAACCCACAAAAAAAAAAACCCCCCACACCAAAACACCCCCACCAAAAAAACAAAAAAACCCCCCCCCCCCCCCAAAAAACCCAAAAACCCCCCCACCCCCCCAACCAACCCCCCAAAAAAAAACCCCCCCCCTTTCCCCCCCCCCCACCCCCCCCCCCCCCCCCCCACCCCCCCCCCCCCCCCCCCCCCCCCCCCCCCCCCCCCCCCCCCCCCCCCCCCCCCCCCCCAAAAAAAAAAAAACCCCCCCCCCCCCCAAAAAAAAACCCCAAAAACCCCCCCCAAACCCCAAACCAACCCCCACACACACACACACCACACACACACAAACAAAACCAAAAAAACCCCCAAAACAAAAAAAGGGGGAAAAACCTTTTTTTTTTCTTTTTTTCCTTTTTTTTTTTTCCCAAAAAAAAAAAAAAATTAAAAAAAAAAAAAAATTTTTTTCCCCCCAAATTTTTTTCCTTCCCCCCCTTTCCTTCCCCCCCCTTTTTCCCTTCCCCCCCCCCCCTTTTTTTTTTTTTTGGGTTTTTTTTTTTTTTTATTTCAAAAAATTTTTTTTTTCCCAAACCCCCCTTTTTTTAAAAACCCCCCCTTTTAAAAAGGGGGGGGGGCCCAAAAACCCCCCCCCCCCCCCCCCCCCCCCCCCCCCCCCCCCCCCCCCCCCCCCCCCCCCCCCCCCCCCCCCCCCCCCCCCTTTCCCCCTTTTTCCCAAAACCCCGGGTTTTTTTTAAAAACCCCCTTTTTTTTTTTTTTTAAGGGGGGTTTTTGGTTTATAAAACCGGCCCCCTTTTTCCTTCTTTTTTTTTTTTTTAAAAAAATTTTTTAAAAAGGGGGTTTCCCCCCAATTCCCCTTTCCCGGGGGGGGGGGGGAAAAAAAAAAATTTAATTCACAAAAAAAAAACCCCCTTTCCGGAAACCCCCCCGGGGGAAAAAATTTTTAAAGATGGGGGAAAGGGGGGTTTTTTAAAACCCCCCCCAAAAAAAAAAAAAAAAACCCCAAAAAAAAAAAAATTTTTTTTTTGGGCCTCCCTCCCCCCCCCCCCCCCCCCCCCCCCCCCCCCTTTTTTTTTTTTTTCTCCCCCCTTTTCTCTCTCTCCCCCCTTTTTTTTTCCCCAAAAAAGGGAAAGGGGGGGGAAATTTTTTTAAAAATTTTTTTTTTGTTTTTTGGGTTTTTTTTTTTTTTTTCCCTTTTTTTTAAAAAAAAAAAAAAAGGGGGAAAAAAAAATTTTTTCCCCCAACCCCAAAAAAAAAAAAAAAAAAAAATTTTTTTTTTTTTTAAATTTTTTTTTTTTTGGGGGGGGGGGGGGGGAAAATTTTTTAAAACCCCCGGGGGGGTTTTTTTTTTAAAAAAAAAAATTTAAAAAGGGGAAAATTTTGGGAAAAAAAAATTTTAAAAAAATTTTTTTTTTTTTTTTGTTGTTTTTTTTTTCCCCAAAAATTTTGGCCCAAAAAAAAAAATTTTAAAATTTTTTTAAAAATTTTTTTTTTAAAAAAAAAAACCCCTTTTTAAATTTTTAAAAAAAAAATTTTTTTAAAAAAAATTTTTTTAAAAAATTTTTTTTGGGCCCCAAAATTTTTTTAAAATTTGTATAATGTTTTTCTGTTCATTTTCTCTTTTTTTCCCCTTTAAGTTGGTGAAACGCATTCGCTTGTCTTTGAATTAGTTTTCCCGCGACGACGGATTGACATTATTATCTAAATTTGTTTATTATGTCTTTAATCAATGTTCACTAATGATGGGAAAATTTTTAACCCGGGGTTGTTTTCCCCCCCCACTTAAATTTTTTTGTTCAGCAAAAGTTCACATTTCAAATGGGGTTTTGGGGCCTTTTTGAAATAAAATTCTCTTCTCTTTTCTTTTTCTCCTTCTTCCTCTCTCTTTTTCTCTCCAACCCCCCGGGCCCTCAAGCAAAAAAGGGCCCTCTGTCGTTTAGGCCTAAACAAAGGCGAATAACCCTTTTTTTTTGTCCACCAATGGGGGAAGGAAGCTTTCATAATTTTGGCGAAACACGTCGCCCACCCATAATTTTTCATAAAACACAAGAGCAAAAAATTTAAGAACAAAGACGGAAGTTTGAACCATTTGTCTAAATTTCAGCTTTGTTCCCTTTTTAAACTTACTCTTTGAAAGAACAAAATGAAAAGGTCTTCAAGGGTGGAGTTTAACAAGGAGTCTTTTTCCAAGATAATTTAGCCATTTTTTCTGTCCAAAGCACCAAAAATTTTAGTAACGTTCCCTCATTGGGAGGGAAAAAAATACAGGTTTTTTTTTCCAACCGGGGGGTCTTCTTAATGATTTTTTGCCTTGTTTTGTCCCCTTGACCACACCACACACACCAAAAACACACACACCAACACCCACACACCCGCCCCAGGGCACAACACCCCACAAAACACCCCCCCAAAACCCCCCCGACACACACCCCCTCCCACACACACACAACCCCACAAAACTCAAAACACACACGGGAAACACAGCACCCCCACACCGCAACACAGGGAAAAAAAACACCCCATACACACCCCCAAAAAACACCCAAAAACACACACCCGACACCAAAACACACCACACACACAACAACACACATCATACCACAACACACACAAAACCCAAAACAACACACACACACCCAAAACACAAAAATTTTAAAATTCTCGGGCAACCAGAAAGAAAAAATAGGCTCCCCCCCCCCCCCCCCCCCCCCCCCCCCCCCCCCCCCCCCCCCCCCCCCCCCCCCCCCCCCCCCCCCCCAATAAAAAAAAAAAACAAAAACCCCTCCATGGGGGGCTTAAATTGGGGGAGGTTTAGGGGGGGGAGGGGGCCAAAAGGAGGACAGAAAACTGGGTTTGTACGTTCATGCCCCCGTTGCCTGCACGTGGTCCCGGTGTGGGTTTCCTTGGATCTCCCTGGTGGGATCATCTGTTTGATGATGCGGGGGAAAGCTTTTTCTGCTTCCCAGGACCAAATTTGTCGGGTCCCGAGTGCCCGGGAAAAAAGACAGCCCCCGGGTCCGGGGTTGTGTGGTTGTGTGTGTGTGTGTGTGTGTGTGTGTGTTTTGTGTGTGTGTGGGTTGTGTGTGTTTTGCGGGGTGTGGGTTTTGTGTGTTGGGGTGTTTTGTGTGTTTTGTGTGTTTTGGTTTTTGTGTGGGTGTGTGTTGGGGTGGGCGTGCGTGCGGGGCTTGGGGTTTCGTGGTTTGGGGGTGTGTGTTTTGTTGTTGTTGCCTTTAAATTTTTTGTCTATCCACTAGTGATTTGACGGCGTGTGTGTGTGGGGTGTGTGTGTGTGTGGGGTTGTGTGTGTGGGGTGTGTGTGTGTGTGTGGGGTGTTTTGTGTGTGTCTTGGGGTGTGGGTTTTGGGTGGGTGTGTGTGTTGGGGGGGTGTTTTGTGTGTGTGTGTGGTGTGGTTTTGTGTTGTGTTGTGGGGGGGGGTGGCGGCGGGGCGGGGTCTGTTTTGTGGGGGTGTGTGTGTGTGGGTGTTGTGTGTGTGTGTGTGTGTGTGTGTTGTGGTGTGGGGTGTGTGTTTGTGAGTGGGGTGAGTGGTGTGGTGTGGTGTGTGTGTGGGGGGTGTGTGTGTGTGGTGTGTGTGTGTGTGTGGTCTGTGTGTTGTGTGTGTGTGGAAGTTAGTGAGCGGGGCTTTGTTGACAAAAATCTGGGAACCCGGTTTTGTCATTTTTCACCCCAAAAACCCAAATCCCATTTGTTCAAACTGATTGGAATAAGAAGGTTTTTTTCGAGGAATGGTTGAAGTAACCGTTTCTTTAAAAAATTGGAATTTTCAAAAAAGTTTTAAAAGCCCTTTTTAAGGCAAGAAAAAAAAACCCCGTATTTGGGGATTGGTTCCCATTTGAAAACCTTTATCCACCTTGTGTTTTGCCCGGTTTTGGCAGGAGTGTACTCGGAATCCCGATTTGGGGAAAGGGTGAAAAAAAGTTTTTTTTCCCCCATGAACTGAGATACGTTGTTTTTCCCCCCTGTATGGTCTTTTTGAAAGGGGGTTTTTTAGAAAATTTATAGTTTGGTTTTTGGTCTGAAAAAAAATTTTTGGGGCCTAAAGAATTATTTTATCTTGGGTGGGGTTCATTTTGGGCATTTTTGAAAAGTTTGGGGGGAGTCATTAGCGTCAAAGGATTTTAAAATTTTATTTGTACGGAGAGATCAACCCAAGCGAGGTTTTTAGCGAGGTTTTAAGGGAAAAATGGGTTGTTATCAGGGGGCCCTGGGTTTTTTTAAATTTACTCTTTACTGCCTATGTGCATTCCCACTTTATGTACAAACAAGAAGGGGAATCTTGAGTGAGTTACTGGATCCAACCCGTATTTGTTTGCAAAAATGATATTGGGAAGGCGGACATCTATATTATTAGATATACTTACGTCTGGAAGCTTGAGTAAGGTTTTTTGATGTTTACGGAAAAGGGGGGTTTAAAACGTCCCGGGGTGATTTTTTGTAGTTGAATTTTATTTAAAACTATGCGGGGGGTTGGTTTCAGTAGTGTTTATTTTCCCCCCGATGGGCGCTGGGGTTTGGGTTTTGTAATCATTTGACTGAAAGTAAATCTTTTTTGGGTTTTTTTTAAAAATTATTTGAAACAAGTTTCTCTGCCCCTTTTCATTCGTCAAAACATTTTTCCCGTCTTTAATGGTCCCCGGGGAAAAATATTTCTTGCAGCATTTGGGGGTTTAAACTTCCCTTCTTTTTGGGGATGTTTACTCTTTTTGGGTGTAACAGGTGTTTTTTTTTATGATGGTGAGGAATGTTTGGTTTAAAAATGATCGTGATCATTGACGTCCGAGCAAAATAAGTAAAAAGGGCCAAAAAATTTAGTCATAGAGTTTTGCTGTTTAAATTTAAACCTTTTTAAAAAAGGGTATTGGTGGGGGGTGACCCTTTTGGGTTGGTGGTTTTTGGTTTTGGAAGCCCGAAGGCCCCCGTAAAAAAGATGGGAAAAGTCACTAATACCAGAATGTACAAATGAAAAATCAAATATTGGGGATTTTTTTGTTTTTGTAAATCGGTAAAACAAAGTCGCAGTTGTTTTTGTTATTTCCCTTGAGGTTTATACTAAATGATTTGGGGTGCCCTTAAAATGAAAATGTGGGTTTTCCAAGCGGTTGTTGTTTTTAAAAAATCAAAATTAAAGTCTCTATTAATTGAAAATTTGAAATTTGGGTGACAGATGTTCAATCATTTTTACAAAGGGTTTTCTACCTTCATTTGTGAAAAATGGGTTCTATATAAAAGTCGATTATTAATGGCGGTTTATTTGGGGGGGTGTTTTTTTTTTTTTTTTCATTTTTTTCCCGTTTCATTGAAAAACTATTTTGTTTCAAGGGCCAGTTCCCGGTCGGGTTTAAAGTTAGCAAAATTTATTTATTGGGAAAGTACACAGGAGGGGCCCGCATGTTGGGTTGATTACTGTTGGGGTCGTTCTTTTTTAGAGTTTGGGGGTGGATAAGATTATCCCTGATGCCCAGAGTTAACTTGGGTTTTTCCCCACACCAAGCACTTGCACTGGATGAGGTGATGTTTTTAAAAATAAGGGGATTTCATGGACCTTTCAAATAAATGAAG
>CM031617.1:46650141-46657641 GCA_018398815.1 Conus ventricosus | reverse complement strand
ATGTCTGGAACAGCGGGGTGGGGTGGGAAGGCACGGGCGTAAAGGTAACAGTGAGACAAAAACATTAGTAAAAAGAGTTTTCAACCCAAAATGACACAGAGGATGATAATCAATAAACCAGAAAACAGCCAATAACAAGTGACGAGAGTGGCTGGCGCACAATGATGACAAACGCGCAGAAAAAAAGGGTAAACTATTAAGCCTAAGGACACAGGCTACAGAATATATCTTTGAAAAAAAAACATCAATAAGCCAATAAAACCACTAACAACAAGAAAGATTTTTTAAAAGTCATAACAAACAAAAAGAAGGATAAACAAGTTATTAAGTTAATCCGTAAAATGGCGATAACACAAAGAGAAGCCAATGCGTACACCAGTACAAATATGGAGAATGTTATGTTACAATCCATTTTAAAGCACAGTTAGAGAGTGTATAGATTAAGAGACAGGAAACAAAAAGCAAACAAACAAAACAACAAAAACAGAATTGATATAGTTCATAAACAAATTCCCCGGCAGCAAGAAATTAGTTCTGGTCCCAATGTTAGGTGGTTAGGCCAAAGTTTTTATACAGTCCACAAAATGACAGCAGCTGCACTGGCCGAAAGATAGAAAATAGAGGAGAGAGAGAGAGAGAGAGAGAGAGAGAGAGACGGACCGCAGAGAGAGACGCTTCAGATACGTTTATTGACAATGGCCTCCATAGCCTTTAGTCAAGGGGGTATACATGAATATTTGCGGCGCCGAAAAAGAAAGTTTATGATGCAAAGAGTCATAAATTGCAACGGATTACGTAAATGTTAATGATAAGGCTCGAAGCCATGTAGAAGAAAAAAAAATAACGTCGAGCTTTTTCGTCACTCAAAATATAAATGTTTTTTTTTTAAAAGTCATAACATGATCATAAACAAAGTGCCTCACCCAGGCACAGATATTTCACTGCTTATAAATCTTTCCTGCACTGTCACATCTATCATCACCGTCCGCTTCATCATTAGCTATACTAGAGCAGAAAACAAAACCTTATCTTAATGAGGTCATCAAGCTTGCGGAATACATGAAAACAAACAACTCAAACATTAGAAGTTCTTACCGAGCATTTCTTTTTCCTAACATTAGATGGCTCTGCAACATACTTAGCCAGAGAGTTATTATCATATCATTGTCAGAGGACAACAAACTTGTATGTTATGATTTTCTGTCGCAATAATATTGAAAAGTTGAGACATCTGTCTAATATCGTTATAAGCTGCACAACAGAATGTAAAGTGATCTTCATTTTCTCTCATACCATCTGTACACATTGCACACAAATCGTTTACAGTGCTTTCGGGATTAAACCACCTTTTGTTTGCATTTAGTCCAAGTGTCCTACCCTCTAAACGTAGCAAGCATATTCCTATTGTCATTCATTGTAACTACAGTCAGAAATTTCTCAGTTGTAAGAGAGAGAGAAGAGAGAGAGAGAGAGAGAGAGAGAAACCGGAGAAAGGAGACAGAGACAGAGACAGAAAGAGACAGAAAGAGGCGAGACGGCAAGAACCAGTCCACGTGAGTTTTTTTTTTTTTTTTTTAAAATTTTCTTAACGCTAACAGGCTGGCAACAAAATCCGAAAGCACGTGATCCGTTTCCAAGGAAACAGAGCCTTGGACGAGATCCGACGTCACACAGAAAGCCAATGACGACGCTCCTTCTCGGCCATTTTGTGGACTTGGCCTTCACATACACCTTCCCTCTCCCGTGCTAAGACCTTCACCACCACCACCACACCAAAAAGGGGGAAAAAAAGAAAGATCGTTATTGGCCGTTATTGATCAAAGGATTTGCGTACCTCTGAGTCTCGTCCATTCAGGCTTAAGTCTCTCTCGTCCACAACACACACACACATCACTCACTCACTCACTCACTCACTCCTCTCTCTCTCTCTCTCTCTCTAACTCTCAACCCCTGTTTTACTTTGTCTCCCCTTTCCCTTCTTGCTCTCTCTCTCTCTCACTCTCTCTCTCTCTCTCTCTCTCTCTCTCTCTCTCTCTCTCTCTCTCTCTCTCTCTCTTCCTCCTCCTCCTCCGCCTCTTCCTCCCCTTCTTTCTCCCCACCCCCGCCCTCACTCTCCCTGTAACGACAAAAGACCAAATAACTAAAACCTTTCTTTTGTGTGGCTTCTCTCTCTCTCTCTCTCTCTCTCTCCTCTCTCTCTCTCTCCTCTCTCTCTCCCCCCCCCCCCCCTCACATCCCAACGCCTTTCATCCCTAAACACCTTTCCGTCTCTTTTCCATACGTTTTAATTATCACCATAATGGTTATTATTATCATTATTATTATTATTATTATTATTATTATTATTATTATTATCATCACTATTATTATCATTATCATTACTGTTATCATTATTATCATTATCATTATTATACCGAATATCACTGTGGAATGTGGGGCGGAATGTACACATTCCACGGATTGGTTTCCGGACGTGCACTTTTCACCAATTCACTGGGTGTGGACTTGAGGAGGGCCTGGGCAGTGTGTGTGTGTGTGTGTGTGAGTGTGAGTGTGTGCGTGTGCGTGTGCGTGTGGTGTGGTGTGTGTGTGTGGTGTGTGTGTGTGTGTGTGTGTGTGTGGTGCGTGCGTGCGTGCGTGCGTGCGTTGCGTGCGTGCGTGCGTGCGTGGTGCGTGTGTGTGTGTGTGTGTGTGTGTGTATGTGTGTGCGTGCGTGTACGTGTGGTGTGTGTGTGTGTATGCGTGTGTGTGTGGTGTGTGTGTGTTGTGTGTGTGTGTGTGTGTGTGTGTGTGTGTGTGTGTGTGTGTGTGTGTGTGTGAACATCATGACACTAAACAATCCTTAAAACTCACGATTAAAGGGGTGAAACATACATTATTCGACAGAACAAAACCACAAAAGACTAGAACAGTCAACTGGAAGGGTGAAGAGGCGTACTTTAGAAAGAGAAGAGAGAGAGAGAGAGAGAGAGAGAGAGAGGAGAGAGAGAGAGGAGAGAGAGCGAGGAGAGAGAGAGAGAGAGAGAGAGAGAGAGAGAGAGAGAGAAACAGAGAAACAGAGAGAGAGAGAGTGAGAGAGAGAGAAACAGAGAGAAGACAGACAGACAGACAGACAGAAGACACGAGAGAGAGAGAGAGAGAGAGAGAGAGAGAGAGAGAGAGAGAGAGAGAGAGAGAGTCTAAAGCGATATCAAAGCAGATAGGCACAACTTCAAAACCCTTAACATTATATTCTTCCCCCTCCTCGCCCCCCCCCCCCCCCCCCCCCCCTACTCACATACACGCGCGTGCGCGTGCACGTATCACATATACACATGAAAATATGTGAGTAAATCAAATGTGGAGATTTAGCATCTGAATGGCATAGTATAACTTTGACATGGAAATGAAGCACACATAATACGTTAAAAAAAACATGGCCAAAAAGCACTGGCAGTTGATATGGATTTTTCTGATATCACACACTTACACACACACACACACACACACACACACACACACACACACACACACACACACACACACCACACACTCTAACACACACACGCGCGCGCGCGCACGCACGCCGCACGCACACACACACACACACACACACACACACACACACACACACACACACACACACACACACTGCTAAAAAAATATAAACCGATAGCAATAAACGTGTAATCCAGTAAATTCGGAGATAGAATATCTTTTCGTCCTGATGGACGTACACTTGTAGACAGACAAGACCAACAGTCCTGACGGAGAAACAGACAGAGGGACAGACAGACAGACAGTCAAACAGAAAGACAGACAGACAGACGGAAAGGCAGAGAGGCGACCAACCTTCCAGCAGTTTTTCCAGAATGGCCTTGTCGGCAGCAGACACACAAAAGGCATCTCCCTTCGTTCCTCGACTCTCCTCACCGTTCACACTCTCGTCTGTGGAAGAAAGAAAACAAACAAACATGACGCTTCAGCCTGTGTGTGTGTGTCTCTGTGAGTGTGTGTGTGTGTGTGTGTGTGTGTGTGTGTGTGTGTGTGTGTGTGTGTTGTGTGCGTGTGCGTGTGCGCGCGTGCGTGTGTGTGTGTGTGTGTGTGTGTGTGTGTGTGTGTGTGTGTGTGTGTGTGTGGTGTGTGTGTGCGTGTGTAGGGAGGGAGGAGGTGGGGGGAAGAGCGGGGTGGAGTACTTGGAATCGGTGAGGGTCTCTGTGGGGCCTGAATAGCTCGGTTGGTACAGCGCCGGACTCAAAATCGTTGGTGATCCTGAAGTTGCTGGTTCGAATCTCCGCCGGAACGTTTCGGTACATGGGGATTTGTCCCTCGGAGTTGACATTGGTTCTGGCTCCATTTCCCAAATAGTCCTTCGAATGAGACTATGAACCAAGGTTCCGTACGTGAACGCACGCATAACATCTTGCACACACGTGAAATCCCATCAACAACTTTTGGAAGAGAAGGCCAGTTTGGCCGTTGGTATAGATGACACTTGACACATAGCATGGGCTCGGCGTGAGAAATCGAAAGAATATAAGAGTTGTTAAATTGAACGAACGATATTGACTGAACGACACGGGAAACTGCTGAATGAAGCGCCAGCAGGTAAATCTTCGGTCGGCTCTACCCAGGTAGGCAGCCCGTTGTGTAAACGAGAATGCGGATTGTAAAGCTTTAGAGTTTGGTCTCTAACCGGGGATAGGCGCTATATAAGTACTCTTAACGCATAATTCATTTTAATATCAACTTATATATCATGCTGATCTTAGTCATTAATTCATTTATCATCAATCGGCTTTAAATCATGCGTAGTGTAGTCTTGATGCTTAGCAGATGCGGTGTAGCGTATTTGGACTAGTCCACACTCAGTTAATGCTTGTGACGATCATTAATATAGCGGTAATGATAATGGCGACAACGACAATGGCGACGACGATAGTGATGATGATAATAATAATAATAATATGATGATGATGATGGTGATGGTGATGATGATGTCATGAGGATGATGATGATGATGATGATGATGATGATGATGATGATGATGATGATGATATGATGATGATGATGATGATGATGATGATGGTGATGATGATAATGATGATGATGATGATGATGATGATGATGATGATGATGATGATGATGATGGCCGTAATGTTACTACTTTGATTTTAATACAAGGGAAAAGAAGTACAAGACTGACCGATCTTTTCTTTTTAGGAAAATCACTGTGGCTATTCCATCTCTTCAAATCAATGGTGAGGAGGTTGAGCGAACGAATAGTTATGAATATTCAGGAATAGTTTTTGCCAGTAAGTTAATTTTTCAACCCACGTTGATCATATCAATAACAAATATCAAAACAGGTTATCCTGTTTGCCGAAGCTGCCGTCTTCTTATGTCAATATTGATATTCTAAAATAATTGTATTCCTCCTTCGTATAATCTGATTTGACTTGTACATGCATGTGTTTGTTGGTTATGGTGAGTTGGGAGTGAAACGTAAGTATGTTGTGGACAGACTGGGGAATTCAGAAAGACAGGTTCCTGGTGTGAGACAGAACATCATGTGTGAGTTGTACAAGCGTCCTGCGACTCCCAAGGCCAAGAGAAGGGCGATGGATTAAATCCATGTTTTAGCAAACTGTCCGAGTTGAATGTTGAATGTGGTTTGTTCCCAAACTCAATCTGATTTTCTGAACTGCCGACCAAACTCTTGCCACAGGTGATCATTCGAGCGCGCGCACACATGCGCGCATGTGTGTGTGTGTGTGACATGACAATTGCCAGCCACACCATCCTCTACAACCCCCTTCTACCCTCCCCCCTCCTCCTCCCCCTCCCCCCCCCCCCCCCCCCCCCTTCTCTTTTTCTCTATGTCTTACAAACGGCTATCAAGAGTACTAACCTACGTCAAATCTCAGTCTCTGCTCCCGACCCCCCACCCCCCCACCCCCTATCTCTCGCCCCCTCCTCACAGTCTGCCAGGTGTTTCCTTTCCTCCTCCCCCCCACCCCCTCGATTATTTCGTGGGAAGGTGATCGTTCTGATTGAGAGAAAGGATGCATGTCCTCTCTCTGCTAGTTCAGCTATACTTCCTCCCCCCCCCCCCCCCCCCATCTTCACTCCTTCACAGTGGTCACGGGAAACACGGCCTGCTATTGTCTCAAACAGGTGCAGACAAGGTAGCTTTGTCCAATTTGCATAAAGGCTAAAAATATCGTCAACCTCTAAGAGGTAGTGTTTTCGAATCTTCTACACATTACCTCACACTGTAGGTGGAGGGGGATGACCCCCTCCCCCCCCCCCCCCCAGTGCTCATTACCACCACCACCACCCTCCTCTTTGTCTACAGTGACACATTCGGCTGTCGTGTCTCTGACAGCCTGTCAGTCACACAGGCATCAGAAACCAGATGTGTAGCTTAGCACACAAAAAGAGGAAACTAAGTCTCCTCGCTTCACTGCCCCACCTCCACCAAAGGCTGTAAGACTGGTCACTACCAGTGAACCAACTAAGAAATGCAGCCAGCTACGGGGGAAAGCTCATCTCTCGTACTCTGCAATCCTGTGCAGGTTTCACCGATCCACCCAGAAGAGATGTGAGTTGAAGTTATGTTTCTAAGTATTGAGATTATGCATTGCTTCTGTGTATGCCACATGTTCTAATAGCATGACTTGATGCCAATACTTGGTGACATCTATCAAGATGGTAATCGTTTGTTTGCCGCAGCTTGGTAAAAACTGTTAAGATGCTTGATTAACATTCTTTGTTAACAATCTGACTGTTGCCAGTATTCAATACTATCTGTTAAGATGATAACTGACTGTTACCTTCTGACAGGAAAAAACAGTATGCCTATACTGGGTGAAAAGTGTTAAGTTGATTTATGAATACTGTGGATTGTCTTTATGCTTTGTAGTTGAAGGCTGTAAGTCTAAGCAACATGTGTACTTGGGCTAAGTGTATTCCAAGTTACTTCAACTTAATTTATACGGAAAACTGAAGAGTTGCTTGACATCAATTGCTTAGAATTGTATAAACTGTCTCCCACCCTTTGTTAATGCTCCACTCAAAATCTGAGTGACAGTGGACGCTGAATACCATGGCTGATAATTATATTCCATGGCTGATAATTATATTTATGCTAGTCCAACACTTTGTCGGCTGAGATCTCACACATTTACTGAACGCCAGAGGGCGGGTGTGAGAACTCGACAAGCCAGACTCTCAGCTACGTAAAACCACAAACCAGGTTCTGTCTTGTGACCAGATCCTGGGACCATGGGCCTGCCTGGCAGTGGACACGTGCCGCAGCCCACCAGATCAGCCTGCCTAAAGGGAAGGTGGACCAGTCACCAGCACTGGAGAAGATCAACAATCCTCTCCAACATTTAGGGATGGGGGGGGGGGGGGGGGAGGTTGTGATGAGTGCTCACTGGTTGGGTGCGGACGCATTTTCTGGAGCTCCGGGCCGTGTAAATATTGGCGACTTTAGTCAATTAACGGAAGAAAGAA
>CM031617.1:46640141-46647641 GCA_018398815.1 Conus ventricosus | reverse complement strand
TAAAGCGGCCCTTCTAACTTAACGAAACAAACAAATAAACAACGCTTTAAAGATGACCGGTCATTTTAAAGTCGAAATTTTTTGTTCAAAAAAGGAAGTCACCGGGTCTTTCCAGTGTTTGAAAAAGGGTGTTTTTTTATCATTCCCCCTTAATCGAAAACCTTACGTATTAAACAAAAAAATTTGTTTCGAATAGATGCGATAAAGAAAAATTTGTATCTGTTGCCTTCTGTCTTTGTCCGTCCGATGTGTGGTGGGGTTTTGTGTGTGGTGTGTGGTGGGGGGGGGGGGGTAGGAGAGAAGAGAGAGAGAGTAAATTTTGTGCGCGCGCCCCATTTTGTGCTGTATACGACTCGCGCATCGCGCGTGTTCGCCGGGCTGTAGGGGGGGTGGTGGTGAGAGGAAAAGACAACAAATTTGAGAATGGGGGAAAAGAAAAGGAGAGAGGGGGGGGGGGGGGAGAAAAAAAGAGGGGGGAAGGGGAATGGACCCGGGAAAAGGGAGGAAGGGGGGGGAAGAAGAGAAGAAGAGAAAAAGGAAGAGACAAAAGGCAAAGCAAGAAAAACTTCTGACTGGGCCCCTTTTCCCAAATTAAGAATTCCCCTTTAGAGACTTTTTTTTTTAAAACCCTAACGTTTTCTCTCTTATCATGCTTCATAATTCTCTTTCCCCAATAAACCCAATTTTTTTTTCCCGTATATTTTTCTTTTTCCCAAATTTTCAAGTTCAACTTTTAATAACCTCCCCCCTTTTTAAATTTTTGTTTTTTTTTTAAAAATTTTTTTTAAATGCTATTTTCCACTCCCAAAAAAAAGATTTTATTTTTTTTAAAAGACTCTCTCCCCTCTCTCCCCTTCCCCCCTCCTCTCCTTCTCTCTCCTCTCTCTAAAAACTTTTCCCTTTTTTTTTATCTTCTGATTTTTTACTTTCAAAGAAGGCCTTCGTAATAAAAAACCTCCTCATTTCAAGTTTTTTTTTGTCGGGGGGGGAAAGGGGGGGGGGGAAGGGGGGGGACAGACTTTGTTTCTGTCTGTCTGTTTGGCTTCTGTCTTTTCCCCCCTCTCGTCTGTTGTCTTCCCCCTTTTCCCCCCTTTGCTGTCTTCTGTCTGTCGGGGCTCTCTCTCTCTCCTCTCTCCCCTCTCTTCTCTCTCTTTCTCTCTCTCTCTCTCTTTTTCACCATTTTCAAAATTTCTTAGCTCCTAATAACGACCCCCCTCCATTTGAAGATATGTGGGATTTTTTCCCCCGCTGTAACATTCTTCTCTTTCCCCTGATTTTTTTGATAAAGTCCTTCCCATTCAAAGGGGGGTTTTTTTTTTCTTTTTTTTTTTTAAAAAAATTTTTGGGAAAAGATTCCATCTTTGGTGTTTATCATTTTTTTTCCTTAAAATAAAGACTCACCTTTTTTTAAAAAAAGTGGTAAAGGGGGTTTTTTTTTTTTTTTTTTTTTTTGTTTTGTTTTGTTTCTGTTTTTTTTTTTTTTTTGGGGGGAAATTTTTAAACCTTTTTTATTCATCTTTCCGGGAAACACACCCCACCCTTTGCCGCCCCCCCCTTTTCCCCTTTTTGGGGGTTTTTTTCTACACCCGGTAAATTTTTTTTTTTTGTGTGTGTTTTTGTGTGTGTGGTGGGTGTGTGTGGTGTGGTGGGTGGTGGGGGGTTGGGGGCGTGGTGGTGGTGGTGGTGGGTAATAAGAAAAAAATTTTTTGGGGTTGGCTTTTTTTTAATTGCCCCCCCTAAAAAGGAAAAATAAATTTAAATATAAAAAGAAAAAATTTTTTTTTTTTTTGTTTTTTTTTTAAAATTCTTTGTTTTTTTCCGCCGGGGGGGGGGGGGGGGGGGGGGGAGGAAAAGGGGGGGGGGTGGGTGGGATTTATTTGGCTTCTTGGCGGAAATGGTGGAAAAAAAAAAAATTTTTAAAAAAAAAATTAGGGAACTTTGTTGAAAATTTGGGGGAAAAGAGAGAGAGAGAGAGAGAGAGAGAGAGAGAGAAGAGAGAGAGAGAGAGAGAGAGAGAGAGAGAGAGAGATGGGGATAAGGGGATTGTATTAATGGAAATGACTTCAATGAAGCGCAGAGTGAGTGAGTGAGCGAGCGAGCGAGCTAGCGAGCGAGCGAGCGTGCGTGCGTGCGTGCGTGCGTGCGTGCGTGCGTGCGTGTGTGCGTGCGCGCGCGCGCGCGTGTGTGATGTAGTTTCGTGTCGTGTCGTGTCGTGTGTGGTGTGTGTGTGTGTGTTGTGTGTGTGTGTTTGTGTGTGTGTGTGAGTGTGCGTGTGTGTGTGTGTGTGTGTGTGTGTGTGTGTGTGTGTGTGCATGTGTGCGTGTGTGCGTGCGTGCGTACGTGCATGAGTGCGTGTGTGGTAGTAGTACTTTAATTTTACGTCTTTTCACAAACTATGTGATATTAGACAAGAAAGGAGAGATAGACAGCAAATAGAGGGAGATGGATAAGTTTGTTCATGTTGCTTACAAGTGTGTGTGTGTGTGTGTGTGTGTGTGTGTGTGTGTGTGTGTGTGTGTGTAGGGACGGGGTGGGGCTGGGAGTGAGCGGAGGGTGGAGTACATAACGTCAGAAACAATTAGACAAACAAATAAACCAACCAACCTACACACACTGTCAATATCAGATTAAAGCAAATACCTGACTAGACTACAAATCAAGCAGAAAGTAACTTTCAAAGCAAAATCAATATCAGAAAATATATCTGTCACAGACATTGCCTGATAAATGTGGCAGAAATGCCTTGAGAGGCATACATTCGAACAAAACATGATCTCTTGTCAATTTTGTTTCCCCACATATGCATTTTGTTGCAGAGCTATATTTAGTTCTAAAAGCATCCAGTTTCAATCGATGAAATATTGAAACGACGTTTCTGTATTGATCCATATCATAAATGTGCAGTATTTTGGATGCTTTTGAAATGATCAATACTAAAAAGAGGATTATTTTGTGTCTGAACATGAGTAACAGCTTTGTTCTGCCCATTTCTAAAATATTCCCAAGCTGTTTGTTTTAAGATTTGTTGACTCTCTTTCAAAAAAACGGTATGGAAATAGTTTGTACCCTCGTTCCATTTTCAGCGCCTTTTTTCGCACATCTGTCAGCAAGTTCATTGCCCGATATTCCACAGTGTGAAGGAACCCAGAAGAAAGTTACATCTGTTCCTTTACATATCAAGACGTGGATTAAATGTTGAATTTCCTTCAAAATTAAAGTTATCTGAATTTGAATTTAAAAAAAACTTAATCGATTGTAACACTGACAGCGAATCTACACAAAACAACACTTGAAAAATTGACTGTGGTAAATCAATTAGAAATGTCAACGCCATAAGTATCGCTATCATTTCAGCTACGAATATGGAGCGATATTTTCCAATGAAATATGCTTTTTGTACTTTCAGCGATGGAATAACAAATGCTGATCCGGCCTCTTTGTTACTCGTCAACGATCCATCTGTGTACACCTTAAGATGGTTGGAATATGTATCTTGCATTTGCATCTTCGTTAAATATGACAAGATGTAAGGCTGATTTGTTTTCTTGGTATCATTGTAATCAAGATCAAACTTCGCCCTCTTTCTTTCCCAAGTTGGAATGGGATCTATAAGAGACGTGCGCGCGCGTGCGTGTGTGTGTGTGTGTGTGTGTGTGTGTGTGTGTGTGTGTGTGTGTGTGTGTGTGTGCTAGATTCACATCCGAATGACTCTCCATTCTTTAAGCGGTTCCGGATTTTAAAAAAAAGATGTTCCGCGGCATCAGTGACACAGATCGGCAGACACAGCTGACTGTTACGCTTGTCTTTTGTACAGTCTTGACAAAAGAATGGCCCTCTTTTTCTTTGCGGACCCCTCCCCTCCCCCCGCCCCCTTACCTGCCCTTCAACACGCCCCATCCCCGCTCTCCCTCCCCTCTCGCTCTCTCTCTCTCTCTCTCTCTCTCTCTCTCCTCTCTCTCTCTCCTCTCTCTCTCTCTCTCTCTCTCTCTCTCATTGGGCTATGGCCTAGATACATGAAAAAACCATTTTCATTCTCTCTCTCTCTCTCTCTCTCACACACACACAAACCACACACACACACACACACACCACACACACACACACACACACACACACACACACACACTCTATCTCTCTCTCTCTCTCTCTCTCTCTCTCTATCTCACACACACACACACACACACTCTCTCTCCTCTCTCTCTCTCTCTCTCTCTCTCTCTCTCTCTCTCTCTCACCTTTCTTCCTTCCTTCGTCCCTCTCCCCTGCTCTTTCTCTCTTACTGGGCTATGGCCTATACATACATACAAACTTTTCATTTCATTTCTTACTTCTCTCTCCCTCCCTCCCTTCCCACCCTGTCTCCTCTGAAATCCCGATCTGTTTCATGAGGTCATAGGCTGATGAGTCTACGAATCCCCTTGCTCCAATGTCTATGGTGAGGATCCGGGCCTGGAAGCCAGATTTCCTCAAACTGCTGGCTAGACTGACGTACTTCTCATCAGTCTTATAGAAGTGCGCTTGCTCCATTTTTCTTTCGAATGACACAGTGAGTTCGATCAGAATCATCTGTTCTGATAGAACCTGAGTGGAAAACAATATCCAGTCTCATGCCACTCTTCCTGATGATCGCCGGATGGTTCTCTCCCATTCTGGAAGGGCTACTGTGCATTCCAGTCATCTGCTCCATCCAGGTAACTCTGCTTCCATGCTGTGGATATCACAGCTGTTCCAGACCATGATTTGTGGCCTCCACCGTGTAGGACTTTGTTGCAGGAGCTACTGGTGACGGAGATCTTTCTCCAGCAGTATTAATTGCATGTACGATCTCCTTGAGCACTTGGTTGTGCCTCCATGTGTACCTTCCCTGGGTTAGTGCTGCTTTGCATGAACTCAGGACATGTTCCACGGTTTGTTTGCCGTGACAGAGTGGAAACGTGGCGTCATCTGATTTCCCCCATTTGACCAGGTTCAAATTCGAAGGCAGGACGTCATATACAGATCTGAGGATGAAGCCGACTCTAAGAGGTACCATGTGCCATGTATCATTCCAGGTGAGACTTCTGTGCAGAGCGTTTTTCTCACGAAGTCCACTGTCCTTGTTGGCCTTGCTGGACTGCTTTCTGGAGTCTCTTGGCGTCCTCTTCTTTCTTCAGCTCCTCCATTACCATGTCTCTCTTTGCTTTCCCGTTTGCTTTTGACCACCATTTCATTTCTGTAGATCCCAGCCTATGTCTGTTTAGTCTATGTGTGGCCCGTTATTTCCTTGATCTTGAGGTTTTTTTGGTCACGTCTGCTGCCTCCCGAACCTTCCATTTTCTGCCAGTCTTTAGCTTTGGCTGGTCTGATATCACACCGCTGTCTTCGGAGTCCTCAAGCATGGTTAGTAACCTTGCTTTTGCCTACTTTGTATTCATCGAGGATGGATTCTAGAGGAAGCTTCAGCTTTGCTTGGCGGCAGTGCGAACGCGAGCTCTTAATATTTGCAGGACAGGACAACAGACCACAAAATGCACTTCACTTTCTATCTCTTCTCTGCGAAGTTGGCACAATAAATCTGCATCCCTGTGAAGTCGGTGACGGTAATAGTCCACTGCGGTTTCAGAAATACCGAGTCTGAATCTATTAATCACATACTTTAAAGACCTGTCCAGATTCAGCAATAAATACGCTTTAACATTAGGCACAGTGCAAAAGGATCTGTAAACGTTAAATCTTTCGCTGTTGCTCTCATAATAATTCCATTCTTGCCATCTGCACCCAATCAATCTATCTATAAAAATTTAAAAAATTCGGAGAAATCGTCAATTGCATCAACCTCTTGGTTCAGCCAGACATAACCAAATCCATATAATATATATATATATATATATATATATATTATATATATATATATATATATATATATATATATTATAATACATACGAATATTTTAGGCCCAGTTTCTTTTGTCACGTTCGTCCAAATCAAGCAACATACGATGTGCCTTATATGGTAATCTAAGCTCATACGTTCTAGTAAATTTTAACCAAAACTTGGTACATTTTACAACAGAATTTATATAAAGAGCATATTGTTCGCTTCCCCATACACCAGATCATCCGGTGTTCGTACATCGATGCCTAAGAATCGTTTAAGCAAAAACAAGTGTACTTTTTCGCAATGTAATGCTGCTTTATCCAGTCCACATAATTCCGCACCGTACTGAACCATTGGCTGAATCTGTGTGTCAAATAATTTCATAAATATGTTCAGAGATTTATTTTCAACTCATACATTTTCACAAAAATGCATACCAAAGCATTCTTGGTTCGACTAAAAAGATTACGGCACGCTGCTACAAAACTAACTCTTGTACAAAAGTAAATTTCCAGGTATCTGCACACATTTACAACGGGCATAATTATTTCATTGTAAGTCAGAGAGAGAGAGAGAGAGAGAGAGAGAGAGAGAGAGAGAGAGAGAGAGAGAGAGAGACAGAAAAGACAGACAGACAGACAGACAGACAGACAGACAGACAAACGAAGGGACGGCAGGCAGGCAGGCAGGCAGGCAGACAGACAGACATAGGCACAGACAGACAGGCAGACAGACAATCCCACGTGCCGACAGTTGGACAAATTTCCGAAAAACCGAAACAAACCGCCGAGGAAGGGAAGCAAGCACGATTTGCTTCCAATTGAAGGCAAGGGAGACAAGGAGGAGAAGACCGACAAGGGAGAAAACTCCGCGGGCGCGCCAAGTCCCAAGAATTAAACAAGGGGCGGAAACTCCACCGAACCTTGAAAGTCTCTCTCTCTCTCTCTCTCTCTCCTCTCTCTTCTCCTCTCTCTCTCTCTCTCTCTCTCTCAGAGCCTGAGACTGAGGCGGATTGAAGAAAAAGATGAAGGAGGAGGGTGTGGTGGTTAGCGCTACGGTGGAAACAGGCGGAAAAATTGTGTGGGCTGTGGAGAGCGAGGGGTGGGGGGGGGGGGGGGGGGGGGGGGGGGGGGGGTGGAGGGGGGGGGGGGGGGGAAGGGGGGGTGGTAGATGAGGCAGGGGAGAAGTGGATGGTGGTTAGAGGATGCGGACAGGGATGTTACACAAGAAGCAGTAAGGAAGAGGGACGAGGGGGGGGGAAGAGGAAGGGGGTGGGGAGGGGGAGGGGAGGAGGGGGAGGACGAGAAAGAAAAGGGAAGAAGGAGGGAGGTGGAGAAGGAGAAGGAAGAAGAGGACGGAGGAGGAGGACAGAGAGAAGGAGGAAAGGAGGAGGAGGGAGAAGAGAAGAAGAGGAGAGGAAGAAGAAGAAGGAGAAGAGAGGAAGAAGAAGAAGAAAGAAGAAGAAGAACAAAAAGAAGAAGAAATTGAAAGGAAACCGTCCAACCTACCTACAAGAAGAAGAAGGAGAGGAGGAGGAGGAGAAGAAGAAAGAAAGAAAGAAGAAAGAAAGAAGGAGGAGGAGGAATAAGGAGGAGAGAGAGAGAGAGAGAGAGAGAGAGAGAGAGAGAGAGAGAGAGAGAGAG
>CM031617.1:46632641-46635141 GCA_018398815.1 Conus ventricosus | reverse complement strand
CAAATAGTGTCATTCGAATATTCAGAACTTAAGAACCCTTGCTTACAGTTTTTAGACCACTAACCCTTAACCTAAATCTGGCCAAACTGATTCTGTGCCATTTATTTGTAACTAACGTTAGGTACTTTTCTGCCTGAAAAATATTTTTGAAGGAACAGAAGTATCTATATTTATCGTTATTATCTATGTCTGCATGCCAATTTTGTTTGAAACAGGAAATGAGTCTGTCTTTGAATTCTGTTATAAAACTATATTCGGAACAAACTCCCTGGTTCAGCCACACAATACCAAAGCCATTTTCAGTCAGAGTCTTTTGTACTTCTGTCACCCAATTAAAGTGACCAGATTCGTGCTGTAACAGAAGCATTTCGTAGGCTTGCCTACATATTCTCGACATGGGAGTCTGACTAGTTTTAACCAGTATTTGATGCATTTTGGTTGTGAAAGCGTAAATACTTCTGTCTATAACCCCTGCATCCCTGAATATGAAAATCATATTTTAATAACGAGGGGGAGCGTCGGAGACCCGTCACAGAGAGAGAGAGGAGAGAGAGAGAGAGAGAGAGAGAGAGGAGAGAGAGAGAGAGAGAGAGAGAGAGACAGAGACAGAGAGACAGAGAGAGACAGAGAGACCGAGAGAGAGAGAGAGAGAGAGAGAGAGAGAGAGAGAGAGACAGAGAGACGAGAGAGGGAGAGAGAGAAAAAAAAGAAAGAAACAGAGACAGAGAGAGACAGAGAGACAGACAGACAGACAGACAGACGGGAGTTACGAAAATGAAGCCGCCAGGGGGAGGCAAGCAAGGTCTGCTTCCAGAAAATTGCACGGGAACACTACAAGGATACAAGGGAGGAAACCCCGCGGGCACGCAACCTCGGGGAGAGAGAGAGAGAGAGAGAGAGAGAGAGAGATGTGGAGGAAATGTGGAGGGATGACTGCAGGGAGGTGTGTATTTCCTGTCCTCGTGTAAGTTCGGCCTGTATACAGAGACGTCTTTATTCATTATTTTGCGTTAATTCACTTAAAAACATTAGAAGAACATTTTGTTAACTGCTTGTGCTTTTACATAGTTTCGTGCTCATATTTTCTACGTCCTCACTGATTTTGTCCTGCATATTTACCGACTTACCAAGTTTTCTTTTCAGCCTTTTAGCTGTCATTATTCTAAAAACAAAAAGAGGAACGGGAGCGCTCAGCGTGCCGACATTTGATTTAAATGCTATCAAATTAAATGTAGGAATTGTTACGCAGTAGGTGGACCAATCTAGATATATTGGAAAGTCTTACTAATTACACTGAATATATATAGGGGGCCGGAATAGCTCAGTTGGTAGCGCCGACTCGTGATCCTGGGGTTGCGAGTTCGAATTTCGGTATAGGGGGATTTTTTCCCTCGGAGTTAACATTGGTTCTGACTCCATTCCCCATACAGTCCTTCGAATGAGACTCTAAACCGAGGTTCCGTGTGTGAACGCACGCACATCTTGCACACACGATAAAATCCCATCACCAACTTTCGGAAGAGAAGGCCAGTTTGGCCGTTGGTATGGATGACACGTTACACATAGCATGCACCTTCCCCGAAGATGGAGTAATGGCTGCCTTAATGGCGGGATGAAAAACGGTCATACACACAAAACTCCACTGCCTGTCTATACAGGCAGTGTCCGCAGGAGTATCAGCCTGCGTACGCGGAAAGAAAGAAAGAAGGAAAGAAAACTAAATATATTTCCTTTTCACACACACACACACACGTTTCAAATCTTCTCTTCCGTGTAATTTGATTGCTCCGCGTTTACTTTTAAAACTGAGATCACCGATTAGATTTCAATTATCCTTGTAGTATTTAGTGCGGAACAGAGATTACGACTCCTCCTTATGCACAAAGTGCCAATTTTGTTTTCCCTCTAAGAATACAAAAGACAAGTTCCGCTTTATCTGCTGAGCCATAATTGACGAACTTTCCTAGGTTTAATAAATTGGGTTCACTAACTTCTGCTCAATTTCTTTTCTGTTGATTTTGGACGAATGAAAGTATTGAACACTGATTGTGGAGAGGGATTGTCGCTATGCGTTGTAGCCCTCTTTGACAACATTCATCAACACGCAGCTTTCTATTTATAAATCACATTTCATACCAACAGAGACAAATACGGAAGAGGTGAAGAGTTCATGTTGAAGTGAGGAACAAGTAACACACGAACAGAAAAGAAACACACACACACAAACACACACACACACACACACACACACACACACACACACACACACACACACACACACAAACAACACACACACACACAGAGCCCTACCCGCAACGCTCGGCTCCAGGACACCAGAGAGACCCTGGCCTCCCATGCTGCTCTCCATGCCCAGAGACCCCGGATTATAGTTCAAGAACTCGCCGCCTTCCTCCCTCACGCCCTCAGCGGAGGATCCTCCTGACAGGGGGGAAAGTGCAGGGAAGCCGGGCGGAAGTTGTCTCCCTTGGTCCTGGTCCTG
>CM031617.1:46622641-46627641 GCA_018398815.1 Conus ventricosus | reverse complement strand
GAGGGGAGGGGGAAGGGAAGAAAAAGGGGGGGCGGGAAAGGGGGGGGATGGAGGCGGGGAAAAAAAGGTAGAGGGGTGGGGGGGGGGGGGGGGGGGGGGAGGGGGGAAGGGGGTTGGCGTCGGATTTTGCGGAAGGGAAAAAAAAAAAAAAAAAGGGACCATTTTGGGTTCTCCATTCCCCCCCCCCCCCCCCCCCAACCCATCCCCCTTTCCCCCCTTTCCCCCCCCCCCCCCCATCCCCCCCCCCCCCCCCCCCCAAAAAACCCCCCTTCCCCCCACCTCCCCCTTTTTTAAAACCATTTTAACCACCCCCAATTTGGGCACCCCAAGCCCTTTTCCCCCCCCCCCCCCCCGGCCCAAAACCCCCACCCCACCCCCACCCCCCCCCCTTCCCCCCCTCCCCCCCCTTTTTCGTTTAAAAAGGAAAAAAGGAAAAAAAAAAAAAAAAAAAAAAAAAAAAAAAAAAAAAGGAAAAAAAAAAAAAAAATAAAAGCCCCCTTTAAAAAGGAAAAAAAAAAAAAAAAAGGGAAAAGACGGGGGGGGGGGGGGGGGGAAAGATGGTGAAGAAAAGGTGGGGGGGGGGGCGGGGAAGGGGGGGGGGGGAGGGGGGAAAATGGTGGAGATAGGGGGGGGGGAAGGGGGAGGGGGCGGGGAAAACAGACCGTAGGGAGAGAGGGAAAATCCCCTGGGGGGACGGGGAAAAAAAGCAACGGGGCAAAACCCCACACACCCCCAACAACACCACCCCAACCAACCACAACACACCCCACACACAGGTGTTTTTTTAAAAGCCATATGTTTTTTTGGGAACTCTTTAAACTGTAAACTTTAACCCCCAAAATTCTTTCTTTTGTTTAAAGTGTTGCCCCCAAACCCATTGATTTTTTGGTTTTTTGGTACAATAATCGTACGTGTCACCATTTTTTTTTTTTACGGGTGGGCAATTACTTGTACGAAAAACTAGCCATTTATTAAAGAACGAATATAAAAAAAAAAAAAAAAGAAGAAGAAAGAACGGAAACCAAAGCAGCACACAACTCAAAAAAATACGACTACGACGCAGGCTTCCCGAATGAGCCCGGGGGGGGAAAAAAAAAAAAAAAAAACGGGTTTTTCCCCCCCAGGTTTTAAAAAAAACCCCCCCAAAGGGGGGGGCCCTTTTTTTTGGGCCTTTTTTAAAATTTTTTTTTTGGGGGGCCCCCGGCCGGGGGGGGGAAAGCCCAAAATTTTTTTAAGGGGGGTTGGGCCGGGGGGGGGGCCCCCCCCCCCCCCCCCAAAAAACCCCCAAAAAAAAGGGGGGGGGGGGGGTGGGGGGGAAAAAAAAAATTAAAAACCCCCCGGGGGGGGGGGGTTTTGAAAAAAAAAAGGGGGGGGAACCCTTTAAAAAGGGGGAAAATTTTTTTAAAACCCCCCCCCAAAAAAAAAAAAAAAAAGGGGGGGGGGGGGGGGGAGGGGGGAAAAAAAAGGGGGAAGGGGGAGGGGGGTTTTTTGGGGGGCCCCCCGGGGGGAAAAAAAAGAAGGGGGGGGGGAAAAATTTTAAAAATTAGGTTTTGGGGGGAAAAAGGGGGAAAAAGGGGGGGGGGGGGTTTAAAAAAAAAAAAAAAAAAAAAAAAGGAAATATGTCCAAACTGATAGGGGAAAAAAAAAAAAAAAAGGGGGAAAAAATTTGGGGGGAAGAAAGGGGGGAAAAAAACAAATTTTTTTTGGGGGTTTTAAGGGGGGGCCTTTTTAAAGGGGAGGGGCCCCCGGGAAAAAAATTTAAGGGAAACCGGGGGGGGGGGTTTTTTTTTCCCCCCCGGGGGGGGCCAAATTTTTGGGGGGGGGGTTTTTTCTTAAAAAAAAAAAAAAAAGGAAAAGGGGGGAAGGGTTTAAATTTTAAAAAAAAAACCCTTAAAAAAAAAACCCGGGGGTTACTTTTTTTAAAAAAAATTTTTTTGGGGGGGGGGGGTTTTTAGGGGTTTTTTTTAAATTTTTTTCCCCTTTTTTAAAAAAAAAAAAAAGGGGGTTTTTTGGGGGGTTTTGGGGGGGGGGGAAAAAAAGGGGGGGGGGGGGGTTGGGGTTTTCCCCTTTGGGGGGGAAAAAAAAAAGGGAAAAAAAAATTGGGGTTAAAAAAGAGGGGGGGGATGGGGTTTTTTTTAAAAAAATTTTTTTAAAAAAAAAAAAAAAAAAAGAAAAAGGGGAAAAATTAAGGGGGGGAAAAAAAAGAGGGGGAACCCTTTTTGGGGGGGGAAAATTTTTAACCCTTAACCCTTTTTAAAAAAAAGAAAAAATTTTTTGGGGGGGGGGGGGAAAAGGGCCCCCAAAAAAAAAGGGGGGGCGGGTAAACCCCCCGGGGAAAAAAAAGGGGGGGGGGTAAAAAAAAAGGTTGGGCCCCGGGGGGGGCAAAAAGGGGGAAGGGGGAAAGGGGGGGTTTTAAAAAAAAAAAAAAAAAAAAAATTTTTTTTAAAAAAGGGAAAAAAAAGGGGGGGGGGCCCCCCCCCGGAAAAAAAAGGGGGGGGGGGGGGGGGTTTGGGGGGGTTAATTTTTTGGGGGCCCCTTTCATCGGGGGTTTTAAAAGGGGGGCTTCCAAAAGGGGGGGGGCCCCCCCGGGGGCCCCCCCCCCAAAGGGCCGGGGGGGGGGGGGAAAAAAAGGAAAAAAGGGAAAAAAAAAGGGGGGGGGAAAAGGGGGGGGGTTTTTTAAAAAAAGGGAAAAGAAACCCCAAAAACCGGGGGGGTTTTGTTTGGGCTTTTTTTAAGGGAAAGGGGGGGTTTTTTTTGGGGGCCCCTTTTTTTCCCTTTTGGGTTTTAAAAAAAAAAAAATTTTTTGGGGGGGGGGGGGGGAAAGGGGGAAAAGGGGGGAAATTTTTTGGGGGTTGCTTTTTAAAAAAAAAATGGGGGGGAAAAAAGGGGGCATTTTTTGGTTTAAAAAGGTTTTTTTAAAGGGGGGGGGGGCAATTTTAAAAAAAAAAAAAGGTTTTTTTTTCCCCCCCTTTTTGGGGAAAGGGGAAAAAAAGGGGGTTTTTCCCCCCGGAAAAGGAAAACCTTTTTTTTCCCCAAATTGGGGCCCCCTTTTTTTTTTCGGGAAAAATTTTAATTTTTAAGGGTTTTTTTTCCCCCCCCCCCAGGTTTCCCCCCAAAAAAACCCCCAAAAAAAAAAGGGGTTTTTGGGGAAAAAAACCCTTAAAAAAAAAAAAAAGGGGGGGGGAAAAAAAGGGGGGAAAAAAATTTTTTTTAAAAACCCCCCGGGGGGGAAAAAAAAAGGGGGGCGGGAAAAAAAAAAAGGAAAAAAGGGGAAAAAAAAGGGGGGAAACCGGGAAAGAAGGCCCAAAAAAAAAAAAAAGGAAAGAAAATTGGGGAAAGGGGGAAAAAAAAATTTTAAAAGATTTAAAAAAGGGGGGGGGGCCCTTTTTTCCCCCTTTTTTTTTTGGGTTTTCCCCCCCCAAATTTTAAAAAAAAATTTAATTTTAAACCCCCCTTTTTTTTAAAATTTTTAAAAAATTTGGGAAAAGGGGGAAAAAATTTTTTTTTGGGGAAGGAAAAATTTTACCCCCAAAAAAAAAAAATTAAAAAAAAAAAAAAAAAACCCCCCCGGGGGGGGAAAAAAAAAACCCCTTTTCCAAAAAAACCCCCCCGTTATTCATAGTAGAGTTCATAATCCCATTGTAAATGTTGATTACAGTTTGGAGTGATATGGGTTATTCCTTGGCTATGTTCATTTCTTGTGAATTATCAGTAAATGTAGTTGTTTGGAGCATACAGTCGCTTGTGTAGTAATGCACTGTTTGCGATAAGTGAGGATGGAAATCCTGAGTGAGGTGTCATGGATCGTGATCATATTAGATTGTGCTCTTCATAGTAGTTGTGAAAAGAAGAGGTGGCAAATCCGCAGGTGGGGGAATTGCATAGGTGTGCACAGAGGTTGTCAGAAAAAGAGTTGAAATAAGGCAAAAGCGCACGTCATGATAACCCATTGTGGTGATATCACTAGTGATATATGCTTAAATTTGTAAAGGAAAGACAGTGATTCGTAAATAGTTTAAGATCACCTGTCCAGGTAAAGTGGGAAAATCTATTTATACCGGGTTAGTTACGTTGATTTAGACAAATGGTTTTGTGAAGTTCAAGGAAAAAAGAATTTGTTTTATTTTGTTTGATTCCATGCGCATTGATGTTTGCTTCCATGATTATGTGTAGTAAAGTTATAGACTTTACTAGTGGTTTGATGTGACGAATGCATGATATATGAATGAGATTGTAAGCAAGCTGTGAGTGTGTTTGGGCTGTGCGCTAGTCCTTCCTCCACTGACATACCCCGAGGTTGACAAGGTGCTTGCGACCAGCCAACATTCCTGTAAAAAACGGGCCGCATCAGTCTTTCAATCGGTGAATGACACCTATACGTGTATAAATACATGAATGATAAATGCGTACGTACATGCATGCACACATACATACATACATACATGCATGCATGCATGCATGCATGCATACATACATACAAACATACATACACACATACATGCCCCCCCCCCCCCCCCCCCCCCACACACACACACACACACACACACACAGGCAAGGGAAAACGTGATCAAATGAAAACCAATGCTTTCCTATGGCACGAACAACACCACCACCAACAACAACAAAATATACCATTACTGGAAAATAAACGTGCACACACACACACACACACACACACACACACACACACACACACACACACACACGCACACACACACACACACACACACACACACACACACATCCCCCACCCCCCACCACCCACCTACCACACACACATACACAGACACACACCAGTGTGTTAAAAGAGGAGCGAAAACAAACAAAGAAACAAACAAAACCTCCACCACCACCACCACCACCGACAACAACAACAACAACAAAAACAACAAGAAGACCCAAACCCACTTTACCGACGACGGCAGGCGAGTCAGCCCAGTGGCAAAGCCAGCTTGCTGAGCTTCCAGAGCCTGCGCTAAAGCCATTACCTGCAGCCAGCA
>CM031617.1:46615009-46620041 GCA_018398815.1 Conus ventricosus | reverse complement strand
GGAGACAAATCGTTGTACGGAGAGACAAATCAGTGTACGGGGAGACAACTCTGTGTGTGGAGAGACAAATCAGTGCAAAGGGAGACAATTTTTTCTGTGGAGAGACAAATCAGTGTACGAAGAGACAAATCTTTGTACGGAGAGACAAATCTTTGTACGGGGAGACAAATCTTTGCTCGGAGACACGAATATTTGAAGGGAAAGACAAATCTTTGTACAGAGAGACAAATCTTTGTACGGGGAGACAAATCTTTGTATGGAGAGACAAATCTTTGTATGGAGAGACAAATCTTTGTACGGGGAGACAAATCAGAGTATGGGGAGACAAATCAGAGTATGGAGAGACAAATCTTTGTACAGAGAGACAAATCAGTTGTAAAGGGAGACAAATCAGTGTACGGGGACAAATCAGTGTAAAGGGAGACAAATCAGTGTACGGGGACACAAATCAGTGTAAAGGGAGACAAATCAGTGTACGGAGAGATAAATCAACGTAGTGACAGACAAATCTGCGAACCAACTAGACAAATCAGCGAACCAAATAGACAAATCAGCGAACCAACTAGACAAATCAGCGTACCAACTAGACAAATCAGCGAACCAAATACACAAATCAGCGAACCAAATACACAAATCAGCAAACCAAATAGACAAATCAGCGAACCAAATAGGCAAATCAGTGAACGAAATAGACTAATCAGCGAACCAAATAGACAAATCAGCGAACCAAATAGACAAATCAGCGAACCAAATACCAAATCAGCGAACCAAATAGACAAATCAGCGAACCAAATAGACAAATCAGCGAACCAATTAATAGACAAATCAGCGTGCTGACAACCAGTCACCGGTTTCTAAGATTAGCAAGCGCCAAACTGTCCTTGTGTGCATTGTGTTGTGTTGATTATGATGAGGACAAGGGCAATGATGGTCAGTAAGGAAGACGAGAACGACGACGACGATGACGACGACAACGATGATGTTAACAAACAGCAGTTAAAAGGCCCAGTATTATGGGATTACACCCATTGACTTTTCCATGGAGGGGGCGGGGGGGGGGGGGGGGGGGGGGGGGGGCGGGGGCTGGTCACTTTTGTACCTGTTTCTCAATCAACGATCAATTTCATCCAGTTCCTTGTGTGCTAGCCCGTTCACGTGACGTGTCAGCACGCGCTCGGATGGTAAACAAATCAGCTATAGTGGACCCCCCGCGAGGGGCTAACTCTCTGTCTGATTGGATGAACCACTGTGTCTCACAGCCAATGGCGTTTACGGTCTTTCATCGCTCTTCGATTTTTTTCTTTTTTCTTTTTTTTTATTTTTTTAGATGCTCATTAACTTCCGTGTCCAAACGAGTCTGCTTGCGGGTAGGGGTAGGGGTGGGGGTGGGGTGGGGAGTATGTCGTCAAAAGGTTTCTGGACTCCGCAAAAACAAAGAAAGAAGAAGAGGGAGGGGGGGGGGGGGGGGAGGCAGAAAGAAGCATAAAGGCAGAAATGAAGTAAACAATAAAAAGAAAGAAAGATAAAGAACGTAGAAACAAGATGCAAAAAAAAAAGGCAACAGATGGAGAGTAAGAGAAATCAAGAAAGGAAGTATGGAAAGAAACAAAACAAAAAAAAGAAGTCAGTTGGAAACAAGGAAAGAACGAAGAAAAAAAAAACAACCAAGAAGGATGGAGAACATAAGTGCACGAAAGAATAAAGAATTTATAAAGAAATTTAAAAAAAAAGAAAGGGAAAAGAAAAGACAGGAACAAAGAAATCAAGAATGAAAGAAGAAGTGCGTAGGTGTGAGTGTAGAAAAGATCTGGTAGCACCTCATTACCTGAACACACACACACACACACACACACACGCACACACGCACACACACCACACACCGCACACACACACACACACACATACACACATACACACACACACACACACAGGCGCGCGCGCGCAAGCAGCCACACACACACACACACACACACACACACACAACACACACACACACACATACATACACGCACGCACGCACGCACGCAGACTCGCACACACACGCACGCCTACACACACGCACAGAGAGAGAGAGAGTGAGAGAGAGAGAGAGAGAGAGAGAGAGAGAAGGAGAGAGAGAGGAGAGAGAGAGAATTGATAGCGGCAAAAGTAAAAGCATGCAGTCTTCTATAAATTTTGCCTCAGAAAAAGTAAATAAACAAATTCAAGGCCAGCAGCGGAAGAATCAATTATAACGAGACGTTAAACACTTTTGAATATCATGAAATATCACGTGTATGTTTGCGGGATGGTGTGTGTGTGTGTGTGTGTGTGTGTGTGTGTGTGTGTGTGTGTGTAACAAAAATTTTTGGGGGAGAGAAAGACCTGGGGGGGGGGGGGGGGGGGCGATAATGAGAAGGGAAGGGAACGGTAGTGGGGGGTGAGGGGGGGGGGGGGGCGTGAGGACCAGGTTGTTGTTGATGAATAGGGAAGAAAAGGGGGGGGGGGGGGGGGGGGGGGAGAGATGGTGAGGAAGGAAGAGGAGATATAGAATTAGACCAAAGCAAGTCACAAGAAATTTTGAATCTTTATTATTTCCGTTACTGATGGAATTAGAAATCATGCAAGAAATTACATCACTATGAATAAGGGAAGGATGTACATGCACGGTAAAACTATTGCGACGCGCTTTGCGGACGCATGATCGTCTATCTTTATTTATGAATCACTCCCGTCATTTGTTATGACACGAGCTCTGACGTCAAACACATATTCTAAACGCCGCAACACAAACTTTCCTAGCCATGAACTGCCTGTGAAGTAAAAGAACGAGAACAACTCAGCAGTCATGTAAAAAAAAAAAAAAAAAATATATTATATATATATTATATATATATATTATATATTATATATATTATATATATTATATATATTATTATAAACGCTAACGTGTCGCCGCAGTGCCGTTGACGATAACTCGGCCATGCAATAAATCTCGCCAAGATTCGCCGAGGGCTGATTTCTCGTCGAACGGCAAAAACGGGGAGGATCACCGACACGCAGACTCGGTTGTCCATTCGCCGATTTATCGCTGGGTCGCGGTGACAATTCGGCGGAGGTTCTGATTGCTGTTGATTTGGCGTTGGTTCGCTGAACTGTCCATAAATCAAGCGGCTAATTGACCCAGGCCGAATGGTCGTCACGTGCGGAATTTTGACGCAGGCCATTATTCAGCGGTTGGGAGAGAGAGAGAAAAAAGGTGCTTATTGCCCAGCCGACCGCAAGGGCCATCTCAGGGTGTAATTCAGCGGTTTAACACCTGACCATGGAAGTTGGGTTGACGCATACGTCAGACATTATTAAAGTCTCATCCATCTTATTTCAACCCATCACCCGATTAGTTAGTTACATGCTGTTTCAACCCGAGAGTGGGGATTTTTTCCCCCCTTTTCTTTCTCTTTCTTTTTCTTTTCTTTTCTTTCTTTCTTCTTTTCTTTCTTTCTTTTTTTCTGTCGTATCTTCTTGTTTCCACATCAGAGCGTTGCTCCACGTTGCTATTCTGTCACACACCCACACACACACACACACACCACACACACACACACACACACACACACGGGCGCGCGCGCGCACGCACACACCCCACACACACACACACACACCACACACAAAACACAACACACACACACACACTCACACATCCGTCCACAGCCACAGCCACAGCACCGCCCAAACCATCGGAAGCAGTCAATGTCAAGTCGTCATAAGGGGAACCCCCCAGAGTTGACACTGCACTGCTGCCCAGCTTCTTCAGCGGTTTTACCGTGGCGCCTGTTCTTGTTCAACAAGCGCAGGGCACCATTTTTCTTAGCCCTGCTGACGACAATTTTTGCTGAGTCGGGGGAGACAGCGTGAGTGGGGCTCTCTCTCGAGAGAGAAGGCATCATCACAGCCGTCAGAACCGGGTTCCATGAACAAGCCAATACGGTGACCCCAACGAACCCAAAACCCAAGGGGACGACTTTGAGAGGTAACCGTAACCCTGAGAGTTTAAGACATGACGGACAACAAAGTTTGAGACTTTTTCGTTACGCTGATCGATGAGGACGACAGAAGATGACGCGAGGATTTCAGTTTGGTCTGGACTGTTCTCTAACGATTACTCTCATAACACACATCCCGGCGTTCAGCCAGGTCCGAAATACACAGACCCCTGCAGTGTTGGTCGGAAACAATTTGAGCAACACTCTCAAAGAAAACACCTACTGATGGATGAAACTCAGCTCTGCGGTCCAAGTCTTCCTGGTAGAGGCCACAGTAAATTCAGATCTGGGCTAACAGCCAATCGGGGCAGAAAAAAATCCCACAAACAAACAGCGTTGATGAGAATCATACCAAGACCTCCTAGTTGGGGAGTCGCCACGCTGACCATTTCGTCACGGCAGTTGGTAAGGGGGTGATAACTTTGGGGAAGGCGAAGGATGGGAGATGGCAAGAGGGGAAGGGGGGGGCGGAGGGAGCGGTGAATGAGGCGTCAAATGTTTTCGGCTGTCTGCACTGACGATCAATTGACGCGAGTTAAGAGAGAGAAGAGAGAGAGAGAGAGAGAGAGAGAGAGAGAGGAGAGAGAGAGAGAAGAGAGAGAAGAGAGCGTCAGAGAGAGAGAGGAGAGAGAGAGAGAGAGAGGAGAGAGAGAGAGAGAGAGCGAGAGCGGAGAGGAGAGAGAGAAAGAGGAGCGCGACAGAGAGAGAGAGAGAGGGGGGGGAGGGAGAGAGGAGAGAGAGGGAGAGAGAGAGAGAGAGAGAGGAGAGAGAGAGAGAGAGAGAGAGAGAGAGAGAGAGAGAGAGAGAGAATTGAGGGTATGGCGGAAACTGCCGAGTTGCCCTCATTTGTGCCAAGAGACTAACTCGTCAAAACTTTTGGGGTAAGGAGGGCGGAAGCTGAAGGTGGGGTGCGATGGAAGGGAAGATAGGGGCGGGGGTGGGGCGGGGCGAGGGGGGGCAGTGGGAGGGGGCGGAGAGGACTCTAGTTTTTCGGAACCTCTGTTTTCCCT
>CM031617.1:46600009-46610009 GCA_018398815.1 Conus ventricosus | reverse complement strand
TTTCTGGTTATCATTTATAAAACTAGAAATAGATGCGGGCGGGGGGACGGGCCCTTGGACCCTTTGGGGGAAACGCTTTGCTGTTTTAATTTTTCTCCTCTGTTTACTCTGACTGGAAACACTGAAAAGATGTCATGAACCAGTTTAACAATCCCCTTATTCCCAAAGTTTTAAGCTTAAAAGAAGACCCCGGTGCCATACCGATCAAAAGTTTTGAAAGTCAAAAAATATGGACTGGCAAAAATACTTTTGTCGAAATTTGTCCCCGGGGGCTCATAAATATGGCATTGGGTAGATTGTAAAACCCCGGGGATAAAACCAGACTGGCCTTGTTAAAAAGGTTTTTGAAAACGGGAAAGTTGTGATTCGCCCGTGCAACATTTTTCAAAAATTTTTCCCTCAAAAACTTAAAAGAGATATTGGCCGTATTTTTCCTCGTCTTTTTTACCTTTTTTGAACGGCGTTTTTTGCAATTTTCCAGGGCTTGGGAAAATTTTCCTTTATTAAACAAACGATTAAAGAATATTTTTAAAAGGGTGGGATTAATTTAACTGATGCAATCAAAGTTGTTTAAATGAAGTCAGGGCCGGGGGTTTTTTTCTTGAGTTGAGATCTTTTATGATTTTTTTAACCTCGGGAAAACATAAAACACTTTTTCAGTAATTTAAACGAAACATTCGGGGTTTATGTGGGGCAGGGACTTCCGCGCTTCCACTTTACAGGGCGACAAAGAAATCATTAAATATTTTAGCCTTTTCTTTTTTTGGTAAAGTAAACCCCTTTCCCGGTTATCGGGGAAAATTTTATCTGATCAATACCCTTTTTACTCAAAAACGTCGAAAATTTTCCCCCTTTCCTTATGCCCAAATTTGACTGGGTCGATAACTATATAATTTAGTTCGTTATAATCTCCATTTTTCCTTTTCCAAACCCTTTTCAGTAAATTCATTTCTTTTAGTGCCGAAAGTTTTCCGTCTGTTTGGAGATTGGAATCTTTGCCTTTTATAATTTTGTTTCTCTTTTTTATAAACCTTTTAGTTCATTGTTGAACCAAAAGGGGCACCCCCGGGCGAACAGTAATAATTTAAAGGGCATACTTTGTTTTGCTGGGACATAAACTTATCCGTAAAAATCTACTTTGGTTTAGGAGTTATTATATTTAATTTTCAATTTCATTCCCTTTAAAAAGTTCAAAAATTTTTTTGGGGCTAATTTGTCGAAATTAAATATCGTTCTTGGAATGGGCTTTGTTGTAAATTAAATTTTCAGTACAGCACAGGGACACTGTGGTCATAAAATGGAGAAGATTTCGATGTTTTAATCATGTGGGGCCCTTGGTAAAACAGATTGGGCAATTGCAGTACATTTTTATTCTTGTAGGAAAAGGGTTAAAATTTGCTTAAATTTGATAAGCATTGGTATATTTCTAAATTTGACGGGGGGGGGGGAAAGTGCATTATAAATTGAAAATCCCAAGTATGATGAATTTCGTTGGGTTCTATCGTTTTTTCCTATGCTCTCTTTTTTTAGTTCAAAAGTCAAAAAGGGCTTGGGGTTGCGTAGAATAAACCCAACTATAAGCTCTTTTGGTTTTTTTTTGTTTTCCCCATACGCTTCTAAAAACCCTCGCCTGTAGTTGGCGGGGTTTTTACAATAAAATCCTCTTGAATAATGGAAAAACCCCCCTTATCGTTAAACTGTTGGTCAAATCTGCAGGAGGTGAAAATTTTTAAAAATATAAAGCATAAAGGAAGAGGGTGCAGCCAGTCTCAGACACGGTTAAAATATCAAACGGGGGGATTCTGCTTCAAAAAGGTCAATTTTTTTTTTCAGATCGCGCATTAATGTACCACTTGAGTTCTCATGTCCGTTTGGGACCAGGTTTAGGATGAATGTCCCCGGAAATTTTAAGAAAGGGTATTGTTAGTAGGGGAAATGCCACAGTTTAAATTTGCATCGGGGGCAGAACCTCACTATTTCTAGAAATTTTTTGTCTTGGGGGAAATGTGCTCATAATGATTGAGTATGAGAAAAAATAAATAAAAAATTGAGAGTGCCCGCTGTTTCTTTTGCAAAAGCTAGACTAAAAAGGGAATTTAGTTCCTTTTTTAGAAAAAACAACTTCGCTGCAGACGGCCGATAGCCGCTAAACAGACCAATTTTGCTCGAAAACTTCAATCGACCATTATGACAGAACAGAAAAAATGAGAGAAACCCAAGCCACGTTTGGGGGAAGGTGTCCCACCACTGGGTCTCGAACAAACCCCCCCACAGGGGAAAAAGTTGTTTTAAAAAGTCACCATGTCGAAACAGAAACAATTGTCTAAAATTAATGAATACAAAGGGGAATCAAAAAAAAAAAAAAAAAAAAAAAAAGGAGGGAAAAAAACCCAAAAAAACAAACAAAAAACCACAACCAGTAAAAATGAAACGATGTTTCGTTCCTGTCCTTTCCTGTAAAAGGGCCAAGGCGATGCTGGTGCGCCCTCCCCCCAGTGAGGAAAAAGGAAAAAAATCTGGATGCAGACTGAAAAATTTATACAATCGTTCTTGATAAAAGACAAGACAGACAAAATTTAAAAAAAAAAAAAAAAAAAAAGGATTCCCTTTTTATAGTGATATTAAAGCAGGAAAGAGATGAATTGAGAATTTAAGCCCTCCACCGTTGACGGAATCAAACAAGTCAATTGTTCCAAAACAGACAAATTTCAAAAAATGGCTACAAGAGAAACAAGGGGAATTTTGGATTTCAAAGGGACTGAATCATGTGACCAAAGTTGATTAAAAAGTTGGAAGGCATGCTTATGAATGACCCACTAAATATGCACCATGCACGCCCCCCACCTCCACAGGGGCCGCATACACAGAGAAGTAGTCTGTGAGGCCAACACACAAAACACAAACACTTTAAAACCAAACACACATTAACTCAACACCCGCACGGACGCCGAAACACAGAAAAAGAAAAAGAAGTATAACTGAAATATCCCCACAATAAGTATAATCAACTAATCACACACCCAAAACAACACACACACACATACACCCCCACACACAACACACACCCCACACACACCCAACACCACGCCCAACACACACACGCACACACCACACACACACACCACACACAACGTGTCTAAACACACACATGCACTTACGCAGACAACATTCAAGACATGTGAAACAGGCCAGGCCATAAAGATGCCACATACATCAATACTTTTAGGTCCAAATCACTTACAGTGAAAAGATTTAAAATAAAGGGAACAACAAAACTACACACGCACGCACGCACGCGCACGCACGCACCACGCACGCACGCACGCACAACACACACACACACCACCACACACACACACCCCACACCGGGTGTAAGGGGACACCCCCAACTAACCCCCTATGATGGGGTTAATTGTTGGCGTGGAGCCGTCGCTGGTGACATCGCCCCCCCAAACGACAGTCTCACAAACCCTTTGCGTACTGGGAATCGACCTACCCCATCGAAACACAGTTGTGGAAAGGAAATCAAAGGTCTTTTGTACAAGCATGAAGGGCACGTGATTGAACTCGACTTATAAAATTTTAAATACATTTACGGGACATGAAAAACACACTCGCGCGCGCAGGCGCGCGACAACACAAAACCACAAACAAACAACACCACACAAACACAACACAAAACCACACACACACACACCCACACACCACAACACACACACGGGTCTTAAAAGTCAATTTTCATTCAACATAGTCGAATATGAAAAAATGCCAACATTTTCTTTTTGTTTGGTTTGTAAAACCCGGGCAGCAAAAGTACAATTTGATCAAATCGTAAAGAAGGGGAACCCAAACCATTTCCCTCAGAATAATAATGATTTAAAATCACACGGGAAAAAACCTTTTTTTTTCATCAGTATTCATGCAACACACCGCACGCAGCCGCACGCACACACACACAAAAAAGTTCATCTGTCCTGATAACGTCCCACGCGTGCGTTGAAAATCAGCTTTTTCACTTGTTGAAAAAAACGTTGGGAAAAGGGGTTCCCCCCCCCCCCCCCCCCCCCCCCCCCCCCCCCCCCCCCCCCCCCCCCCCCCCCCCCCCCCCCCCCCCCCCCCCCCCCCCCCCCCCCCCCCCCCCCCCCCCCCCCCCCCCCCCCCCCCCCCCCCCCCCCCCCCCCCCCCCCCCCCCCCCCCCCCCCCCCCCCCCCCCCCCCCCCCCCCCCCCCCCCCCCCCCCCCCCCCCCCCCCCCCCCCCCCCCCCCCCCCCCCCCCCCCCCCCCCCCCCCCCCCCCCCCCCCCCCCCCCCCCCCCCCCCCCCCCCCCCCCCCCCCCCCCCCCCCCCCCCCCCCCCCCCCCCCCCCCCCCCCCCCCCCCCCCCCCCCCCCCCCCCCCCCCCCCCCCCCCCCCCCCCCCCCCCCCCCCCCCCCCCCCCCCCCCCCCCCCCCCCCCCCCCCCCCCCCCCCCCCCCCCCCCCCCCCCCCCCCCAAGACAGGCAAAGCACATGAAACGTTTGTTATTATAAAAACCTTTTTTTTTCGATCGAAATTTTAAAAATGTGAAATTTTAAAACAATATTTTCCGTTGGGAAAAATTTAGATAAAAAGGGGGCGGTGTGTTATGTAAAAAACTTTTTAAAAATTTAAAAATTTTAAATTCAATACTTAATTGCCAATTCAAAAATTTCAATTACCCCGGTTTTTTTAAAAAACCACTATATAGGTTAAAAAATTAATAAAATGGTTAAAAATTCGCATAATAACAGTTCACACAACAAGCTATGTTTTTTCTTTATATATTATCTTTAGACTTAAAAAGCCTCTCTCTCTCTCTCCTCTCTCCTTTTCCCCTCTCTCTCTTCCCTCCCCCCACCTGTCAACCCCTAACTCTCCTCTCACATATCATCCCTGCACTTTTTACTCACACCCCGCCTGTTTCATATCTACCGCGCAGTTCGACACTAAGAATCGAAATTGAGGGTTTTGTAAATGAACTGAAAATTATAGGTGTAGAATTTTGTCTAAGTAGCTTTAAGTTGCTTAATCCTTAAAAAAGTCAGGGCTTAACACAAAAACACAAAAACACAAGAATCAAAATGTTTGGGGTTAAATAGGGGGGTTCAGCTGCGTTTTACGAAAATTTTGGTGACTTTTTTCTTTGAGCTTGACAAACACTCCCATCAAACACCCGGTTCCCGCAACACCTTTTCCCTTTCAGCTTCCTGGCCCGGGCTGCCAGCTTGGCTCTGGGGGGGTCAGGTCGTCGTTTATAACACCCCATTTTGGTGGAGGCAAGGAACTGCTGCGCGGCAGCGTGTGGCAGGGGCCCGGGGCGGGGTAAACCCCTGCGGGGGTTAATCCCGACTTTCGCAGTCTGTTCTTCAACCCTTTCCGGGCCTTCATCAGACGGTCTTGTTCTTATAAGAAACGAACTTGACTATAATGGGGCGTGCAGGCTGCCCCACACGACGCCCCCCGGTGGGGCCGGTCGCATTCCCGGCTTGATCTCCACCCAAAGGTTCGCGATCTGCTGAATATGAAGTTTTTTTGTCCTCAATAAATCCAGTGGTGGCTCAGGGATCCCGGGGATCCCAACACTGTTTCACGTGTGTATTGTTCAGGTATCAACCCCTTTTTCCAAACTTTTAAATTTGCCGTCCTTGCCCCTATTATCTCTCTGAGGGGTTTGGGGATCTCTGTTGCAGAGAGCGAGAAAAAGGTTGGGTTAAAATAGTAAAAGGGTCTCAGGATCCCTCAAGACTTTTTAAAATTTTCTTTAATGACATGTCCTCTTTTAGATGTTTGGTCCTATCGGGGCAACTCAAAAGTCGACTCGCCGATTTTTATTCAGTTTTAAGAAAAAAGTCATAAACCCCCAAAAGGCTAGAAGCCTAAACACCTTCTCTTCTCGCTCTCGTCATTCACGGGGCTAATTTTTGCCCATCCTTTTATGTCTCTTTTTTGCGACCCCCTGTTTTTAAAACTTTTGGGGAGTTGCATCTGCTACGTAACAAAAAAAAAATCGTCAAAAAGTTATTTATGGGGCCTGTGTTTACAAAAAAAAAACCGAGCAAATGCGGGGGGTGTTTGACGATTTCGAAAAGGCCAACGTCAAACACTTTCCTAGGAAAAAAGGGCCGCATCACCCCATCACACAATAGGCACACGTCCGACCACAAAATCCTAAAATGTTTGTTTTCTCTCGCTTTCTCTCTCTCTTCTTTCTCCTCTCTCTCTCTCTCTCACCCACACACACACGCACCCCAACACCACTCTACCAACCACACACACACACACACACCACAACACACACACCCACACCCCCTCAACACCATACACACATACGAATGGCCGACCTTGAAACTAAACACCCCCGGCTTGGCCCCATCGCTTGTGTTAATAATTGATGGGCAGGTCAAAACCCCACGTCTCGTTCATAAGATCCTCCCCCCAAAGTCTCTTTGTTTACTTATTCATTCTCTGGGGCTGTCATCCCCGCCCCCATTGTTTACAGGTTACCAATGTGGGGGAGCCGTATGGACTGGGTCGCACACTGTATTTTCAATAACACTGAAATGCGAAAAGGGGGGCGAAGGGGGGGGGGGGTGGTATTGGGGAGAGGGATGTTTTCCCAAATGGGGGTTAAAGCATCGGCACACGGGTGGTGCGCGTGTATATAATAAAATTTTTATTATATATATAATATATATATATAAATTTTTATATATTTTGTGTGGTGTGTGTGGTGTGTGTGTGTGGTGTGTGTGTGTGTGTGTGTGTGTGTGTGCCGCGCGCGCCCCGTGCGTATGCAAATATTATGTGGTGCTTTGTATGTGTTTTGCATCGTGCTGGAACGGTGTTGTGTGTGTGTTTGTGGTGGGGGTGTGTGTGTGTGTGTGTGTGGTGGTTTTGTTGTGTGTGTGTGTGTGTGTGTGTGTGTGTGTGTGTGGTTTGTGTGTGTGGTGTTTTGTGTTACGTGCGTGCGTTCGGCTGCGTGCGTGCGTGGTGTGTTGTGCGTGTGGTGTTGTGTGTGTGTGTTTTTCTGCGCGACGGGGAACAGAAAGAGAGAAGAAGGGGAGAGAGAGGAGAGAGGAGAGAGAGAGAGAGAGAGGAGAGAGAGAGAGAGAGAGAAAAGAATTTATTCTTTTTAGGCCTTTGCCCCCCATTTAAGGGGTGCAAAAAAATACAATCATGAAGTACCATAAGAAAGACCGATAATAACATGAATTCGAAACGTCTTTGATCATAAGGGATGCGTTTTTTTTAAAAGCTTTAAAAAGTAACGACACATTTTTTGACTGTTTTGTTCATGAGTTCAGCCAAAACATGTAATTGAAAAGGTTTTCGACTTTTTAAAACTTTTAAAGGTATATTCTGAGTTCTTAAGTTTTGCGGGCGGACAACATAACACAAAATCAATTCGCTTTCGTCTCCTTCTGCAACTGGCAATTAATCTTCAACGCTTGGAACGAGAAGTAAATAATGCACAGAATTTTAGAAATACCCCAAACAAATCTGTAGTTACATACCCAAAAAGGTATCCAATAAGAAAAAAATAAGTTTTTAAAAATTTTGGCACAATGCAAAAAGTCCCGAAACATTAATCTTTTACTATTTTAAAAAATTAAATTTCCCCTTTGCCATTGCACGCAATTAGTCAATTTTAAGATTCGGAAAATCTCAATTTGCATCAACCCCCTTTGGTTCAGCCAGAATAACCCAAACCATACAGTATAATTTACAAAGAAAATTTTAAGCCCAGTTCTTTTATCACGTTCGTCCAAAACAAACAACATCGATAAGCCTTATAGGTAACTTGCTCATCCACTTTTTAAATTTTAAACCCAAAAACCCAACGCATTTTTAACAGAAATTTTTGTAAATAGGTCCTGTTCGTTTTTGCCATACACCAGATCGTTTTTGGGGTTCGAAAAATCGACGCCTAAAAAGTTTTTAAGCGTCAAATCACTTTTCGCAAAGTACAGCGCATTACAGTCCCCATAATTCCCCACCAAACTGAAGCATTGTTTTTAATCTTGGTCGAATAAAATTAAAAAAGTTTTAAAAGAATTTTTTTCAACTTATTAGTTTTTTTCAAAAAGTTTAACAAAGATTTGGCTCGGCTGGGGGAAAGGGTTTTTGCACGCGGTACAAAAACAAGCCTTTAGGAATACATTCCTGTATTTGTACACGTTAAAACAGGCATTTTATTCCATTATAATCCATTTCTCATTTGCCATAAATAACCTCCTTCCTAATAAACATTATCTTATTCTATTCACCTTAAAAATGTGCTGACGCTGCGCCCTACAAACTGTTTTCTGGTTTTTCAGGCCAATGCTTTTTGCCAGCAAAACTACATCATAGCCAGTAATAAAAAAACGCCCAAAAAATAATGTAAAAACGTACCTTTGCCCCTTCTTATAACTTCAAAAACTAATTTGTCACCCCACGGTTTTTTGTTTACTCAGTAATTTAACTCCCACCTGCCCCCCAGCTTTCACATTTTTGGAATATACGAATACACTTATGCACTTGCCTCTAAACCCTTTTTTCAAAGGATCGGCCAAAACAAAACTTTTTCTTAGCAAAGCCTTTTTTAAAATCAATGAAGGCAACGTAAAGTTTACGGGAAACAAAAGTTTTTGTATTATGTAACAAAAATAAACATATGGAAATTGTGAATATCCTCTTTTAAAAAACCGCTTGATGTTCGGCCTGTCAAGTTATTTCTTTATCCATTCTTGTCTGTTATTTATATTGCACTATAAATTTTACTGCAATGTCAAAAAGATATACCTCTTATTTCCAGGGGTTATTTCATCCCTTTTTTAAATAAAGGAATTACTATAGACTTGCCCCCTGTCGGGAAAAATTTCCCCGGTCAAAAAGGGATTGAAAAATTTTACAAAAAAAATTCAATGTCGTCCCGCATATTTCAGCTTTTTTCCCCTTATACCATCTGGGCCTGCAGCTTTGCCATTTCTTAATTTTTTATTTTAACCATTACTTCACCCTTTATAAGGGCGGTTCACAGCTTCTTTTTCTTTTCCTGATAAGTGTATTTTTAAATCAGTGTCTGTCGTTCTAAATAGTGTCTGTCGTTTTTTACGCTTTTAGTTGCCTATTTCAATGTCTTTAAAATGCTTAAACCATCATCAACATTAAGTTTTATGAACTTGTCTAGTTAAAAGGGAAACCATGAACAGTTTCCCAAAAAATCTTTGACTGTTTTCTGTTGATACAATTTTTTTCAAAAAATTATCTTGTACGTTTTTCTTTTCTTTTTAACAAATTTCTTATATTTTCTCGCAATACAGTAAGAACACCGTCCTTTTACCCCGTTTTCCTGAAAATTGAGGCAAACCCTTTCGCACTACTTTTCCAGATCTGCCCTTTCCTTTAAGAGAGAGAGAGAGAAGAGAGGAGAGAGAGAGAGAAGAGAGAGAGAAGAAGAAGAGAGAAAGAGAAGAGAGAGGAAGGGGAGAAAGGAGAGGAGAGAGAAGAAGGAGAGAAGAGAGGACAACAACATTTTATATATAAAAAGGGGGAGAGAGGGGGGAGAGAGAGAGAAGAGAGGAGAGAGAGAGTGTGGTTGTGTGTGGGTTGTTGTGTGTGTGTGTGTTGTGTGGTTGTGTTGGTGGTGTGGCGCGCGCGCGCGGTGTGGGGTCGTGTGTCTTTTGCGCGCGCTGCGGGCGCGCGTCTCTCTCCCGCCACAGTCTGGAAGATCCCCCCTTGCTGTCACGAGGGTCATTTTTTTTCAGGGTCACTGCCCTTCCCGGTTTTTACCGAAAAATTTTCTTTTTTTCTCCTTTTTAACTTATGCCCCGTCTCCAGGTTACCCTAAAAAATTTTGGTGCCTGTCTGCGGGAGTTTCCCTTTACCGGTTTACGTTTTTACCCGTTCTTTTTGTCCCCCTCCTTCCGTCTGGGGTTTTTGGGGGTCAGTCTGTCTGTTGTCCCGCCCGGGCAAAAAAAAAAAGGGAAAAAAAAAGAAAATTA
>CM031617.1:46577509-46592509 GCA_018398815.1 Conus ventricosus | reverse complement strand
AACAATTAAGTAGTGGGGGAAAACAAGTGCAGGCTAACAATTCTTCAGTCGTAATAGTAATGACTTGGCAAAGATTTGAACTTTAAAAAATGAAAAAAATAAATAAATTAATTAAAAAAAATTGAAGATGAAGAAAATGAGGGAATATATTATAAATATGAGGAGCCCTTCACTAGCTGCCTGAGGGAACCATCGTAATCCCTCTTGAAGGCACATTTATTTGTATTGCCTGCTCCTAGGCCTTTCGTCCGCTGGATCGGACTCATCAGGGAGACACGGCTGATTGTGTCTGTGCTCTTGGTGTCAAATAGAGACACACCACAGTCCATAATTCTGTGGTGTTCTCACCACCAAGGGTTCAAAGAAGAATCCAACAGCAGCCAGCGAAGGGTAGTAAAATGGAACAAAACAAAGTGTGGAGAGGAAAAAGTTGCTGAAAAACTAAAAGCATTATTCAAACAGTATAAAATGTAGGGGACAATCTTTGAGCCTATGCTTGAGGATCCATTCAAGGATGATCAAAGATATGGAACAGTCTGAGTGGTCAGCTCTGCTGTTCAATAACCCAAGCATTGTGAGTGGCTACGAACTGTACAAAACAACCTTTACTTGGATCTCCTAAAAGATGCAATCTCCCACTGATTGACCAAACAATATAATGCCGAACAATTAAGTAGTGGGGGAAAACAAGTGCAGGCTAACAATTCTTCAGTCGTTATAGTAATGATTTTGCAAAGATTTGAACTTTAAAATAAAAAAAAATATTACATATATATATATATATATATATATATATATATATATATATATATATATATATATATATATATATATATATATATATATATATGAGACACGTAAAAATTCCGAGATCAAACTCCAAGTTTGTGTCTGTTCATAGAGTTGAGTGCAACAAATCATTGTTTCATTATGTCATAACAATTAACAGTTTCGTTTAAATGCAATCAATTCTGATACTTTCCCGTATGTGCGTGCGTGCGTGCGTACAGTTACTGAATGCAGCACACACAACGTACAGTCACATAACATGTGGTGTGTGTGTGGTGTGTGTGTGTGTGTGTGTGTGGTGTGTGTGTGTGTGTACGCGCGCGCGCGCGCGCGTGTGTGTGTGTGTGTGTGTGTGTGTGTGTGTGTGTGTGTGTGTGTGTGTGTGTGTGGTGTGTGTGTGTGAGTCTGTCTGTGTGCGAGTTTACTTAACAGCTGGTTTTCATTTCATTACCTTTTATTTCATTTGATTTCTGATCTATCATTCAAAAAAACACTTTCCCACATTAATACACTATAATCAATAATTTTTGGCATTATCAACGACGATAACAACAACAATAAAGCCCCGAGTCAACAGGGTCGTGTTCTACATGCATCGTTGCTTCCGCTGATGATTGTCGTGCGACTGGCAAATTGTCCCGGTGCAAATCTGAAATTGCATCGGTGCAGCGACGACCGACAACTCTCGCTAACCCTGGCGCAAATCGAAATATCCGTTTACACCTGGGGCGACTGCTGATCACTAAGGATTCTCATCCGCCCCTTGACATACAATTTTTATTTACTGACACACACGTGAGAGAAAATGTGTCACTGTAATCCAAATGAATTTTTAATTCATGAATTTCGCTATCCATCTGTTAACAAATACCTATGTTTACTTAGTAGAGAGAAAGAGGAGAAAAAAAAAGAATAGAAAAGAAAGAAAGGAAAGGACAGGCGAAAAGGATATGAGAGAAAGGGAAGGAGAAGGAAAATAGAAATGGGAAAACACTGAAAGGAAAGAAAATACAGAAAGGAAAGAGCGGAAAGGAAAGAAAGAGAAGTACAGAAAGTAAAAGAACTCGGAAGAGAAAGAAAGGAAAACTACAGAAAGGAAAGAAAGGAAACTACAGAAAGGAAAGTACAGAAAGGAAAGTACAGAAATGAAAGTACAGAAAGGAAAGTACAGAAAGGAAAGTACAGAAAGGAAACTACAGAAAGGAAAGTACAGAAAGGAAAGTACAGAAAGGAAAGTACAGAAAGGAAAGAAAGGAAACTACAGAAAGGAAACTACAGAAAGGAAAGAAAGGAAAGTACAGAAAGGAAACTACAGAAGGGAAAGAAATGAAAGTACAGAAAGGAAACTACAGAAAGGAAAGAAATGAAAGTACAGAAAGGAAACTACAGAAAGGAAAGAAATGAAAGTACAGAAAGGAAAGAAATGAAAGTACAGAAAGGAAAGAAATGAAAGTACAGAAAGGAAACTACAGAAAGGAAAGAAATGAAAGTACAGAAATGAAAGTACAAAAAGGAAAGAAATGAAAGTACAGAAAGGAAACTACAGAAAGGAAAGAAATGAAAGTACAGAAAGGAAACTACAGAAAGGAAAGAAATGAAAGTACAGAAAGGAAACTACAGAAGGGAAAGAAATGAAAGTACAGAAAGGAAAGAAATGAAAGTACAGAAAGGAAAGAAATGAAAGTACAGAAAGGAAACTACAAAAAGGAAAGAAATGAAAGTACAGAAAGGAAAGAAATGAAAGTACAGAAAGGAAACTACAAAAAGGAAAGAAATGAAAGTACAGAAAGGAAACTACAGAAAGGAAAGAAATGAAAGTACAGAAAGGAAACTACAGAAAGGAAAGAAATGAAAGTACAGAAAGGAAACTACAGAAAGGAAAGAAATGAAAGTACAGAAAGGAAACTACAGAAAGGAAAGAAATGAAAGTACAGAAAGGAAACTACAGAAAGGAAAGAAATGAAAGTACAGAAAGGAAACTACAGAAAGGAAAGAAATGAAAGTACAGAAAGGAAACTACAGAAAGGAAAGAAATGAAAGTACAGAAAGGAAACTACAGAAGGGAAAGAAATGAAAGTACGAAAGGAAAGAAATGAAAGTACAGAAAGGAAAGAAATGAAAGTACAGAAAGGAAACTACAGAAAGGAAACTACAGAAGGAAAGAAATGAAAGTACAGAAAGGAAACTACAGAAAGGAAACTACAGAAAGGAAACTACAGAAAGGAAACTACAGAAGGGAAAGAAATGAAAGTACAGAAAGGAAACTACAGAAAGGAAACTACAGAAAGGAAAGAAAGGAAAGTACAGAAAGGAAAGAAATGAAAGTACAGAAAGGAAAGAAATGAAAGTACAGAAAGGAAACAAATGAAAGTACAGAAATGAAAGAAAGGAAAGTACAGAAAGGAAAGAAATGAAAGTACAGAAAGGAAAGAAAGGAAAGTACAGAAAGGAAACTACAGAAAGGAAAGAAAGGAAAGTACAGAAAGGAAAGTACAGAAAGGAAAGAAATGAAAGTACAGAAAGGAACGAAAGGAAAGTACAGAAAGGAAACTACAGAAAGGAAAGAAAGGAAAGTACAGAAAGGAAAGTACAGAAAGGAAAGAATGAAAGTACAGAAAGGAAAGAAAGGAAAGTACAGAAAGGAAACTACAGAAAGGAAAGAAATGAAACTACAGAAAGGAAAGAAAGGAAAGTACAGAAAGGAAAGAAATGAAAGTACAGAAAGGAAAGAAAGGAAAGTACAGAAAGGAAAGAAAGGAAAGTACAGAAGGAAAGAAAAGAAAGTACAGAAGGAAAGAAATGAAAGTACAGAAAGGAAAGAAATGAAACTACAGAAAGGAAAGAAGTGAAACTACAGAAAGGAAAGAAATGAAAGTACAGAAAGGAAAGAAAGGAAAGTACAGAAAGGAAAGAAAGGAAAGTACAGAAGGGAAAGAAAGGAAAGTACAGAAAGGAAAGAAAGGAAAGTACAGAAGGGAAAGAAAGGAAAGTACAGAAAGGAAAGAAATGAAAGTACAGAAAGGAAAGAAATGAAAGTACAGAAAGGAAAGAAGTGAAACTACAGAAAGGAAAGAAATGAAAGTACAGAAAGGAAAGAAATGAAAGTACAGAAAGGAAACTACAGAAAGGAAAGAAATGAAACTACAGAAAGGAAAGAAAGGAAACTACAGAAAGAAAGAAAGGAAACTACAGAAAGGAAAGAAATGAAAGTACAGAAAGGAAAGTACAGAAGGGAAAGAAAGGAAAGTACAGAAAGGAAAGAAATGAAAGTACAGAAGGGAAAGAAAGGAAAGTACAGAAAGGAAAGAAAGGAAACTACAGACAGGAAAGAAATGAAAGTACAGAAAGGAAAGAAATGAAAGTACAGAAAGGAAAGAAATGAAAGTACAGAAAGGAAAGAAATGAAAGTACAGAAAGGAAACTACAGAAAGGAAAGAAATGAAACTACAGAAAGGAAAGAAATGAAAGTACAGAAAGGAAACTACAGAAAGGAAAGAAATGAAAGTACAGAAAGGAAAGAAATGAAAGTACAGAAAGGAAACTACAGAAAGGAAAGAAATGAAACTACAGAAAGGAAAGAAATGAAAGTACAGAAAGGAAACTACAGAAAGGAAAGAAATGAAACTACAGAAAGGAAAGAAATGAAAGTACAGAAAGGAAAGAAATGAAACTACAGAAAGGAAACTACAGAAAGGAAAGTACAGAAGGGAAAGAAAGGAAAATACAGAAAGGAAACTACAGAAGGGAAAGAAAGGAAAGTACAGAAAGGAAAGTACAGAAAGGAAACTACAGAAAGGAAAGAAAGGAAACTACAGAAGGAAAGAAATGAAAGTACAGAAAGGAAAGAAAGGAAAGTACAGAAAGGAAAGTACAGAAAGGAAAGTACAGAAAGGAAACTACAGAAAAGAAAGAAAGTAAACTACAGAAAGGAAAGAAAGGAAACTACAGAAAGGAAAGAAATGAAAGTACAGAAAGGAAAGTACAGAAAGGAAAGTACAGAAAGGAAAGAAAGGAAACTACAGAAAGGAAACTACAGAAAGGAAACTACAGAAAGGAAACTACAAGAAAGGAAACTACAGAAGGGAAAGAAATGAAAGTACAGAAAGGAAAGAAATGAAAGTACAGAAAGGAAAAGAAATGAAAGTACAGAAAGGAAACTACAGAAAGGAAACTACAGAAGGAAAGAAATGAAAGTACAGAAAGGAAACTACAGAAAGGAAACTACAGAAAGGAAACTACAGAAAGGAAACTACAGAAGGGAAAGAAATGAAAGTACAGAAAGGAAACTACAGAAAGGAAACTACAGAAAGGAAAGAAAGGAAAGTACAGAAAGGAAAGAAATGAAAGTACAGAAAGGAAAGAAATGAAAGTACAGAAAGGAAAGAAATGAAAGTACAGAAAGGAAAGAAAGGAAAGTACAGAAAGGAAAGAAATGAAAGTACAGAAAGGAAAGAAAGGAAAGTACAGAAAGGAAAGAAAGGAAAGTACAGAAAGGAAAGTACAGAAAGGAAAGAAATGAAAGTACAGAAAGGAACGAAAGAAAGTACAGAAAGGAAACTACAGAAAGGAAAGAAAGGAAAGTACAGAAAGGAAAGTACAGAAAGGAAAGAAATGAAAGTACAGAAAGGAAAGAAAGGAAAGTACAGAAAGGAAACTACAGAAAGGAAAGAAATGAAACTACAGAAAGGAAAGAAAGGAAAGTACAGAAAGAAAGAAATGAAAGTACAGAAAGGAAAGAAAGGAAAGTACAGAAAGGAAAGAAAGGAAAGTACAGAAGGGAAAGAAAGGAAAGTACAGAAGGGAAAGAAATGAAAGTACAGAAAGGAAAGAAATGAAACTACAGAAAGGAAAGAAGTGAAACTACAGAAAGGAAAGAAATGAAAGTACAGAAAGGAAAGAAAGGAAAGTACAGAATGGAAAGAAAGGAAAGTACAGAAGGGAAAGAAAGGAAAGTACAGAAAGGAAAGAAAGGAAGTACAGAAGGGAAAGAAAGGAAAGTACAGAAAGGAAAGAAATGAAAGTACAGAAAGGAAAGAAATGAAAGTACAGAAAGGAAAGAAGTGAAACTACAGAAAGGAAAGAAATGAAAGTACAGAAAGGAAAGAAATGAAAGTACAGAAAGGAAACTACAGAAAGGAAAGAAATGAAACTACAGAAAGGAAAGAAAGGAAACTACAGAAAGGAAAAAAGGAAACTACAGAAAGGAAAGAAATGAAAGTACAGAAAGGAAAGTACAGAAGGAAAGAAAGGAAAGTACAGAAAGAAAGAAATGAAAGTACAGAAGGGAAAGAAAGGAAAGTACAGAAAGGAAAGAAAGGAAACTACAGACAGGAAAGAAATGAAAGTACAGAAAGGAAAGAAATGAAAGTACAGAAAGGAAAGAAATGAAAGTACAGAAAGGAAACTACAGAAAGGAAAGAAATGAAACTACAGAAAGGAAAAAATGAAAGTACAGAAAGGAAACTACAGAAAGGAAAGAAATGAAAGTACAGAAAGGAAAGAAATGAAAGTACAGAAAGGAAACTACAGAAAGGAAAGAAATGAAACTACAGAAAGGAAAGAAATGAAAGTACAGAAAGGAAACTACAGAAAGGAAAGAAATGAAAGTACAGAAAGGAAAGAAATGAAACTACAGAAAGGAAACTACAGAAAGGAAAGTACAGAAGGGAAAGAAAGGAAAATACAGAAAGGAAACTACAGAAGGGAAAGAAAGGAAAGTACAGAAAGGAAAGTACAGAAAGGAAACTACAGAAAGGAAAGAAAGGAAACTACAGAAGGGAAAGAAATGAAAGTACAGAAAGGAAAGAAAGGAAAGTACAGAAAGGAAAGTACAGAAAGGAAAGTACAGAAAGGAAACTACAGAAAAGAAAGAAAGTAAACTACAGAAAGGAAAGAAAGGAAACTACAGAAAGGAAAGAAATGAAAGTACAGAAAGGAAAGTACAGAAAGGAAACTACAGAAAAGAAAGAAAGTAAACTACAGAAAGGAAAGAAAGGAAACTACAGAAAGGAAACTACAGAAAGGAAAGTACAGAAAGGAAAGTACAGAAAGGAAAGTACAGAAAGGAAAGAAAGGAAACTACAGAAAGGAAACTACAGAAAGGAAACTACAGAAAGGAAACTAACAGAAAGGAAAGAAAGGAAACTACAGAAGGGAAGAAAGGAAAGTACAGAAAGGAAAGAAAGGAAACTACAGAAAGGAAAGAAAGGAAACTACAGAAAGGAAAGTACAGAAAGGAAAGAAAGGAAACTACAGAAGGGAAAGAAAGGAAACAACAGAAAGGAAAGAAAGGAAACTACAGAAAGGAAACTACAGAAAGGAAAGTACAGAAAGGAAAGTACAGAAAGAAAGAAAGGAAACTACAGAAAGGAAAGAAAGGAAACAACAGAAAGGAAAGAAAGGAAACTACAGAAAGGAAAGTACAGAAAGGAAACAACAGAAAGGAAAGAAAGGAAACAACAGAAAGGAAAGAAAGGAAACTACAGAAAGGAAAGTACAGAAAGGAAACAACAGAAAGGAAAGAAAGGAAACTACAGAAAGGAAAGTACAGAAAGGAAACAACAGAAAGGAAAGAAAGGAAACTACAGAAAGGAAAGAAAGGAAACAACAGAAAGGAAAGAAAGGAAACTACAGAAAGGAAAGTACAGAAAGGAAACAACAGAAAAGGAAAGAAAGGAAACTACAGAAAGGAAAGTACAGAAAGGAAAGTACAGAAAGGAAAGAAAGGAAACTACAGAAAGGAAAGAAAGGAAACTACAGAAAGGAAAGAAAGCGAAGTACTGAGATTAAAGAATGCACAGTGCTGCCAGAAAGGAATGCGGAAAAATACAGAACGAAAAAGAAAGGAAATTACAAGCAGAATGGAAATAAGGCAAATGACAGACAGGACAGACAGAAAAGCAGGGTAAAGAATGGAAAGACAGAAGAAAATAAAGGTAGGAAAGAATAAGAACGTAAAGAAAGGAAATGACGGAAATGATGGAAAGTAAACGGCTGAAAGGAAAGAAAAGGACATTACAGTAAGGAAAGAAAGGAATTCCACGGAAAATGAAGAAATGAAAGTACAGCAAGGAAAGAATGGAATTCCACGGAAAAGGAAGAAAGGAAAGTACAGTAAGGAAAGAAAGGAATTCCACGGAAAAGGAAGAAAGGAAAGTACAGTAAGGAAAGAAACAAATCCACGGAAAAGGAAGAAAAGAAATTACAGAAGTAACGAAAGAAAATGACAAAATGAAAGAAAGGAAATTATGGGAAACGAAGGAACCAACTATAGACAGAAAAAAGGGAAAAAATTAACTACAGAAAAAAATAAAGACATCAAAAGAATGATGATAGAAACGTAAAGAAAGCAGGGGCCGGAATAGCTCAGTTGGTAGAGCGCCGGACTCGTAATCCAAGGTTTCGGGTTCGAATCTCCGCCGGACCGTTCCGGTACAGGGGGATTTTCCCACGGAGTAACATTGGTTCTGACTCCATTTCCCATACAGTCCTTCGAATGAGACTATAAACCGAGGTTCCGTGTGTGAACGCACGCATAACATCTTGCACACACGTAAAATCCCATCACCAACTTTCGAAATAGAAGGCCAGTTTGGCCGTTGGTATGGATGACAAGTTACACATAGCATGCACCTTCCCCGAAGATGGAGCATGGCTGCCTTAATGGCGGGATTTAAAAAAACGGTCATGCACACAAAACTCCACTCCCTTTGTTGGACAGGTGGGATTAATACTTGCCTGTCTATACAGGGAGTGTCTGCAGGAGTATCAGCCTGCGTACGCAGATGAAGAAGTAAAGAAAGCAATTACAGGGTCCCCTGTGTTTCACTGTAAAAGAAACATTTGAGGGTAGGAACCTGCAGGGTCTTGGTGGGGATGAAGGTGTCATCAACGTTCATGTGTTTTCTTTGATCTCGGACTGATTACAGCCCAGCTCATTGCAAGATCCCAACAACCGATGAAACTAATTAAAAACAACACTAAAACGAAAAAAAAAGAGATTTTCCTCGTCAAGTTACATCAAACATACAGTCAGGTCAGACATTTCGCTCGCTCTAGGGACGTGGACTTACGTGCCTTGGACCCTCACTCAGCGGTCACTACACTGTTTTGTATAATAAGAGGAACAAATGCATATTTGTATGTTTGATTACTCTACCTGCTTGTAACCCTCTGTCTGTCTGTCTGTCTGTCTGTCTGTCTCTCTGTTGTCTCTGTTCCCAGCTCTTCTCTCTCTACTCTCTTCTCATACATCACCATACACAGCAACATCACAGACGTACACGACCTCACACACGTCACAGTTTATAATAAAGGCACACAATGTATCCCTTTATCTTATTCTCTCCTGCTGTAACCCTCTCTCTCTCTCCATCACCTCATTTCGTACTCTCTCCACACATCCCCCCATCACTCACACAGTATCCCCCTCTCTCTCTCCTCCCCCCTCTCTCTCTCTCTCTCTCTACACACACACCACACACAACACTCCCCGTCATTCTGAATGACAACTGACAAAGAAGAGAGAGAGAGAGAGAGAGAGAGAGAGAGAGAGAGAGAAGAGAGAGAGAGAGAGAGAGCCCGTACACATATGCAGAACCAAAACAGTTCGCTAACTTTCTAAAAACACTGTAGAATTGGCAGCTACGGCCAAATTTGTCTGCATGGTTAAAATCTCACTGTCTAGCCGTCAGTGCAAATTGATTGAATGCCTCCTCTCCAATCTCCCCCCAACCCCCACCCCACCCTCCGCCCGTTCCTCCCCATCATCCTGGTCATAATGTCCCCCAATTCCTAGAGAGAAAAAACAGTCAACATTAAATAAAAATCCGTCACAGCAAAAAAAAAAAAAAAAGAAACAAAAAAGCCAGAGCTCTTGCAGCAGTTACACGATGACAGCAGTTACACAGATTGACAGCAGTTACCAGATTTAACTGATTTCCAAAAATCAAACAAATTTCGAACTATTCAACGCATTGGATCGCTTTCACATCTTCTTGATTAAAAGTATCATCGTGATCATCACCATTAATTAAAATCATTATCATCGACGTCATCATCATTTAGCATCGTCATTGTCGTCGTCGCCGCCGCCCTTGTCATCATCATTCATAATTCCTCCTCCTCCTCTCCTCACTCATCATCAACTCATAATAATAATAATAATAATAATAATAATAATAATGGATAATTTCTATAGCGCCCATCCTAACACCGTAGGCTACAGAGCTACATCACTATCATCATCATTATCATCATCATTTCCTTCTTCTTCTCTCCTCTTCCTCTTCTTCTTCTCCTCTTCTTCTTCTTCTCTTCCTCGTCTTCTCCTCTTCTTCTTCTTCTTCTCCTCCTCCTCCTCCCCCCCCCCCTCCTCCTCCTCCTTCTCCTCCTCCTCCTCCTCCTCCCCCCCCTTCCTCTCCTCCTTCATCTCCTCCCCCCTCCTCCTTCCCCTCCCGCTTTTTTATCATTCCTCTCCCGCCTCCTCTTCCGTCTGCCCTTCCCCTCCTCCCCAATCCGGAAGACCCCCCCCCCCCCCCCCCACCCCCCTACCTCCCACCCCCCCCCCCCCAAAAAAAAAAAAACACAAAAAAACAACAACAAACAACAAACAAAAAACACTCTACGTCAAAGAGGACATATTAGCATGGTCAGCTCTGGCTTGGCAGTACCGTACTGAAATCACGCCGTCTGTCAAAGCAACCAGAGAGAATATCAAGGTCTGGACATATTTCTCTCTCTTCTTCTTCTTTTCCCCCTCCTATTCATCCCCACCCAACCCCCAACCCCTCTACGCCCATCGACGGCCACCATCTCTCCCTTATTCTCCTAATCAAACAGCCTCACTAACCCCAGGAGGTCGGGAAAGAACAATAACTGTCACCGTCCGGGCATTCCCTCCATCCTCTCTCACTTCTCCCTCCCCCCCCCCCCCCACCTGCCCTATGACCTCCCCAACCTGCCCTATGACCCCCCACCTGCCCATGACTCCCCCCCCCCCTGCCCTATGACCCCCCCCCCCCACCCCCCACCTGCCCTATGACCCCCCACCTGCCCTATGTCTCTACCGTGTGTTAGCCAGTTTCCGCAGACCCGGTCATGTCGGGGCCAAAGACTTCGCTGCCCTGGGCGACACTTCCGGTTTCCGGTTCCGGTCTCCATGATCCGATCCGCCTGACAATGGACACGATCTATGTGCCTTACGACTGGAGTCCACATGTAACTCATGTCCTTCTGGCCGTGCTGGTGAGTGGATGGGACAGGTGGGGTGAGATGGTAAGGAGATGGGACTTGGGGGACGGGGGGGGGGGGGAGGGGATAGAGCTGGTTTGGGAGGCGTTTGTGCATACCATCAGATATAACGAGACTGGTAGCACCTTGCATAAGCCTAGGTAGCAATGTTCACCTAGTTCAAATTAAGTTTTCATTTAAAAAAAAAAGGGGGGGGCCGGGGCTCAGTGGGGTCGTCGTTGTCAAATACATCGCTTCAATTTTCCAGTACGTGTTCCCTGGAGCATGGGAGGCGTCATTCGGTTATCAAATGTGTCCTGTGTCTCTTACTTCTGTTTCTTAATCATTCTTGTTTCTTGCATCTTGTATCGATGAGATACCAAAAGCTACGAAAACCGACATTTCACAGTACGAAAGCCCACGAAGGCGAAACTCACTGAGGTAAAAGTCACCAGCTCTTCCACTCACTTTTTTACCCGCAGATGCAAAAATAAGTTTGATAAAAAAGAAAAATCAAAGAAGAAAACAAAGAAAAGAAAACGCACACATTCGCAGAACGAAAATAATTCCCTTGCACTGTTGAAATGGCAGCCAGGGCCACATCTAACTGCAGTGCTTCAATCACACTGTCTAGCTGTCAGTGTAAATAGAATCCTCCTTAATCTCCCTCTCCACCACCCATCCCACCCTTCCGTCCCTCTCATCCTGGTCATAATGGCCCCAATTCTTTAGAGAGAGAGGAGAGAGAGAGAGAGAGAGAGAGAGAGAGAGAGAGAGAGAGAGAGAGAGAAGAGAGAAATGGAAGCGAACAACATCAAAATCGTCTCGGATTAAAATTAAAAATAAAAAAAATGTCAGAGCTCTTGCAAAACCTTGACAGGAATGACAAAGATGAATTTGGTTCCAGAGATCAAATCAGGTTCTAACTATTCCATACACTGGATCGCTTTCACATCTTTTTGATTAAAAGCATCATCGTGATCTTTCACCACTCATCATGACATCATCGTTGTCGTCCTCATAATTCATATCATGCTCCTATCCTCGTCGTCGCGTCGTCATCGTCGTCGTTAACTCATTATCATGCATAATTCATCACTATAATCACTGTTTTCATTGTCATGATCATGATCATGATCATCTTAAATCATCGTATCATCATCATCGTCGATCTCGTCATGTCATCATCTTCTCTCTTCTTTTCTCTCTTCTCATCTTCTTCTTCTTCTTCTTCTCCTCCTCCTCCTCCTCCTCCTCCTCCTCCTCCCCTCCTCTTCCGTTTCCTTCTCTCCTCTCTCCTCCTCCTCTCTTTCCCCTTCTCATCATCCCTCTCCCTCCTGCTCTTCACTCTCCACCACCCCTCTTCTCCTCCTCTTCCTGTTCCTCCTCCAAATCGCGCAACAGCTTCCCTGATCCTCTGGGGTCGAACACAACACATCACAATGGGCAGCAGCTATGGATGAGTGCCACAGTGCTTCAGTCACACCATGTGGCAGACTATCACAGCAATGGTGCACAAGTGCTTCGGTCACACATGGGCAACTATACACAATGCTGCCACAGTGCTAGTCAACATGTGCCGACATCAACACCAATGCGTCCACAGTGCTCTCCGTCACACCATGTGTCAGTCACACCATGTGACTGCACAGCACCATGCCACAGTGCTTCGTCACACCTGTGCAGACTTCACTCAAACGAGCCACAGTGCTCATCACCATGTGGTGGCTATCCAACACCGAGAGCACCAAGGTCATGGACAACTCTCTCTCCCTTTCTGTTCATCCTCACACCCCACCACCATCTCGTCCACGCCACACCTCCCCCCCCCCACCTCCCCCTCTGATCTCTCCTACCAAACAACCCACACCTCCGGGGTCGGAGAGAACAAACTGTCATCATTCGGACCTTCCACCCTCTTCCCTGCCCCCTTCCCCACCTGCCCTCTCTGTCTCTGCCACGAATTGCAAGTTTCCGCAGACTTTGTCTTGGCGGGGCAAAACACTTCATACCCCTTGGCAACACATCCGGTTTCCACAGTCCGCCTGACAACTGACATGGTCCATCTGCCCTGTAAGTGGAGTCCACAATATAACTCATGTTCTTCTGGCTTGAGGGTGGGGTGGGTTACGGTGGGGTGGAGTGAGGCGAGTGGTGGTGGATGGGGGGCTGGATGAGGTATGTATCTTCCAGACATGGCAAGACTGTGGCACCTTGTATACATCTTAGCAGCAATGTTCAGCAAGTTAAAATTTGGTTTCCCTGGAAGGCTCATATGTGCGGGGTTGCCGTGGTCAAACATATTCCATCAAGATTCCAACATGTGTTCATTGCATAATGTATTTGCGAGCACAGGAGGCGTAACTCGGTAGTTAAATACGTAATGTGTCTGTTTCTTGTTTGCCGTGTTTTTAAATGGAATGTTCTGTTTGATTTCTGTTTCTTTTTCTTTCTTCTTTCTTTTTTTTTGTTGTTGTTGTTGCTGTTTTTCTTCCCGTTGAAAAATCACACAATGTTGTGAACATGTTTTACGAACAGCAACCAGACCTGCTGTGACCCAGACGTGCTTCTCTGGGTTTCTCCCCAGCACCTTCGGGTGTTTCTTTTTCTTCTTTACGAAAGATTCATTTATTCAAATACGGACACGCCTACCGGAGGTCACAATTTTGTTTTCAAATAGAATAAATAGCCAGACACACACTGTAACAATCTTATCAAACCTGATGCATTTTACATTCAGCAATGTTCCTGCCCAGAAAGACCCTAAAAATACTTACGATAACTATTTTCATGTGAAATCTATAGGTTTATAAATAAAAGCATTTCGGACATTCCACAACATGTAACAATTTATTTCATTTTTCTATTGCTTTAAACTCTTTCTGAAACAACAACGATAACAACAACAACAACAACAACAACAGTACCATTGTATGAAGTAAATTCCAAAGCATTTTCTAACATTAATGATGTGCTGATGACAGCTACATCTGGAATTGGAAGATCTTCGTATCCACTTGGCAACTAATTCTTCTTCCTCTTTGCGAACGCCTTGGTCTACGTGGTCAGTCCGGCCCTTGAGATTTTCTTTCTTTCTTCTTTCTGCGTAGCCAGGCTGATACTCCTGCGGACACTGCCTGTATAACAGGCAGTGGAGTTTTGTGTGTATGACCGATTTTTATCCCGCCATTAAGGCAGCCATACTCCATATTCGGGATTCGGGGTAAGGGGCATGCTATGTGTAACGCGTCATCCATACCAACGGCCAAACTGGCCTTCTCTTCCGAAAGTTGGTGATGGGATTTTACGTGTGTGCAAGATGTTGTGCGTGCGTTCACACACGGAACCTCGGTTTACAGTCTCATTCGAAGGGCTGTATGGGGAATGGAATCAGAACCAATGTTAACTCCGAGGGAAAAATCCCCCTGAACCGAAATTCGAGCCCGCAACCCTAGATCACGAGTCCGGGCTCCACCAACTGAGCTATTCCGGCCCCGGTCCTTGAGATGAGTATGGCCGTTTTCTCCAGCTCTTGTAGACTGCCGTAGAGCTTCGTCATTAAGCAACTAATAAACCTCTCTCTCTCAAAACACACACACACACACACACACACACACACACACACACACACACACACACACACGCACGCACACTTGGTTCTTATTTTGGTTTCACACGTGAGTCCTGAAAGGCGCTCTTTTCAATTTTGCAGTGCTCGACCTCCCTAGCACTCTCTTTTATGGAATGAATTTGGGATCAGCGACAATAAACATTGCTCTTTCAGGGAAAATGGGGGACACAAACAAAGACTCATGCTGATGCAGTTTGCAGTTGCATTTACTTTGTAAACACTAGAATGCCGAAAATGGGGGGAAACCAAAACACGGACAGAGGTGGGCTGGAAGATAGAGAGTGGGATGGAGGAAAAAGGGTGGAGGCCAGAGTCAGCGAGAGCGGAGAGAGAGAGAGAGAGAGAGAGAG
>CM031617.1:46560009-46562509 GCA_018398815.1 Conus ventricosus | reverse complement strand
CCGTCTCTCTCTCTCTCTCTCTCTCTCTCTCTCTCTCTCGCTCTCTCTCTTTCTTCTCTCCCCCCCCCCCCCCCCGTCTCTGTCTGTCTGTATATGAATATGTGTGTCCCCTTCTCTCTGTCTGTCTGTCAGTCTCTGCTCTCTCTCTCTCTCTCTCACTCTCTATGTGCCTCTCTCTCTCTCTCTCTCCTCCCTCCCTCTCTTACACTTCCAATCTCTCGCTCATGCTTTCTTTCTTTTAATACCTACACCCGTGTAACGGGCAGTATGCTGTTGGAATCTTTCTCATTTGACAACATAGTATTTTTTGTGTGAAAACTGCTGTATGTATATTTTGGGCACTTTCGCACACTTCACGCTTTCTTCATTGAAAACAGCGTCTCCGTTTGGACCTGAAGTTTCCCCTCTGAAGACGATGAGAGTTTGAGCATGATGGAATTATTACTGTTACGGCATGACATGTTTTGAATCTGACACGAATTTCGTAGGACACTGTGAATTGAAAGAGAGAGAGAGAGAGAGAGAGAGAGAGAGAGAGAGAGAGAGAGAGAGAGAGGGAGAGAGAGAGAGAGAGAGAGAGAGAGAGAGAGACAGACAGACAGACAGACAGACAGACAGACAGACAGACAGACAGACAGACAGACAGACAGACAGACAGACAGACAGACAGACAGACAGACAGACAGACAGACAGACAGACAGACAGCAACAGACAGACGACGGAGGGAGAGAGAGAGAGAAGAGAGAAGAGAGAGAGAGAGAGAGAGAGAGAGAGAGAGAGAGAAACAGACAGACAGACAGACAGAGAGAGAGAGACAGACAGACGGAGAGACAGACGGATAAGGGTAGGGGTGGGGGTACGGATGGAAGAAGGGTGAGAGTGGGAGATAGACAGAGACAGACAGACAGACAGATTGACAGAAAGAGACAGAGACAGACTGACAAGGAGGAAAGGAGAGACAGAGAGAAAGACAGAGAGAAAGAGAGAGGGAAACAGCAGACAGACAGAAACTGATTTGGGTATTTAACAGTGACACCACCAAGTTTGTATTAGGTATAGTCTTGGGAGGGGTTGGGTGTGTGAACACGTGGTTGTGTGTGTGTGTGTGTGTGTGTGTGTGTGGGTGTGTGTGTGTGTGGTGCGTGCGTGCGTGCGTGCGTGCGTGCGTGCGTGCGTGCGTGCGTGCGTGCGTGCTGCGTGCATGTGCGTGCTGCGTGCGTGTGTATGTGCGTAAGTGTGTGTGTAAGTGTGTGTGTGTGTGTTGTGTGTGTGTGTGTGTGTGTGTGTGGTGTGTGTGTGTGTGTGTGTGTGTGAGAGAGAGAGAGAGAGAGAGAGAGAGAGAGAGAGAGAGAGAGAGAGAGAGAGAAAGAGAAATACAGAGAAACAAGACTACGAGACAGACAGGGAGAGACATGCACACAAAAGAAACCACAGATGTAGGGATGCCACTAACCGGTTTCTCCTCCTCCTTCCTCCCTCCCTCTTCACCTCGCACCGACCCCACCCCCATCCCCTCCTGCGCCCCCACCCCCCTCCACCCCTGTCCAATCACATCTGCTCCTTCTCAAAGCCAGTGTCACCCCCACCCACAATGACGCCATCACCGAGAAAACACGAGGCTTCATGCCGAAGCGATCGATAACGCAGCCAAGGCGCAGTTTGGGCTGAGCGGTTAAAGCCCTGTCGCGTCCAGGAAGCGACAGGTTCCTTGGTCCATGGTTCGTGTCTTGGTACTTGAGTGGAGGGGAGATGGAATGGATGGATTCTTGTGGCAGAGACCGGTGTCGAATAATATCTGGGAACTGTGATATCTGGGAACACGTTCCCAGATTTCCTGAACTTCCAATCGTGAAATCTGGGAACTTTGTGAAAATCATGCCAAGAAATTAATGGGGGAAAAAAGTTACAAGAAGGCCAAAGATCTCAATTGCACCTAAATAAATTGTTTCCTACCTTATCTCGAAAATCCATTCTTTTTTCGTCTTCTTTCTGCCCTGCGGAGCTCTGAAAGACCACGTTCCCAGATATCACAGTACATTTTGGGAACGCGTTCCCCAAAAACATCTGTGATATCTGGGAAGCCTTCCCAGATATCACGTTCCCAGATTTCACGCGACACCGGGTCCTGATACTAACTCTAACGAGAAGAAATCAGAACAGCAGCTATGTCCTGACAGCCTTGACCAAAGAACTCGGTTTGGTCATTTTCCCCGTTCATGTAAAACAACAACAACAAACAAACAAACAAAAAAAGATGCGCCTGAAGTGCCCGTGGGACCACCCAAGGAAGCCTGCACTGTGCCGTCATGAGCAGTGCGGACACGCACCACGCACGCCATAAAGATGCCAAGGGACATAACCCTTCCCTGCCGTTGTGTGATGATGGCCCCTGGACGCAACACGACAGAACCCTTCACGGAAGCCACGACCTAACGGGTGTACCAGCCCCTATAGTTCATGACTACAGAGCCCACCGGGAAACAGACGCCACTACCAAAC
>CM031617.1:46552509-46555009 GCA_018398815.1 Conus ventricosus | reverse complement strand
AGAGAGAGAGAGAGAAAGAGAGAGAGAGAGAAAGAGAGAGAAAGAGAGACAGCCAGACAGACAGACAGAGACAGAGACAGTTACTGAGATAGAGAAACAACAGAGATTAGAGAGAGAGACAGAGACAGAGAGAGAAAGAGAGAGGGGCAGGCCCACAGACAGACAGACAGACAGACAGATAGAGACAAACAGATAGAGACAGAGAGACTGAGAAAGAAAAGAAAAAAACAGAGACAAAGACAGAGAGACAAAAGACAGAGAGACAGAGACAGCAAGACAAACAGACAGAGACAGACAAACAGACAGACCGGCAGCCAGACGTACGTTCAACCAAACGCACGCACGCACGCACAGCCAGCTCCTCCCTCGCCACCCACCCACCACTCCTCTCTCTCTCTCTCTCTCTCTCTCTCTCTCTCTCTCTCTCTCTCTCTCTCTCTCTCTCTCTCTCTGCCCGAGGAGGGGGCGAGGTGCGAGGTGTCTATGGGGAGCAGCAATCAATACTGTGAGGGCCGGGCGTGAGCCGGCAGGGAACAGAGAACAGCGGCAGTCAGACTGACTGCTGCATCAAAGACAGGGGAATGGGAAGAGGGGTGGGGGTGGGTGGGGGTGGGGGAGGGAGGGAGGGGAAGGACACATAGAAGGAGGGGGGGGGGGAGTGCGGGAATGGTGGTAGGGTGAGAAACATTAGGGAGGAGGCGGAGTTGGGGGGGGGGGGGGGGGAGAGGGAGAGAGAACGCAGGAACAGGATGCCAGAGACGAGGGGGAGAGGGGGTGGTGGTGGTCTGGTGGGGGGAGGGAGAGGGGAGGGGGGGGGGGGGGAGAGGAAAGGAATGTTGGAGAGTGTTAAGAGGGATGCTCGCAGAGATTCCACAGGAATGCTACGGGAGTGACATTTGTCACTTGTAAAAAAAAAAACTCTGCTACGTGACATTTGTCAATTGTAAAAAAAAAAAATCTGTTAAAAATACAGCAGAACAAACACTTCAGGTCAAATAAAATAAAATAAATAGATGAATGAATTAATCAATCATAAATAATAAGTGCATCTTTTCAGACAACACTTGTAGATCCAGAACCCTCCAGATGGTTTGTAATTTGTTTCAGTGTCCGTTTTGCATGCTACTCTAGTGTGTGTGTGTGTGATGTATGGTTGTGTGTGTGATGGGTGTTCGTGTGTGTGTGTGTGTGTGTGTGTGTGTGAGAGAGAGAGAGAGAGAGACGAGAGAGAGAGAGAGAGAGTTGTGTCTTTGAAACGCTTGATCACAGTAAGACGCTCTTTACATGCTAGTCTTTATCATTAATAGATTTTCTACTTACCTACCAGCTGCCGCCGTGTCTACTAGTACCCACCCACCACTACACATACACAGACACACATACACTCGCACACATGCGTGCACGTGCACGTGCACGAGTGTGTGTGTGTGTGTGTGTGTGTGTGTGCGTGCGTGCGTGCGTGCGTGCGTGCGTGCGTGCTGTGCGTGCGTGCGTGCGTGTCCGCGAGTGTAAACTGACAGGATCTGATGGATCTCAGATTCTACCTTCAGGTAAGACAGTCGTTGAACACAGATAAGACAGTCGTTGAACCACAGATAAGACAGTCGTTGATCCACAGATAAGACAGTCGTTTAAGCACATGATAAGACGGTCGTTATGCACAGATAAGACAGTCGTTTAAGCACAGATAGACAGCGTTATGCACAGATAAGACAGTCGTTAGCACAGATAAAGACAGTCTTAAGCACAGATAAGACATCGTTAAGCACAGATAAGACAGTCGATAAGCACAGATAAGACAATCGTTAAGCACAGATAAGACAGTCGTTAAGCACAGATAAGACGTCGTTAAGCCCAGATATAGACAGTCGATAAGCACAGATAAGACAATCGTTAAGCACAGATAGACAGTCGTTAAGCACGATAAGACGTCGTAAACACAGATAAGACATCGTTTGAACCCAGATAAGACAGTCGTTGATCCACAGATAAGACAGTCGTTGATCCACAGATAATAGACAGTCGTTTGACCACAGATAAGACAGTCGTTGAACACAGATAAGACAGTCGTAAGCACAGATAAGACAATCGATAAGCACAGATAAGACAGTCGTTAAGCACAGATATAGACAGTCGTTAAGCCACAGATAAGACAGTCGTTAAGCACAGATAAGACAATCGTTAAGCACAGATAGACAGTCGTTAACCACAGATGAGACAGTCGTTAAACCACAGATAAGACAGTCGTTGAGCCACAGATAAGACAGTCGTTGAACCACAGATAGACAGTCGTTGAAGCCACAGATGAGACAGTCGTTGAGCCACAGATGAGACAGTCGTTGAGCCACAGATAAGACAGTCGTTGACCACAGATAAGACAGTCGTTGAACCACAGATAAGACAGTCATTGAAGCACAGCTAAGACAGTCGTTGAACCACACTGCATTCCTTCATCTAGTTTTACTAGTTTCATTGGAACCTTCTCTGTAGTGTTTGTTTA
>CM031617.1:46537509-46542509 GCA_018398815.1 Conus ventricosus | reverse complement strand
AAAAAAAAAAACCAAAGAGACAAAACGAATCGCAAGACAAAAGGGCGACGCGTTTCGACCCCCTTTGGTCTTTTCGGGCAAGATACAACGCCGTATCTTTCCCCCAAGTGGATGAAAATAAGTGACTGTGTTTTATTTTCGTTTACCGGTGCTTTTTATCTTCCCCCAAGTGGGAAATATGTATGTCGTTCTTTTCGTTGCCCGTGCTTTTTATCTTGCCCCCCAAAGGGTGAAGATAAGTGACTGCTCTTCATTTTCGTTGACCCCGGGCTTTTATCTTGCCCCCAAAGGGGTGAGATAAGGACTGTCGTTTTTTTCGTACCCCGGGGGGTTTTTTTTTATCTTGCCCCCAAGGGATAAGAAATGACTGTCGTTCATTTTCGTTGACCCGAGTCTTTTTATCTTGCCCCAAGTGGTGAAAATAATGATGTCTTCATTTTGTGACCCGAGTGCTTTTCATCTTGCCCCCAAGTGGGTGAAAATAAAATGATGCCTTCATTTTCGTTGAACCCGGTGTTTGTATCTTTTCCCCAAATGGAAAGAAGATAAGTGACTGCTGTTCTTTTTGTTACCGAGTGTTTTTATCTTGCCCGAAGTGGATGAAGATAAGTGACTGCTCGTTCATTTCGTTGACCCGAGTGCTGTGTACTTGCCCCGAAGTGGATGAAGATAAGTGACCTGCTCGTTCATTTCGTTGACCCGAGTGCTGTGTATCTTGCCCCGAAGTGGATGAAGATAAGTGACTGCTCGTTCATTTCGTTGACCCGAGTGCTGTGTATCTTGCCCCGAAGTGGATGAAGATAATATGCTGTTCATTTTCGTTGACCATGCTGTGTATCTTCCCGAGTGGATGAAGATAAGTGACTGCTCGTTCATTTTCGTTGACCCGAGTGCTGGTATCTTGCCCGAAGTGGATGAAGATAAGTAACTGCTCGTTTCATTTCGTTGACCCGAGTGCTGTGTATTTTGCCCCGAAGTGGATGAAGATAAGTGACTGCTCGTTCATTTTCGTTGACCCGAGTGCTGTGTATCTTGCCCCGAAGTGGATGAAGATAAGTGACTGCTCGTTTCATTTTCGTTGACCCGAGTGCTGTGTATCTTGCCCCGAAGTGGATGAAGATAAGTGACTGCTTCGTTCATTTTTCGTTGACCCGAGTGCTGTGTATCTTGCCCCGAAGTGGATGAAGATAAGTGACTGCTCGTTCATTTTCGTTGACCCGAGTGCTGTGTATCTTGCCCCGAAGTGGGATGAAGATAAGTGACTGCTCGTTCATTTTCGTTGACCCAAGTGCTGTGTATCTTGCCCCGAAGTGGATGAAGATAAGTGACTGCTCGTTCATTTCGTTGACCCTGGTGCTTTGTATCTTGCCCCGAAGTGGATGAAGTAAGTGACTGCTCGTCATTTTCGTTGACCCGAGTGCTTTGTATCTTGCCCCGAAGTGGATGAAATAAGTGACTGCTTGTTCATTTTCGTTGACCCGAGTGCTTTGTATCTTGCCCCGAAGGGAAGAAGATAAGTGACTGCTCGTTCATTTTCGTTGACCCAGTGCTGTGTATCTTGCCCCGAAGTGGATGAAGATAAGTGACTGCTCGTTCATTTCGTTGACCCGAGTGCTTTGTATCTTGCCCCGAAGTGGATGAAGATAAGTGACTGCTCGTTCATTTTCGATGAACCGAGTGCTGTGTATCTGCCCCGAAGTGGATGAAGATAAGTGACTGCTCGTTCATTTTCGTTGACCCGAGTGCTGTGTATCTTGCCCCGAAGTGGATGAAGATAAGTGACTGCTCGTTCATTTTCGATTGACCCCGAGTGCTGTGTATCTTGCCCCGAAGTGGATGAAGATAAGTGACTGCTCGTTCATTTTCGTTTGAACCGAGTGCTGTGTATCTTGCCCCGAAGTGGATGAAGATAGTGACTGCTCGTTCATTTTCGTTGACCCGAGTGCTGTGTATCTTGCCCCGAAGTGGATGAAGATAAGTGACTGCTCGTTCATTTTCGTTGACCCGAGTGCTGTGTATCTTGCCCCGAAGTGGATGAAGATAAGTGACTGCTCGTTTCATTTTCGTTGACCCGGAGTGCTGTGTATCTTGCCCCGAAGTGGATGAAGATAAGTGACTTGCTTGTTCATTTTCGTTGACCCGAGTGCTTGTATCTTGCCCCGAAGTGGATGAAGATAAGTGACTGCTCGTTCATTTTCGTTGACCCGAGTGCTGTGTATCTTGCCCCGAAGTGGATGAAGATAATTGACATGCTCGTTCATTTTCGTTGACCCGAGTGCTGTGTAATCTTCCCGAAGTGGATGAAGATAAGTGACTGCTCGTTCATTTTCGTTGACCCGAGTGCTATGTATCTTGCCCGAAGTGGATGAAGATAAGTGACTGCTCGTTTCATTTTCGTTGAACCGAGTGCTGTGTATTTTGCCCCGAAGTGGATGAAGGTAAGTGACTGCTCGTTCATTTTCGTTGACCCGAGTGCTGTGTATCTTGCCCCGAAGTGGATGAAGATAAGTGACTGCTCGTTCATTTTCGTTGACACCGAGATGCTGGTGTATCTTGCCCCGAAGTGGATGAAGATAAGTGACTGCTCGTTCATTTTCGTTGACCCGAGTGCTGTGTTATCTTGCCCCGAAGTGGATGAGAATAAGTGACTGCTCGTTCATTTTCGTTGACCGAGTGCTGTGTACTTTGCCCCGAAGTGGATGAAGATAAGTGACTGCTCGTTCATTTTCGTTGACCCGAGTGCTGTGTATCTTGCCCCGAAGTGGATGAAGATAGTGACTGCTCGTTCATTTTCGTTGACCCGTTGTGCTGTGTATCTTGCCCCGAAGTGGATGAAGATAAGCGACTGCTCGTTCATTTTTCGTTGACCCGAGTGCTGTGTATCTTGCCCCGAAGTGGATGAAGATAAGTGACTGCTCGTTCATTTTCGTTGACCCGAGTGCTGTGTACCTTGCCCCGAGTGGATGAAGATAATGACTGCTCGTTCATTTTCGTTGACCCGAGTGCTGTGTATCTCCCTTGCCCGAAGTGGATGAAGATAAGTGACTGCTCGTTCATTTTCGTTGACCCGAGTGCTGTGTATCTTGCCCCGAAGTGGATGAAGATAAGTGACTGCTCGTTCATTTTCGTTGACCCGAGTGCTTTGTATCTTGCCCGAAGTGGATGAAGATAAGTGACTGCTCGTTCATTTTCGTTGACCCGAGTGCTGTGTATCTTGCCCCGAAGTGGATGAAGATAAGTGACTGCTCGTTCATTTTTCGTTGGACCCGAGTGCTGTGTATCTTGCCCCGAAGTGGATGAAGATAAGTGACTGCTCGTTCATTTTTCGTTGACCCGAGTGCTGTGTATCTTGCCCCGAAGTGGATGACGATAAGTGACTGCTCGTTCATTTTCGTTGACCCGAGTGCTGTGTATCTTGCCCCGAAGTGGATGAAGATAAGTGACTGCTCGTTCATTTTCGTTGACCCGAGTGCTGTGTAATCTTGCCCCGAAGTGGATGACGATAAGTGACTGCTCGTTCATTTTCGTTGACCCTGGTGCTTTGTATCTTGCCCCGAAGTGGATGAAGATAAGTGACTGCTCGTTCATTTTCGTTGACCGAGTGCTTTGTATCTTGCTCCCGAAGTGGATGAAGATAAGTGACTGCTCGTTCATTTTCGTTGACCCTGGTGCTTTGTATCTTGCCCGAAGTGGATGAAGATAAGGTGACTGCTCGTTCATTTCGTTGACCCGAGTGCTTTGTATCTTGCCCCGAAGTGGATGAAGATAAGTGACTGCTCGTTCATTTCGTTGACCCTGGTGCTTTGTATCTTGCCCCGAAGTGGATGAAGATAAGTGACTGCTCGTTCATTTTCGTTGACCCGAGTGCTTTGTATCTTGCCCGAAGTGGATGAAGATAAGTGACTGCTCGTTCAATTTCGTTGACCCTGGTGCTTTGTATCTTGCCCCGAAGTGGATGAAGATAAGTGACTGCTCGTTCATTTTCGTTGACCCGAGTGCTTTGCATCCTTGCCCCGAAGTGGATGAAGATAAGTGACTGCTCGTTCATTTTCGTTGACCCGAGTGCTTTGTATCTTGCCCCGAAGTGGATGAAGATAAGTGACTGCTCGTTCATTTTCGTTGACCCGGTGCTTTGTATCTTGCTGAAGAAGACCTAAAAGGTTGAAAGGCGTCGTGTTTTGTCTTGTGATTCGTTTTCTTTTACGATTTTAGGCCGTACACTACACACACTACCAACACACACACACACACACACACACACACACACAAAACAACACCAAACACCATTCATCCTTTGCTGGTCCCTTGATACTCAATTCCTGAATATATTCTGCGTGTGTGTGTGTGTGTTGTGTGTGTGTGTGTGTGTGTGTGTGTGTGCGTGCGTGCGTGCGTGCGTGCGTGCGTGCGTGCGTGCGTGCGTGCCTGCCGTGCGTGCGTGCGTGCGTGCGTGCGTGCGTGCGTGCCTGCGTGCGTGCGTGCGTGCGTGCGTGCGTGCGTGCGTGAGCGTGTGCGTGTGCGTGTGTGTGTGTGTACGTGCGCGCAACAGAAAAGAGAGAAAGAATACTCTTGTTGTTTTGGGTTCCTCAACAAAAGAACTACATTACGGTGGACAGGAACGTCGCTGCGACCTGAATGATTCCTTTTACAGCATAGACAAAGCCCACCCACGTGTGGGCTTTCCCAGACAGAGGGCCAACTGGTTTGCCTTTCCAGACACGCCAAGATCCGATTCGGTTATGTCTCTATTTATACACAATGCCCAGCGCTCCCGTACCTGTCTGATTCAATCACAGACTTCTTGGCCTTCCCTGTGAGCGGTTCAGTTGTTTTTCATGCTGTTTTCTTAGCCTAGCCGAACCACCTGGGGACCATGTCAGGGTCGTCATCATGTTCCAGTCGATAGACCTAGCAGGATAACAATTTTATTTGTCCAAAAGATGGAAAATTCATTTTCGACAGCACAGCAACCACATACCAGGACAAACACACACACACAC
>CM031617.1:46527509-46532509 GCA_018398815.1 Conus ventricosus | reverse complement strand
CTATTTTTGGATGAGGGTGAGGAACAATTGCCACAACTTCATCTTAGCTTCTTCTTTTTTTCTTACCTGTAGCCATTCTAGACATTTTTCTTTTTTTTTTCTGTTTATATCGAAGATGAAATGGATTCAAAACTTACAAAAACTAAATTGCTTGAGCCCCTGTTCTTTAATTTATGTATTAATACATAATATGTTTAGCAACGTGATTCCTCAAATTCTTGTAAACTTGCCTGCGATTGGTACAGAGAACCATTGGAACTGACGTGTCATCGAAAAGAATGTCTGTGATGCGGATACTGTTGTCATCGGCTGAGTTGTTCAACCAGACGATATCTCTGCCCTCTAAAAGAGGGAAATACTTTCCCTTTGATCTCGGATTTTGTGGCTAATAGATTCAGCTTTAGAGGATGTTTCAAATTAGACAGTTTATACCAAAAAAATGTCTCCTTTGAGCTCGGATTCTTTGGGAAAAAACATTCAGCTTTCATGCGTTTTTTGTTGTTGTTGTTGTTGTTGTTGTTTTAGAATTACTGATATCACTTAAGAAAGAAAGAAAAAAAAAGAAATCCATGTTGACGATACGACATCCCCCAATATGTCCCCCTTGCACTCGGCCGGGCTGTGACCATCTTCCCTGCTAATTGATATAATCACACACCAAAAGAAATAACATTGGATGTCTTTAAACAACAAGCCAACCGTACTCCCTACCTCCTGGTGAGATCTCTCCTACCCCCTCCCCACCAAGCTTCCCTTTTATCTTGTCAACTCCATCTCCTCTCTCTCTCTCTCTCTCTCCTCTCTCTCTCTCTTCTCTCTCTCTCTCTTCCTCTCCATCTCTCTCTCTCTCTCTCTCTCTCTCTCTCTCTCTCTCTCTCTCTCTCTCTTCCTCCCCTTCTCTCCCCCTCCCCCCCCTCTCTCCCCTCTCCCCCTCTCTCTCATCTCTCGCTCTCACTGTTTCTCTCACTCTCCCTCCCCCCTCCCCTCTCTCTCCCTCCCCCCCCCCCCCCTCCCCCCTCTTCCCCTCTCTTTTCCCTCTCTCCCTCCCCTCTTTCTCTCCCTCTCTCTCCCTCCCCTCTCTCTCCCCCCCTCTCTCCCTCCCTCTCTTTCTCTCCTCCCTCTCTCCCCTCCCCCCTCTCTCTTTCTCCGCTCTCTCCCACTCTCTCTCAATAACAACCTCATCAACAGCAGCAGTAGCAGCAGCAGCAGCAGCAGGGCCAGGCGGCTGACTGACCGGTAGTGCCAGGGATGTTGTTGCCGCTGATGGTGAGGGCAAGAAGCAAAATATTATTCAAAATTTGGTCTCAAAGAAGTATAACACCAGTTGGAAGAGTTGCTGTTCTCAAGTCCCTCATTCTGTCTAAGCTCATACACCTTTGGATATTTTACCCAACCCACCTGACCACTTAATTCAAAAACTTCGAAATATGTGTTTTAACTTTGTGTGGAATGGTAAACAAGATAGAATAAGCAGGAAAACAACAATTAAAACTATAAAACAAGGTGGCTTAAATATACCTGACATTAAAAAATTTCATTAATGCTTTGAAACTTTTATGGATAAAAAAACTTAAAATCACAAATGGAAGAGCATTGTTATGAAAAAAATATCCATTCAGCGAAAAAAATTGAAAATTATGGACCAGCATTTGGTACAGGATACATGAGCTCTAATTTGTTTTGGAGAAACACCTTTATAGCCTATAGGGAATTTTGTCTTTGCGTGACACCACAAACATTAAATGAACTTCTAGCTGAACCTGTTTTTTTATAAACGACAAGGTAAAAACAGGAAATGAGATCATTAGTCAAAAGAAATTAATTGAGAAAGGAAAGTATGCAATAAAACATTTTCTGAAGGAAAATGGACAATTCATGAACTTTGAAGAATTCATGACCAATGATGATTATACCATAAATCTTGTCTCATACTGTGGATGGATTTCCTCAATGAAAGAATTCATAAAGAAAACTGGAATAAAACCTGATAATAAAAATACAAACACAATTCAGAACATGCCGAGGGCTTTGAAAGAAGCAAAAGGAGCTAAACGATACTATGAAATTTTTACTCAAGATGAGCTTAAGCCAAACTGTTGCTCTCAGTGGCTACAAAAACTTAATTCTGAAGTTTCTTGGAATAAGGTATTTACACACGTCCACAAAATTAAAGATGTAAAATTGAATGGCTTCAAATTAGAATTATTCACAGAATTATTGGCACAAATATTGTTTTAAATGCCATGGGCCTGACGAACACAAACGAACTGCACATTCTGCAATGAGAGAGAGATTCAGTCCAACACTTTTTATGGATCTGCAATTACGTGCAAACTTTTTGTAAAGAGGTTGAAAATTTATTTAACGAAAAATGCCGAAACTCGTTTACCATTAAATAACACGCGATATTGTTATCTTTGGAGTCGACAAACATATGCAAACAGAGACAATTTTTGACTTTATTATTATGGTTGCTAAATATTATATTTACAAGTGTAAGATCGAAAGACGTAGGCCAAATGCTTCAGTTTTTCAGAGCCAGCTGAGCCGCAGATTCAAAATCGAACTCTATAATGCTAAAGTCAACAATGATCAAAACAAGTTTGATGCTGAATGGTACAATTACATGCCGATGATTTTTTTTACACAAATACTTAAAAAAATCGATAACAACAACAAAATCTCAATCTAATACGCATCTCCGTAATCCCAGTATCCATTGCTCAAGATTTTTTTTCTTTTTTCCTTTTTTTTTTTTTTTTTTTTTTAAATTCTCATAAATTTGAATTGACATGTTCTTGAATGTACATTTGAAGCACCATACTTTTTTATGCATTAATATATTATCCGTATGCTCTTGCTGTAATGTAGAAAATGTATATGTCAAATGTGTACGATATATATCAGGAGAATTAAATTTAAAAAATAAAAAATAAAAAAGAAGCAAGCCAGACAGGCAAGGCAGGCTTTTTCAGGCGGGGAGCCGATGAGGGAGGACCGTGTGACGACGATGGACTGTGGCGTGTATTGACGCGTTGATGGGACACAAACAAGACAGCGCTACCTTCCTGTCCACCACCGACGACTGACCACGCAGTCAGGGTCGCTCGCCTGCCCGCTGTTCTCGAAGGGTACGATGCCATCATCCATCCACAAGAGTGATTTCTTAGAGGAAGAATAGGAGGAGGAGGAGGAGGAGGAGGAGGAGGAGGAGGAAGGAGGAGGAGGAGGAGGAGAAGGAGGAGGAGCAGGAGGAGGAGGAAGAGGAGGAAGAGGAAGGTAAGCAGACAGGAGAAGGAGGTGGGGGGGGGGGGGGGTGGGGGTGTAGGTTTGGGGTCAGAAGCATTCGCTGAAAATTCGTATTTTGAGACGGGGAGAGAGAGAAGGAGGAGGGAAGGAGGGAGGGGAGAGAGAGAGAGAGAGAGAGAGAGAGAGAGAGAGAGAGAGAGAGAGAGAGAGAGAGAGAGAGAGAGAGAGAGAGAGAGAGAGAGAGAGACAAAAGAGACAGACAGACGGACAGAGACAGACAGACAGACAGGCAGGCAGGCAGACAGACAACAGACAGGCAGACAGAAAAAGAATGCGAAAGCGGAAGGGAGAGGGGAAGGTGATGGAAGGAGAGAAAGAGCGAGAGAGAGAAAGACAGACAGACAGACAGACTGATTTACTGACAGGGAGACAGAGAGAGAGAAGACAGAGAGAGCGAGAGAGAATGAGACAATGACAATATTACATTGTTATCATTATTGTTAGGCCACAAGCCCATACAAAACAGGAACTTTGCACATGCTATAAAACCAAATGAAAGTCAGTCGAGTATTAAGAAGCGTGAAATCTTGCAGATGTGAGCATAACTTCAGTCTATCCACTCAGTAAATCTATCCGTCTGATAAAGGCTGTATGATACAAATCACGCAACACTGTATAACAGGTAAGTATTTTGCGTTATCAGGAGGTGTAACAGTCGAGACAGGAATGTACGATTAGCTTATGTATATTATGTTACTTTCTCTAATCGTTACATTCTGGATAAAATAGGAAATGATTTCATTTTCGATCATACAATTACACACTAGACAATCTTTCTTCCTCAATAATGGCCAGAGTGCTGTTGTTTCTAGTAGAATGAATTACACTGTTTCCATACGCCATTTCCAAAGTTTGTACATGATTATCTGATGAATCTGTTACTGTTCTAAATTCTTCTTCTTCTTCTTCTTCTTTGTGTCGTCGTCGTCGTCGTCGTCGTCGTCCTTCTTCTTCTTCTTCGTTTTCTTCTTCTTCTTCTTCTTCTTTACAACTACTACTACTTCTCATCTTCTTCCTTCTCTCGTCTGTCGTTCTTCCTTGTCGCTCCGTCGTCCTCTCCTCCTCCTCCTCCTCCTCCCCCCCTCCTCCCCTCCCCCCCACCCTCACCTCCCCTCCCCCCCCCCCCTCCCCTCCCCCCCCCTACCCCCCCCCCCCCCCCCCCCCCCCCCCCCCTCCCCCCCCCCCCCCCCCCCCCCCCCCCCCCACCCCCCCCACCCCCCCCCCCCACCCCTCCCCCCCCCCCCCCCCCCCCCCCCCCCCCACCCCCCCCCCCCCCCCCCCCCCCCCCCCCCCCTCCCCCCCCCCCCCCCCCCCCCCCCCCCCCCCCCCCCTCGCTCGTGCATATTGAACCCACGAGAACAGTTCACCAGGTTCCTCAGGTGCTGTGGATCGTATTCCAATTACGTCTCGGGCCGACGTTTTCTTCTTCATTCTGTAATACTATCAATCCGTTCTTTCTTTTTTTTAACCACACCCCACCCCACCCCCGTCCCCGCCCGCATTCCCCTTCGCGCCTTCCCCTCCGCCTTGTTCCCTGGGGAATTATTTTATTAACAAGGACACAAGATCTTGTTACATGGCTAGTCCAGGGTGGGTTTCTTCTCTTAGCTGAGATGTTAGAGTACGTTATGGTCCCAGGTGTTTGCTTGAACGTCTGACACTTTCCTGTGGTGATGCTTTGCATCTGACGG
>CM031617.1:46521457-46527409 GCA_018398815.1 Conus ventricosus | reverse complement strand
TTCACCTCGTTTCCTGTGGCTTGGGTTCGGCTTTCCTGATCCGCTGTCAGCGTTCGTGTCTGGGATGCCAAAAGGAGCCCTGGGGTCATAATTATACAAGACTCCAATTTCAAGGATAATCTATAACCACCTTAGAATTTCGGTCTACCGCTTCCAGCAAATAAGACTTCCCCAACTTCGATTCCTGTTGTCTGTTAGCTCTGTTGAAACTTTCTAGAACGTTTAGGGAATCAGCTCATGGGTCTAGCCAAGCCACACGAAACGCATGGACATATTGGATACAGTTCTTCCCATTTTTTGATGACATCCATATCCGTTGCTCCCCCCCCCCCCCTCCCCCCCCCCCCCCCCCCCCCCCCCTCCCCCCCTCCCCCCCTCCCCCCCCCCCCCCAGCGTTCATCTAGGCTACGACACCTGATGAATCTGTCTGTGCAAGTTTGCAGAGAACTATTCCGTTTATTTTCGATTCGTCTCGATCGCACCTGATAACGCTATTAATATACAAAGGCTGTCATTCCCCCCCCCCCCCCCACCCCACCCCCGCTCCCATGTCTCATTAAGCGTTGTGCTTCCCACTCGCAGGTCTCATTTCATAGCACGCATCTGTGTCTTTTTCTATTTCTGTATACGCTCGCACAGCCCCCGTGTTTGTGAGCCAAACAACAGAGCCAGGGTGGGGGGTGGGGGTGGGGGACAGACACACAGACAACAGAGAGAGAAGGAAAGAGAGAGAGAGAGAGAAGAGAGAGAGAGAGAGAGAGAGAGAGACAGACAGACAGACAGACAGACAGACAGACAGACAGACAGACAGACAGACACCGGCAGATAACAGAAAGACAAAGAGACAGGGAGACAGAGAGAGAGAGAGGGATACAGAGAGACAGAGAGACAGACAGACAGAAGGAAACGACAGAGTTAGAGAGAGAGACAGACAGACAAACAGATAGACAGACAGGTAGACAGACAGACAGGCAGGACAGAGAGGAAGAAGGAGAAGAAAGAGAGAGAGGAGAGAGAAGAGAGAGAGAGAGAGAGAGAGGAGAGAGAGAGAGAGAGAGAGAGAGAGAAACAGAGAAACACAGACAGAGACATAGAAAGGCGGACAGAAAGAGGGAGAGATAGAGAGAGAGAGAGAGAGAGAGAGAGAGGAGAGAGAGAAGAGAGAGAGAGAGAGAGACAGAGACAGAGAGAGAGAGAGAGAGAGAGACAACAGGGGGCAGGCAAAAGAGAGTGAAGGAAAGAAGGGAAGGAGGGGGAGAGAGAGACACTGACACCATTGTCTTGCCATTAGCAAACGTCCTACTGGCAAAGGAGCATTAGGAGCACTATCTAGTAGCAGTGGATCATAACAGCGACTGAAAAGGAAACAAATGGTAAAAACACCTTACCTTGTGCAGTTACAAACACTTCTATACATATAGCTATCACAAAGGAGATCAACGAATCTCTCTCTCTCTCTCTCTCTCTCTCTCTCTCTCTCTCTCTCTCTCTCTCTCTCTACACCACACACACACACACAACACACACACACACACACACACACACACACACACGTGATCATCGTATTGATTCGTGATATTCTTTTTGCGACAAGTGCTAGCTTCTGCAATATATTTTGCAAACTCTTTTAGAATTTGTTCGTTTTCACTCGATAAAATGGTTACGAAATCTCTCCTTTGAGCGACTGACTCAATGAAAAATTCTACAACCTCTGCGGATATTGAGCGCTGAACAGTCAAACACAAAATGTATTCCATGCTCAACACTCTCTCTTTCTCCACACATAAGGCAAGATTTCTTATTCAATTTCTCCAACCATATTTGGTATCCGTTAAGACCGAACATTCTGGTTCGAAATTTTGTTTAACTATATTCGTGCTATTTATGTGTTTACAATCGGGAGATACTTCTCTGCTTCATGATTATTTCAAATGAGAAAACCAGTCATATATGTATCATTTCCATCCATGCAAGCGTGCCAATTATGTCTATAAAAGTGCAAATTAAACGGTCCTTGAATTCGGACATAAAATTTCGTGTTATTACCGACACCCTGTGACAATCAAACTATACCAAAACCATTCTCTGTCAACATATATTTAACATAGGAGACCTAGTTCAATTTTCCATTTTCATGTCGCAGCATGAGTATTTTATACACTGACTGCAGATTCTCGTCGTTGGTAAGTTTACAAATTTCAAACAGTATCTAAAACATATAACATAAGTTACAATGAAGAAAGGGCATTGTCCACTTTCACCACATACCATTTTATTTCATGTGTGGATATTTTGTTTTATCGCATACATATGAACTTTTTTCCATTTGGATATTATCCAAAATGCCCCAGATCTCTGATGCATATGTTGAGACAGTCTGTATCTGTAAAATCAAATAAATTCTAAAGTAGATTTACACCATTGGAATTCAATTTTTTCATAGTTCTCAAAAATTTAATGACACCTCTATTTTCTTTTCAGCACATCTCAAGCCAACACCTGCTTAAGCTTAATTTTGTTGTGAAGAACACCCTGAGGAATTCGTAGCTACCTGTCACTTTAACTTCTACTCCATCAAAAAGACATCTTTCATATTTTGATAAGTAACCACCATTTCTAAAATCCGTTACGTTAGTTTTGTTTTGATTCACTGTTGATTTCAATTTGTCCGATTCCCTTCTCAATGTGTCCAGTTGATTCTGCAAACCAGTGGGTGAATCGGCAAGGAGGAGGATATCGTCAGGGAAAAGCATTAGAAATAGGTCAGCAGCACCAGGTAACATTTGAATTCCACGTTTTCTCTCGCTGGTATCTCTATCGCTATTCATTTATAAAGAATGTGAACAACTGTGAGCTAAGTAGACACCCTTGCTTTACTCCCTGCGGGCAGCTGAAATATTCGGCATAAGTTCCTTTCTCTCGAACACACGCCAGAACTGACTCATACATTCCATGAACAGCTGCATGCAATTTCCCATTTACGCCACTATTTCTCAAAACACATCATACAACATTTGTGTCAAATGAATCCAAAGCTTTCTTGAAATCATAGACGCAACATACAATTTGGATTTTGTTAATAAACGTTTTCGTACCAAGGCATACAGAGCAAATGTATGGTCTACAGTACCTCCAGACGAAGGGGGAAGAAAGAGAGCGAGAGAGAAAGACAGAGAGAGACAGAGACAGAGAGAGAGAGAGAGAGAGAGAGAGAGAGAGGAGAGAGAGAGAGAAGAGAGAGAAGAAGAAGTGACAAAAGCGACGTTCAGCCCAGAGAGAAGAGAGACAGACAGTGGCCGAGGCGAAGGCCCAGGGACAGAAAGGGACAGAGAGATGCGGCAGTGTGTGACGGCGCTGCGGAGCCATGTACTCTCTCTGTCCCGTGCCTCTCCTGTCATCAAACATTCATGGCTCCGGCAATGAGAACGTGCTGCCCAATAAAACGGGGGAAAATGGGTCGGTCAAAGAGGAATCAGTTCACTGCCTCTCGAGACCTGGGCCAGTCTATGAAGCCCTAAATTCGTCCTTTCACACACACACACACACACACACACACACCGAGAAACTCAAGACTCTAGACAATCTGCACACACACACACACACACACACCAACCACACACACACCACACACACACACACACACACATACACACACACGAGAAACTCAAGACTCTAGACAATTTGCACGCGCGCGCACGCACACACACACACACACACACACACACACACACACACACACACACACACACACACACACACACACACACGAGAAACTCAAGACTCCAGATAATTCATTCACGTTTTAGGCCATAGCCCCTCGTGAAGGGGGTTGCAAGTTAATCACAATCATCAAAGCACCCGAGCAACTGCACGCCAGCATAAGTAATACTTATTCGGAATACTACTTTATGACAGAATAAAATGATCGCAACTTGAATGCTTTGAATAAATGAACCGACAAACTTTAAACCATTTGCTCATGAGTACATACCAGAAGAAGTGGCAATCTAAAATGACTTGGGAATTCATAAACCACACAAGAGAGAGAGAAAGAGACAGAGACAGAGACAGAGAGAGAGAGAGAGAGAGAGAGAGAGAGAGAGACCCGAGAGAGGAGACGGGGGGGGGGGGGGGGGGGGGACAGAGACAGAGACAGACAGAGACAGAGACAACAGACAGCTTTTTCTGCATGCCTTTATGAACACTCGTACATCGATAACGTGGCTTGAGAATGAACGAACGGTAAGCGGTGTGCTTGCGAGGGCGCAATTGGAGGGAGGGGGTGGGAGGAGAGAGAGAGGAATAGAGAGAGAGAGAGAGAGAGAGAGAGAGGAGAGAGAGAGAGAGAGAAGAGAGAGACAGGCAGACAGACAGACAGACAGACAGACAGACAGAGACAGAGAGGGGGAAGATTACATGTGTGTGTGTAGTAGTAGTACTTTAATTTTACGTCTTTTCACAAACTATGTGATATTAGACAAGAAAGGAGAGATAGACAGGCAAATAGAGGGAGATAGATAGAGTTTGTTCATGTTGCATACAAGTGTGTGTGTGTGTGTGTGTGTTGTGTGTGTGTGTGTGTGTGTGTGTGTGTGTGGTGTGTGTGTGTGTGTGTGTGTGTGTGTAGGGAGGGGGTGGAGATGGGAGTGAGCGGAGGGTGGTGTACATTAAAATCAGAAAACAATCAGACACACAAACGAATAAACAAACAAACCTACACACACTAACAATATCAGATTAAAGCAAATACCTGACTGGACTACAAATCAAGCAGAAAGTAACTTTCAAAGCAAAATCAATATCAGAAAAATATCTGTCACAGACATGCCTGATAAATATGGCAGAAATGCCTTGAGAGGCACACATTCGAACAAAACATGATCTCTTGTCAATTTTGTTTTCCCCGCATATGCATTTTGTTGCAGAGCTATATTTAGTTCTAAAAGCATCCAGTTTCAATCGATGGAATATTGAAACGAAGTTTCTGTATTGATGCATATCATAAATGTGCAGATTTTGGATGCTTTTGAAATGATCAATACTAAAAAGAGGATTATTTTGTGTCTGAACATGAATAACAGCGTTGTTCTGCCCATTTCTGAAATATTCCCAAGCTGTATGTTTTAAAATTTGTTGACTCTCTTTCAAAGTGAACGGTATGGAAATAGTTTGTAGCCTCGTTCCATTTTCAGCGCCTTTTTTCGCACATCTGTCAGCAAGTTCATTGCCCGAAATTCCACAGTGTGAAGGAACCCAGAGGAAAGTTATATCTGTTCCTTTACATATCAAGACGTGGATTAAATGTTGAATTTCCTTCAAAATAAAGTTATCTGAATTTGAATTAAAAAACTTGATCGATTGTAACACTGACAGCGAATCTACACAAAACAATACTTGAAAAATTGACTGCGGTAAATCAATTAGAAATGTCAATGCCATAAGTATCGCTATCATTTCAGCTACGAATATGGAGCGATATTTTCCAATGAAATATGCTTTTTGTACTTTCAGCGATGGAATAACAAATGCTGATCCGGCCTCTTTGTAAACTCGTCAACGATCCATCTGTGTACACCTTAAGATGGTTGGAATATCTGTCTTGCATTTGCATCTTCGTTAAATATGACAAGATGTAAGGCTGATTTGCTTTCTTTGCATCAGTGTAATCAAGATCAAACTTCGCCCTCTTTTCTTTCCCACGTTGGAATGGGATCTATAAGGGACGTTTTTGACAAAGACTTAACATCTATATTACTTTTCTTAAACAAATCAGCAGTGTATGAACTGATAGTGCACAGAGAGGCAATATTTTTTGCTCTTTTTGGATAATCACTCTCTGGGTTTATAGATATTTCCGTTTCATTTACACCTTCCATGGTTGAACATTTCATGAAATATTTTGCAAGTGATAGATTCCTATATTCATTTAAAGGTAAAACGTCTATTTCTCTG